>CM076578.1:341771345-342371345 GCA_034641835.2 Pinus albicaulis | reverse complement strand
TGACTTCCTTTAGTAATGAGATGACTGTGTTTTTCTGTGTTTTATGAGTGAATTGCCTTTGAACCACTAGCAGTATATTTCATTGCTATTAATCAGAATTCATAACTCTATGCTCTGACTTCCTTTAGTAATGAAATTACTGTGTTGACCTATGTTCTTGAGTGAATTGTATTTTTTTAAGACCCCTATTTGCCTCAGCTTCCATGTCAAGAAACCTTGCCACTGAACCTACTGATTTGTTGACTCCATAAGCCCAATGGTAGTATTAGCCTTCATATTTTCAACCTGTAAATATACAAAATCAATACTTAATTCATAGAATTATCCATCTATCTATATCTTTATTCCATATCATTAACCCTTGAGAGAGCCCTCTCAGGCTGAGGAGGCTAAGCCTCAGTCAAAATATTGGTTTGAAATAGTTACACTGAAGTTGTCTGATCAGCAGCCAATCAGGTACGATTTTGGTGATAACGAGATCATCAACATAAAGTACGATAATCAAAATCTTACCATCAGCCACAATCTAGTACAGGTTCGCATCCGCTTGACTCTTTTTGAATCCCAACTTGATGAAATAGCTGTCAATCATGGTGTACCAATCACAAGGTGCTTGCTTCAACCCATACAGTTCTCTCTTGAGTCTGCACACATGCGACTCCTTGTCAAAGGTCTCAAAACATTTTGACTGCTCAATGTACACTTCTTCCTCAATAACTCCATTGAGAAATGCAGTCGTCACATCCATCTGATGTATCTTCCAATCCATCTGCGCTGAGAGTGCAAGGATAGATCTAATCGATGAGTACCATGCAACTGGTGCAAAATTCTCCTCATAGTCAATCCCCTCAACCTGTGAGAATCCTTGGGCTACAAATATAGCCTTGTACTTCTCCACACTCTCATCTAATACCTACTTCACCTTATATATCCATCTAGACCCAACCACTGACTTCCCGACTAGTCTTGGGACAACTTCCCATGCACTGTTCCTGACAATGGAGACATACTCCTCAACCATGGCATCAAACCAAGTTGGTTGATGCACTACTTCCCCAAAAGAGGATGGTTCTGTCATAATACACTTGCTCATAAGAGCCATGTATCCAGTATACCTACCTTTTAATATTCCTAATTTAATAGGAATATTCAATTTTATTTTGTTTCCTTTGTTCAAAGAATAATTATGTAAAGGAGGGTCATTAAACTCCTAATGGAAGGATAAATCCATGCCCAATGTGAAAAAGAGTAAATCTAGGCCACTTTAATAAACACACTTGAGTGTGAAAAGAACAAATCCACTTGACTGGGTCAATCTTGACCATATCTACAGTGCAGTAGTGGAGGAGTGCTCATCAATGAGTTACAACGTAATTCTAGAAGGAGGTCTCTTCTGTGAAAGAGATAAGTTGATAAAGGTGGTTTAGGGTTTTGGCAAGCTCTCATCTTATAAAAGGAAGGGGGAGGAAACATATCGAGGGTCATGATTTGATTTCTGATTTGTTGTATGTTTAGACAAACAACTTTCTTGGTTGTTTAGCCTAGATTGCATATGTTGTTTAGCATTGGAATTTACTGTTTAGGAGTTCTGTCTCTTCCCATTGAGTAGTTCTTGGGACAGCTTGTATTTCTTAGTCCACTATCTAGTTGGATACCAAGCTTCTACTTCCAACTGCAACATAGATTCAGGGAGGGTTTGCTTGCTTTTGTATGCTGCAGCAAGTGGGACACTAGATCTGTTCAGATCTAGCTTGTACTGGTGCCTCTTCTAAGTGAGTGTGTCTTTTAACCTCTTGGAAGAGTGTATTAGTTGTTTGAGCTTCAGTTTTGCATCTTGGCATTAGGCCAAGTCAGTTATTCAAGCTGCAGCATAGTCTCCCTTTAGGGACTGCATTATCGTCAGTGGAGATTAGATATCTTCAGATCTAAGTCATTTTAGTGCACTTTTTCAGTGGAGGAGGCCTCTGCTCTATTGGAGGAAGTGTATTGGAGTGCATGAGCTTCAGTTTCTAATCTTGGCATGTGGCCATCAGCTATCTATCCCCTACAACATAGCTTCTACCCCAGATCTGCGTTATTCTTGTAGGTGGTGTTGCAAGGAGTTTGGGTGCACAATTGGGAGAGCTAGTTTTTTAGCGTTGGGGATCTACCTCCCACCTTGAGATCCATTGGAGGAGATCTACACATTGTGATTTTTAGATCTGATCTACATATTCTGAATACTTCAGCATTTCTGAATATTTCTGTAGATCTTCTTTCTTAGATATCAGATCTACTGCTTGTGCCTGGTGTAAACCCCAAAATTCCAAGGGGATCTGAAAGAGGAGCTCTTCTAGTGCATGGATTTGATATGGATCTGAATTTTTATGCACAGATATGCTCTAGATCTAACATGTAATCAACAGCAGTTTTCAGTCATTCATATGGTTGCAGACCTCTTTTGAGGGAATTTCTTCTGTTTATGACTTATATTTTCAGCCATATATTTGATAAACTTCATTTTATGACTTATTTGCTGCTGTAAGTACTATTGAAGAACATTTCATGAGCCTCCTATCACTGATCTGCAGAAACTATGTTATTTCCTGAGCAGAATTGTTTATTATTGCTGCAGTCCCTCTTTGGGGAATTTTTCAAGGAAAATAGGTGTGGGAAATTTGTTTAACCCACCTAGAAGGATTTCTTTTTGATACCATATTGGATTTAGGTCTTAGATACTCAGATATAAGGGATCCAAGGACTGATTTTAAGAGCTGTAGCAACCATTCCTGAAAAATTAATTTTTCAGACATGCCTTGCTAGCAGTCTCGATTTTGGGATATTACAGTGGTATCAAAGCATGACCTTGGCTCAGCCTTGAGAATCAAGCCAATATGTCTTTTCAGGAAGGGAGAAGACAAAAGAAGAAGATTGATTTCATGGAAGACATAGAAAGTAAGGGTCAGAACCCTTTTCTTGGAAGAATGGAAGGGAAAGAGTTCTCCATAACTCTGTTCCAAACTCTGTTTAAGCCTAAAGGAAAAAACAAAGAAATAAAGGGGATAGACCATGAATTTTCCCCAACTCGATCCACCAGATCTATGCTTGAGGAGAGTTTTACATCCTCATCTTATGGGTATGAGCACTCAGCCATATCGTCAAAGCTACCATGTTATATCAACAACTTCTTCATGAGGAGGAAGAGAGGAGATGTGCCAAAGGGAGGATCTACAAATCCAACTCCACATATGAAGACCATTCAGGAGAATGTGAACTTGTTTGATACCTTGCCAAGGGAAATATCCTCATTGGATGAAGAGTCCTCTTCTCGAAAGGAAGACATGAAGATTCCTCTTTCAAAGGTAGACCAAGATCTAAGGTCTCCTATTGATGATGAGGAATTTTCCACCATTGAAGAAAATTCTAGGGGTGACAGTGCACTCATAACAAAGGCATCTCTAGCATTTCCTGAACGAGAAGAAGGGGCAGCTGCTCCAAGAAAATAAACTCTTGCATTCTTGCAAGGAGTTTCAAAGAGTCTCACATATGGAAATTACGGCACAATCCATGAGCAGCATGTGCCATCACTATCAGATGGTGAGATCCTGAATACTGTAGAAGATAAAGAGGGGGGCAAGCTCCATAGGGTAAGAGACATTTACCCCTATTTATTTCAAAGGAGTGATGTACTAAGGAGGCATGAAGATCTATGCAAGAGAAGCAAGGACACATTAGTCCATACATCTCTCTATCATGATCTATGCCTTGATGTCTCCTTACTTGGAAGAGGCCCACCAGGGCAACCCCCTGATGAAAATAGCAAAGTGTTCTCTTAATCTTGTATATTGATGAAACATTTGGCCAAGAGAGGGACTATCACAGCGTTGGAGAATTTGGGTAACGAGCATGCTTATGTCAATCACATTTTACTTTATGATTGCATGCATTCTTTTACTTTACATGTGCAGGCCATGGCTCCTAAAATGAGTGTCCTACCCTATAAGCTTCATGTCCAGCTATGGGCCAGAACTATTTCCAAACATGGCCACTCCCTTGATGGGCTAAGGGAGTTTTTGCAGCATGATGGGTGCTTCCCTAAAGCACCAAATATACATTTCACCTTCAGCCATGGTGGAATGATAAGGGCAACAAGTAAGTGGCATGAAAACCACTTACCACATCTAGATCTGAAGTAGGGAGGAGATGACTTGTGCTGGTTTCTATTGGGTGAGTGCAGGTACCACCCAAAGTTTTTGATTTTCTTGTGTCATGCCTTGTATTTCAAGAGAGGAATGCATAGGGAGATGGCATGGTTGCCTTGGTTGACAAGAAGGAAGTATGGGCACCACATGATGAATTCCATGTCCATACATTTTCTTATGTCTGTGATGTATGTACATGTATTTTTGTTTAGAATGAATATCATAATCATGTATGTACTTTGGGTTGGGGGAAAATGTAACCTTCTCATGAGGTGGCATAAGGGAGCTTGTTTATATCATGATGTCAATAATGCTCCAATATTTTTTATGAACATGAGAGGAGGAATGACACATTGGGTGGATGCATCCATTGGGAATGAAATCTCCCATATTCATTTGTACTTAAAGAAGAGGATAGGGCCTTATATGACTACTGCCTTATATATTGTGTTATCTTATGCAAAGGATCATGTATTGGGCTTATGTCGTGAGAAAGGATCTCTCACAAGGGAGTACTTGGAGCAAGACATATGTTGCTAGAATCATGTTCAACCAACACCTATTATCCTCCATTATTTTCAAGCTTTGAAGAAGCTTATTGCAGCAAGAAGGTGGTGGGATGACAACTTATTGTACCATGATTTGAGGCAGCAAGAAGGTGGTGGGATGACAACTTATTGTACCATGATTTGAGGCAGCAAGATGATGGACAACGCTGGTCTCAAGGGAGGGACTATTTCCACCATCCAATATATCATATGACACTTAGTCCATATTCCTTTTGGAGCACATATGGTGAAGCTAATCTACTCACTGTATGCATAGGAGATTGGGCAAGGAGACTCACTAGGATCAATGAAGAGAATCATGAAGTTCCAAGTTCCTTTTGGCTTCATAAGGACTATTTTATTTCAGCCCAGGATCAACAGCTCTATATTCATCAAAAATGGAATGAGCGACAACGTGATTTGAGTATCCTCATCTCTCATTTCCATGCATGGAGCCCCTACACAATGCACATGGGGGAATTGGTGACTTTTTCCGTGAGCTACCAAAGATGGCTCACTTTGTTTTGATGATAGCATGGAGATTGAAGCCTCTCATGGGGGTTGAAGTACCCTACACTTACCATCTCTCATTCCTTGAGAAAACCAATGGACAGCAAGAAACTATTTCTACAGCTGATTGGTTCATTCACCAAGAGCACACTTATACCCTTGGGAGGAGACTGTTCCATTAGAGATTTTGCAAAGTCCTTGTAAGTTGCTTGAGGTCAAGCAACATTTTGGAGGGGAGGACTGTAACATTCCTATTTTAATAGGAATATTCAATTTTATTTTGTTTCCTTTGTTCAAAGAATAATTATGTAAAGGAGGGTCATTAAACTCCTAATGGAAGAATAAATCCATGCCCAATGTGAAAAAGAGTAAATATGGGCCACTTTAATAAATACACTTGAGTGTGAAAAGAACAAATCCACTTGACTGGGTCAATCTTGACCATATCTACAGCGTAGTAGTGGAGGAGTGCTCATCAATGAGGCACAATGTAATTATAGAAGGAGGTCTCTTGTGTGAAAGAGATAAGTTGATGAAGGTGCTTTAGGGTTTTGGCAAGCTCTCATATTATAAAAGGAAGGGGGAGGCAACATATTGAGGGTTCATGATTTGATTTCTGATTTGTTGTCTGTTTAGACACACAACTTTCTTGGTTGTTTAGCCTAGATTGCATATGCTGTTTAGCATTGGAATTTCCTGTTTAGGAGTTCCATCTCTTCCCATTTAGTAGCTCTTGGGAGAGCTTGTATTGCTTATTCCACTATCTGGTTGGAGACCAAGCTTCTACTTCCAACCGCAACACAGATCCAGGGAGGGTTTGCTTGCTTTTGTAAGCTGCAGCAAGTGGGACACTAGATCTGTTCAGATCTAGCTTGTACTGGTGCCTCTTCTAAGTGAGTGTGTCTTTTAACCTCCTGGAAGAGTGCATTAGTTGTTTGAGCTTCAGTTTTTCATCTTGAAATTAGGCCAACTCATTTATTCAAGCCGCAACACAGTCTCCCTTGAGGGACTGTGTTATCTTTAGTGGAGATTAGATCTCTTCATATCTAAGTCATTTTAGTGCTCTTTTTCAGTGGAGGAGGATGCTCTATTGGAGGAAGTGTATTGGAGTGCATGAGCTTCAGTTTCTGATCTTGGCATGTAGCCATCAACTATCTATCCCCTACAGTGTTGCTTCTACCCTATATCTACGTTATTCTTGTAGGTGGTGTTGCAAGGAGTTTGGGTGCACCATTGGGAGAGCTGGTTTCTGAGTGTTGGGGATCTACCTCTCACCTTGAGATCCATTGGAGGAGATCTACACATTGTAATTTTCAGATATGATCTGCATATTCTGAATATTTCAGCATTTCTGAATATTTTTATAGATTTGCTTTCTTAGATCTCAGATCTACTGCTTGTGCTTGGTGTAAACCCCAAAATTCCAAGGGGATCTGAAAGGGGAGCTCCTCTAGTGCATGGATCTGATATGGATCTGACTTTTTATGCACAGATATGCTCTATATCTAACATGTAATCAACAGCAGTTGCAGCCTAATAGAGATAACGTTTTTAAGGCAGTTTTCAGTCATTCATATGGTTGCAGACCTCTTTTGAGGGAATTTCTTCTGTTTATGACTTGTATTTTCAGCCATGTATTTGATAAACTTCATTGTATGACTTGTTTTCTATTATAAGTAATATTGAAGAAAATTTAATGAGCCTCCTATCATTGCTCTGCAGAAACTTCGTTATTTCCTTAGAAGAATTGTTTATTATTGCAGTAGTCCCTCTTTGGGGAATTTTTCAATGAAACTAGGTGTGGGAGATCTGTTTAACCCACCTAGAAGGATTTATTTTTGATACCCTCTTGGATTTAGGACTTAGATACTCAGATCTAAGGGATCCAAGGGCTGATTTCAAGAGCTGTAACAGCCATTCCTGAAAAATGTGTTTTTCAGGCATGCCTTGCTAGCAGTCCTGATTTTGGGATATTACATACCTTGTGACTTTCTCTGTCTGCGTTGTGATGTAGGTGCTCCTACATGTTCTACTGCATCAAGTCTCAATCTGTCAACCTATGTGGTGTGCCTCCTACCATGTCTATTGGATGGCTCTGCATGAGTGGTTTCTACCACTCCATGATCCTCCTCATGTGGTTGCTCCACATATTGAAGTTCATCCTTTGGAACCAAGATTTCCTCGTCTGCATGCAAATCAAGCTTCCTCTCAAGGGAAAATCACATGGATTTATCCTCATCAAATTTTACATCCCGTCTAACAATTATCATCCTATTGTTCAGAAAATACACCTGTTAGTTGTGGGGAGTATCAGTGTACCCCACAAATATCCCAATCTCTGTTGTTGGTTCTAGCTTCTTTCTGGAAACTTTGGTCACGTGGAAATAGACAGATGAGCCAAAAATTTTAAAATATGAAATATCAGGTTTCTTACCAGAAAAATACTCCTCTAGTGTACTCATGCCAAGTATCTGATGAGGACTATGGTTCTGCACAAATACCGCTGTGTTGCATGCCTCTGTTCGCAGATGCAACTGTAAGCCAAAATCTTTCCAACCGATCCTTAGAAGCCCTTTTATTAATGAGGCCTCTATTTTCTTCATTTTCTATTATTTTTCTTCTTTTTCCTCCTCACATGCAACCTTTTACCTTTCACCTTATTTTTCTCCTATTTTCCATTATTTTCATAAATAAAATGTTAATTAATGCCTCATGACTTTCCAAAGCCTTTCTCATTGCTTTTTCCAATTTCCTTTAGCCATAATAAACTAAATGAGCACCCACAAGGATGTTTTTCCCATGATTCATCTTGGAATACGTGTCCCATCGACTGTGGTCTTATATATTTTTCACGTGGATTTTTACCAAGGTTGTTACAAAAACCTCCCCCTTGGGGGAACAAAGTCCTCGGTGTTCAATGACACCTACAAACCAGAAAATTGCTAAAAACAAAAAATACTGCCTGTGGAGCTTTATAACACAAATCGTTGCAGTATTTACAATGGGCATTGCTGAAACATGACAAAAATACCATTTACTGGAGCTTTATAACATAACTCATTATGGTATTTACAATAACAACCACATTTTCTTCAACCAACAAATAATCATACTGTCTATGGAGCTTTATAAATCGAGCTCGATACATTATTTACAATAATATATACATACACACGTATGCATTTTCTCAACCACTAAATAGAAGGATATGATGCTTGTATCAGCAACAAGGGAATCCAGAGGCTCACACCTCCACCCTCAAATTAATACCAGGATTCACCTCCTTCCTAGGAAGTCTAGAATCCACTTTCAAAGTCAAAGTTGCATACAATGTCTAGTGCTACAATCCTGTGCCACTTTTCCTCTCAGTGAATAGTTAAAGGCTCATTGTTCTAGGGAACACTCCCAATGTGTATTTGATTCCATATAGAAATTCTAAGACCAAAATAAATACATCCTGGACCTTCCCTTCTCTGTTACACAGTCCCTCGGCCAATCTGGTCACCCCCTTCCGTGTAGTCACTCACCTTCCAAGATCCGCTAGCACCCCCATCTCGGGTAGTCCATCCCTTGGCAAGGTTTCCTCGCATCAGAAGATACAAAAACTAAGGCATATCCTTGCCTCAAAACCATCATATCGGTCATAAAATTCTCATGGAAATCAATGGAAACTATTGGGTACCAGTGTCCCACAATGGCCCTAATCTTGAAGTGATTTATAACCAGCATACTGCTGCCTGTTCCAATTATTATTGCTGATGCTGCTAGTTCTTGCAGTCGTTTTCAACCACCCAACTAGGTATGTTCATGAATTCTTGTACCAAGCACACAATTTCCATTAGATCCAAAATAAATTGAATTAAATTCAAATCATACCTCCTTGGTAGCTCGTTAACAAGTACACTTGCACTTCCATTTACTTCCTGTCACATAAGTCAAACTAGTTTTTTGATCAAATCATCATGTATAAACATATCACATATGGTTAGATCAAAATAAAACCATCATACATTAAAATCATGAATCACATGAAATCACCATAAACCATAATCATAAATCACATGTAACTATCATAAGTCAAAATCGTAGATCATATGCATAATAAACTGTAATAAAATACTGATACTTATCCTTCTTCGGTCCTTACTTCTACCTTTGTTCTTTCTCTACACATATGGGATTGGTTTCCACACCCGACAAGCACCTAGTGCCTTATCTTCAATCACGTACACATACACATAGTGCACATCACAACATGTAAACACACATATGACATACAACACCATACAATACATACACCCACATCATCATGCAACACATACACCTACAACTGGTGTAATATTCAACACAATACATACGCCTACACCAACATGCAACACATACACCTACACCTAGTGTAAAATAAAACACAATACATATACATATACATATATGTACACAAATTACAACACAATGAAGACACATGTTTTGATACCATGACTACACTATGAACATACATAGTAGCGCATGCCTGCAACAAAGCATGCACAACATATACACAACAATAGCATTATACATCCATAGACCACACACTCACCCCATAAGCAACATTGCTTCTAGTTTCTTTCCACTATCCATGCTTATCCTATCATGTCGCAAATCACACAACTTTCACTTCGTTGATGTACCCCTCAACATTACTTGTCCATAACATAAACATACGCATAATATAAGCATATAATATCAATTCATGTCCACATGATACTGACCTCATATATCTGTTAGAGTTACTCTTCCCACTTGATTCCTCATAAGAGCAAGAACCTCTTCATGCCATTCATCTGCATAATAAATCATTCCTCCACAAGAATTATCCTTGCAAACCCTGTCATATAGTGGCATAGACACATACATACATACATATATATAATCATTAACATAAGACAATCATGATCATGTCATACAACGTCATACATACATACATATATACATATAAACAATCAACATAAAACATAAATATCCATGACGTCCCTGTTAATAAAATAAATACATACATACATACATATATACATATATAAGCATCAACATAAATCAATCATGATCTCATCAAATAGCGACATACATACATGCATATATACATATATAGACATGATCATAATTATGATCACAACATGATTACCGGATATCATAAGGTCTAGGTTGAGAGAATTTCCTTTATCCATGAGCAATATGCACAATATTCAGAACAACAGTTCCCAACATATCCAAGCATCTAATACCTCAGATCCATTCACTTTACCTTTCGTGTTACCTTTCTCGCAATTGTTCTGCCACCGTCCATTTAACTTAGTGGACCCAATCAACTGTCATATTCTTACATTCTGTTGTGCTTACTCATGCACGAAGCTTCAACCAAATATTTCATTATTTGTTGGGTACCACAAAGCTCTCCTAGAGCTCCATCAAATTTCCTCTTTCCCAATGAATTTGCAAGAATCTCAAACAAAAGGTAAGAACAAGAACAAACAAGAGGAAGACCATGAAAAAAAAAATCAATATGACACTATAACAAAGTCTCAAGGCCTTGCATCATACATAAAAAAAACTGCAAATCAAGTGCAATAAAATCATAAAGACCAACAGCACAAGACTAGAAAAAACACCATGACTCAATCCCCATGGCTTCCCAATACTCCCAAAGGAAAACTTAATCTGATCCTTTTCCATCATACTACCATAACCAAATAAATGTCAACATATAAACAAATACATCAATATACTAGTTATCTTACCTTGTTGTACCAAGCACTCCGACCTGTAACTGAACACACATGTCATCCATATATACCAAACATAAAGACAACATATCTATCAATTAGAAATAAACTTTTACCAAGTATAAAAACCATTTCATAATCAACAATCAAATCCCATTCATAGGTCATAATAAATAACGCTACAACTATCACCTACTTACACTGACTATCTTAGCACATATGTGTTAGCAAAAACATCTTAAAACAAGATCATTCCTTCATGCGATCTTACAAACACATATAATCATATCATGCAACTAATCAAGCATTAAAACAACTTGCAAACATACCATGCTAAATAGATCAACTAGATGACATAATCAAACACTCAAAATAGTCAAGCACCAAGTATACGACATAAGAAAAATCATACCTTAATGTATCTCAGGGGAGGCTATCCTGTCTTCACAATCAATATATATTAGCACAATATAACTTCACAATGCCTCAACTCAACATAAATAAGATCAAGATATCCATAAAAGTAACTAACTAACATGTTCACATCATAAACTCATAAACAATTACCATTCATGCATAACAATCACATATGCATAGTAAACCTAGATTAGTACAATATTATATCGACTCGTTCATGAACGTAATGACCCTAATCATCTGCGTAAGCCAATCCAAAGCAATACGATACATATAACATCAACATATTAATGAGATAACCCTAATCATCAAGCTAAATATCATACAACAACAACATGTTAACCCATGACATGCTCATTAAGAACATATAAGTTAGCTAACATAAAACAACAATAGCAATGCATACCACCACAGGTTGCTATCATTCACGACTATGTGACACATGTACATATAACGATACTAATCAAATAGTGTCTATAATGTATGTAACCATAAAATTAATATAATGATACAAATAATCATAACCATAATGCACATAACAATCCTTAACCTACATACCTGCATGCCAAATATCCAAACATGTATGTCGACATCCTCTTGCCTCGAGGTCTAATGTTGCAACTTCAATTTCATGGTCTGCATCTCCTGCTCTATCTCATCCAACACATTAGCATCATAACATACCAATATCATCATGATGACCTAATTTCATACAAGGACCTTTGCACAACAACCTCAATCAAACCAATGCACACCTTACCATATGCACCCAGTTGACATGTATAACCAATCATGAATGACCATTGCATGTCGCACATATAACATCACATAAGCAAGCACACACGGAAAACACACAAGAATTACCAATATGTGACCTAGCATAAACAAGAAATGCATGTACAACATGTAGCAAAATGTAAGCAATCATGCACGAACAATACATAAGCAAGAACCACACATAACCAGTCATACACTCATGATAAAATGTTGAAAAAAACACCATCAACACTTCCATGGAGACACAACTGCCACCATTTCCAACACAGCACTGATGCAACAAGAAAATATAGATTGCAAGAATACTAAACACATATGCAATCAACATAAATGTATGATAAACACACTGCCCATCCAGTATGAGGGTTGAACCATGCTCTGATATCACTCTGTAACACCCTCTCCACACATCTACCTAAGTAACCAGCCAATCGGGGTAAACATGCAATGAGAGACTAATAATATGAGATGCAACCTCCTAGATGACCTTAAGGAAGTGGATCCAACAGAAACCTGACACACAAACCTTACAAAACATTAACAAAACCTCCAGGAGGTAACCCAACCTCCCATATGCCATGTTCCCTGAAGGGGAACTGATTTTTCACCCTTGTGGGCCTTAGTCGTGGGCATGTAAGGAAAGGGAGTGGCTAGCAACCCTTGTCCATAGGAATTCCATGTTAAGGTAGCGGCCAGGGCCCCAAACAGTCAATTTTGTGCCTGCAAATCTGGGATTTGTGTATTTTTTTAGCCCCTAAGCCTAGGTCATTGCCCAGAACTTCCTGAAACTTTAGGAGAGGATACATAAAATTTAAACAAAGACATGGAAAAAATCAGATTATCAGGAAATCATCAAACCCCACCCAACCATGATAGGCATTTCATCAAACATGTCACAAACATTGCATCTACAAGTATAACAATAGATTTAAATGTGGGGGTCTCTTACAAATCTGAGAATAGCCAAGAAGCATTGCTCCCCTACATCATAATCTATAATACAATTTATTTAGCCATAGATACATTATGCATTAATTTACTGGAAAAAACATAGATAAAGCCATACATCATCACTCATCAAATAAATGCTTATAATCATCACAATAACAACATAAATACAATGGGTATAACAAAAATAAAATCCATACATAAACCAATACATTTGCATACCAAATACCAGAGGAATGAGCTCTTCATTACTGAATGTGATAACCAAATGGAGATGGGAATTCCATGTTCCACCCAACCATATATTGGCTGAGCGAAGTCTCACTTCAGCCAATCACCCCCATGCTATATTCCAAGCATGAATGTGGGACTTTATCAAACACATAAATAAACACCAAACCAGGGCTCCATAGACCAAACCGTCTCAACCCCAAACTAGTGATTCCAACTCATGGTTGGAAATCACTAACCATCGTGGATTGATCTCTATCCAAGTTGTTCCAGGGCTCCAAAGTGTTTGTTCCAACCAGGGCTTCTAGGACTAGTAACTCAACCTCAACTATTACAGGGCTTCCAAAGCGTTTGTCCAACCAGGGCTTCTAGGACTAGTAAATCAACCCACCTATGGCTTCCAGAGTGTTTTTCCAACCAAGGCTTCTAGGACTAGTAACTCAACCCACAATTTTCCATTGGGCTTCCAGAGCGTTTGTCCAACCAAAGCTTCTAGGAACTAATAACTCAACCCACAACTAAAGGAAGCATGAGAACCAACAAAAAAAAATCAATGGAAATAAACCCACAATACCATGGCTATCCAGGAAATGGAAAGGCTAGGAAAATCCACATGCATACACCATGCATGCCAAATATAGTGAGGAAAGCATACATGCAACTCAGTACCTGCACTCAAAACCCACTGTAGATGTTGATCCTGATGACCACTTGCACTTTTTTTCTCTTCCTTTTCCTTCTTGCTCCAAATCATGAGGTATCCACACTCTCCAAGAGTGCTCCAAGAAAACTCTAAGTATCCAAAAGTGAGAGAGAGAGAGAGAGAGAATAATGAGATCCCCAAAACTGAACTGAGCCAAAATCTTACCAACTGATCCTCATAAGCCATTTTATTAATGAGGCCTCTATTTTCTTCATTTTCCATTATTTTCCTTCATTTTCCTCCTCACATGCAACTTGTGACCTTTCACCTTCCTTTTCTCCAATTTTCCATTATTTTCATAAATAAAATTCCAATTGATGCCTCATGCATTTCCAAATCCTTTGCCATTGCCTTTTCCAATTTCCTTTAGCCATAATAAATTGAATGAACACATACTAGGATTTTTTTCCCACCATTCATCTTGGAAAATGTGTCCCATCGACCGTGGTCTTATATATTTTTTACATGGATTTTTACCAGGGTTGTTACATAAGAACTCATTGGAGTGGATTTGGCTCAATATTAAGAGGGGTGGCATAAATAGGTGCTCTAGTAAGCCAAAAATTTTAAGTGTAGAGAGGGGATGAGCTCTATTGATAACCATTGTGTAGAAATTATACATACAATATGTATGCCAATTGATTCAATCCGATCATGCAATATTCTAGAGCAAGATATTGAATCCTTCTACAATTAATTTTCGGAAAGTAAACACGATCGCACAATCACACTAATTAAGAGAAAGAATCAAATCCACAATACATGAAATTTTTTGGGGAAAGAAATCTGCTGAAAACACCTCTATCTGTATTGTATAAAACCAAGGAGTCATGAAAAAATTACAATGCACTCTTCTCACAAGAGTCTGCTGCACTCTACCAACTGTCTCACAGTGATCTGGAAAAAATCGACCAACACTTAGCCAATTTCTTGCCTCTGCTTAGCCTTCCTTGCTTTCCCAATTCTAAGAACAATTGATCCCTATTAATTAGGAAATTCAACCTTCCAAAATTTTGCAATACATCATGGTAAATCCTATGGTTTTCTAATTGTGCACCGAAAATTTACTAATAATACAACTGATAGATAAAATCCCTTTAACCTCTGTCTCAACTGGGTCTTCATCAGAACTGAAATGCATGCAACTATTAATAGTAAATCATCAGTGTCTTGACAGATCATTGCATGTGAATTAAATCTGATTTAATTCACTTGACCTCTCACTAGTACAACAATCAGTTACAGCTAGTTAGACTGACTTTAACTCACTTAATTGAGTTAACTAATTTCTCATGCATTAAACTAATACACTAACTGTAACTTGGACTCTAAAACAAATAGAATTAGTCTACATGCCTCACCAACCACCCTCAACTCGAATTTCATGAGCTAACTGAGTATATCACACTTAGTTAACTATTATAAGTGATTATGAGAAAATATTACAATTTATTTTCCAAATTAATTAAGGGAAAATTAAATTAGACACATTTCTTGTTGACTTTTCAACACTCCCTCTCAACAAGAAAGGGATTATCAACTACCACGATCCCGCCTCTGTGGTGTTCAAATTTTCTCTTAGCGAGTGCCTTCATCAAAATATATGCATCACGATCCTCCGTGGGAATGTACTGAAGTAACATAATGCATCTCTGAACACAATCTCTGAGATGGTGGTACCGGATGTCAATATGCTTGGACCTGCCATGGAATACAAGATTAACCAAGGGTTTTATGCAACTCTGGTTATCACAATGTATCACCGTCGGATCCATCTTATGACCAAAAAAACCAACAAGTATCTTCCTCATCCAGATGGCCTCACATGCCGCCTGACTGGATGCCATGTACTTTGCCTCGACTGAACTGAGTGCAACTGATCTCTGCTTCCTCCTGTACCAAGAAACCGTAGTCGATCCTATGCTGAAGATCCCTCCTGATGTTTTCTTCCTGTCTGATGGACTACCAGCCCAATCTACATCAGTGAAGCCTTGAAGCTTCAAACCCTTTGTCCGTCTATACCATAATCCATACTCTGTAGTGCCCCTGAGATATCTCAAGACATGCTTCCACGCCTTCTAAAAGAGCTTGGTCGGCTTAACCATAACTTGACTAAGCTGGTTAACTGCATAGCATATGTCTCGTTGTGTGTTCACCAAGTACATGAGTGAACCCACAAGCTACCTATAAACAATAGCAACCACTACCTCACCTGAAGTAGCATCCTCCTTCCTCTAGTTTCCTGTAAGAGGAGTCTCCATGGGTTTACAACTCTCCATGTGGAAATTCCTCATAATATCTTTGGCATACTTTTCTTGAGAAACAAATAGCTCCCCATCCCACTACCATATCTACAAACAAAGGAAATAGTGAAGGAGTCCCATGTCCTTCATCTCAAATTCTCTTGCAAGATCTTCTGTGCAAGAAGTTATGAGATGTTCATCACCTGTTAGAATAAGATCTGTTATCACAAAAAAAATTTCAAAAAACATCATTATGTTATGTTTGTTTTTTGTCATGGTTCAAATTAGGTTTAGAAGTCAATTTAGGGTTTGGTTAAGGGTAGGTTAGATTTTTATAAGTTCAAAGCCCATCCTTAAGTTCAAATAAAGTCTTTTTAAGGTCCATTCATTGTCAAATATCCATAATTTCCATTTGTGAGTGATTTCCTAAAGTATCCTATCAAAACTGGTCAATTTATCCAATAAACCTTACTTTCGTAGCACCGCTAGTTCAAAAAAGTTGATTTGCGCTATGAAACTGCTGAAAGTTATGAAGCAAAAACTTTGTTTTCTGGTTTTGAGCAGTCAACTTCCAAGGAGGTTTCTGAGTAACTAAAAACTAATTTTGGAAAACTGAAAGAGGTTTTCTTTCCTAAACAACCTAAATACAAAAAACTCTCTTCGTTTCTTTAAATTAATTAGGAGGTGGGAGAAAATGATAAATTACAATGCGCTATGAAACTGCTGTTACAAAATTATCTTGTACATGACTGTTTAGCAGTCAACTTCAAGTTCATTTTCTAGCCAAATTCAAATGTATTTTGGAATTATGAAAGACCTTTTTCTTAATCACAGCCCCAAATACAATAACCTATCTCACTATTCTCACAAGTGTTATCAGTTGGGAGATAAAAGGCTTTCTTTGAAACCCTATTTTTCAGAAAACTGAGTTTTCCTGTTTTACACATGTTTTTCAAAGGAAATTACTGGACAACAGGAGATGTATTTAAAAAAAAAAAAAGAGGTTTTTATTAAATCCATAATGGCCTACAAAAACCTCCTTTAGTTTCTCAAAATACATTATGGATTAGGAGATATAATCTTTGTCTCAAGACCTATTTTCAGATAAAAACATGAGAAATCTGCAACAAGTTACGAAGTTATGAAGGCTTGAATGACTGTGTTTTTAGTTCATATGGATTTTGATATGATGAAATTAGTTTCATTTTGAGTTTTGGCACATTTTGAAATTTTCATTTTATAAAATTTTGGACAAAACTGCTCCCTCAGCAGTTTCGTAGCGCAGACAGTGTAAAAAGAGTGAAAAGCACTATGAAACTGCTGTAGCAACTTTTTTCACTCTTTCTCATCAAATTTTGAAAGGAAAATTTTTGAATTATGATATTAAATTGTTAAGGAGTATGTATTTAGAGATAATGAAGACAATCCTTGAGGAAATAAATCAAAATTTTGAAGAAACAAGGGTTAAAAAGCAGCGCTACGAAAGGCGCTATGAAACTGTGTTGTTTTCGTAGCGCAATCTTCTTCAGCTCATTTGAACAGTCTAATGATGGTTTTTTTACACCTGGAGATTAGGGAGGATTCTTTCAGGTGTTATTTCATTTTCCAATAGCAAAAGAACTGGAAATAATGAGTTCATGGTGGTCAGAATGTTTCAAGATGTGCAAGGGACCCTATGCCTAGAAAACAAGAGACTGTTCCTATTTTGGAGGAGGTCAGCATCATGGTCATGAAGAGTTGAAGTATATCCTCTGGACTCGACCATGTGTTAGTACACTTGGAAAATGATGTAACTTAATTAATATAAGGTGATTATAGATAGTGTTTAAGAGTTTGAATCCTATTTGTAATAGGATTGTCTTATTATATTAGCTGTCTTTTTGTAATAAATACCATGTCATATGGTTAGAAAAGGTGTCAAGAGTCAGGAGTTCGAGGTATATAGCATAAGATAAGGTTATCTCATGTTGTAAATGATTTATTAAAGGCCAAGAGGTCTAATTAGCAAGCGGTTGGAGACTTTTTGGAAAAACTGTTGTTTTATGTAATTGACTGTGTTCAGTAATGCCACTTTAGAAGGAAAAGCATGGTCTTGGTATGAAAGCTTCCCAAATGGTTCATTATATTCTCTTGCTGATTTCCATGTTGCATTTTATGAGATGTATAAAGAGTTTCATCCCTCCTTATTGCTGGTCAAATACTGTTGTAAACATTTTGTGATTTTTATTGAGTATTTGGAGAATTGTTATGAAGATGATGAGTTCATGGATGAGGAAATTTTAGAGGCCCTTCATGACGATAACTTTCATCACCAAGAAGAAAGGATATCCTCTCTCTTGGATGAAAATGAAACCCAACAGGAGTTTATTTATGATAATCATGTTACATCCTCTGAGTTTCATGAAAATTTGTAGCAGACTTGTCAGTATTTTGATCATCAGGAGTATGAGAATCATTTCAAACAGCAAGAGGAAATATTGGAAAATGCTTGCTACAATCCTCAGGAACAAGAAAAAGTTGATTCTTCATGTCATTTCTTGCATCAGCCTACATCAAATGATGATCACACTAATGAAGAAGTAGGTGAATTTTTTTCTTTATCCTTGTCTTCTAATCTAAAATCATTTGAGTGCAAGTCAGAAGTTCAGATTCAATTTGTGGATGAAGTTGCTAAGAACCATGAAAAAGATATTGAATTTTTAGAAGATAAACTTCAATCTCATAATATTCATGATCAAGATCAGTCTTTTCAAATGATTTTTATGCCAAAAAACAAAGAGAGGGTGTTGCCACCTTTCTCCTTTGAGTTTGAGGAAGAATACACTATTTTTGAAAATCAGTTTGAAAAGCAGTTTGAGAGCACACAACTGAAGTATTATGTGGTTGATCAAAGCATGTATGAGTGGTCCAAAGTTGCAGAATGTCATGAGAAGCTTCAAGAATATTATTTCTTCTATGATTCTATAGTTTAATACAGGAAAAAGATTTACAGTTCAAATTTCCAGTTATATTTTCATTTTGAAGATCAGTTACATCTCATGTTGCCTTGGTCATTTATGTATCATGTTTACTTTTGGTTCAAGCACAGTAAAGAGGTTCAAGCATCAGATCAGATCAATGACTGGCTTCATTAGAAGTTTCATGTTCCTTGAGTTACAAATGGAGATTGCAGCTGATAGGGTAGGTAGGAGCGTGTGAGCTTAAAGTTGACTGAGCATCTTTTCAATAGGTATAGATTTGGTTCTTTTGTAGTGATCATCAAGCTTGGGCCCAAGGTGAAGGCTATAAGAATTTGAAGAAGACTTGGTAAAATTTCAAAGTTTTTTTTTTTCCAAGAAGATGGATAGCAGCACTGGAACTATTGGTTCTTAGTGTACCATAGGGGCACACTATCCCAAGTGGAGGCACTGTTATCACCCAAAATTTTTCAAAAAACATCATTGTGTTATGTTTGTTTTTGGTCATGGTTCAAATTAGGTTTAGAAGTAAATTTAGGGTTTGGTTAAGGGTAGGTTAGATTTTTATAAGTTCAAAGCCCATCCTTAAGTTCAAATAAAGTCTTTTTAAGGTCCATTCATTGTCAAATATCCATAATTTCCATTTGTGAGTCATTTCCTAAAGTCTCATGTCAAAACTGGTCAAATTAACCAAGAAACCTTATTTTTGTAGCACTGCTAGTTCAAAAAAGTTGATTTGCGCTACGAAACTGCTGAAAGTTATGAAGCAAAAACTCTATTTTCTGGTTTTGAGAAGTCAACTTCCAAGGTTGTTTCTGAGGAACTGAAAATGAATTTTGGAAAAATGAAAGAGGTTTTTCTTCCTAACAGAACTAACTACAAAAAATCTCTCTTTTTCTTCCAGTTCATTAGGAGGTGGGAGAAATTGATAAATTAAAATGCATTATGAAACTGTTGTTACAAAACTGTCCTGTACATGACTGTTTAGCAGTCAACTTCAAGTTTAGCTTCTAGCCAAATGAAAAATTATTTTGGAATTATGAAATAGGTTTGTCTTCATAAAAGATATGTATATAATAACCTATCTCACTTTTCTCACAAGTGTTATCAGTTGGGAGATACAAGGATTTTTTTCAAACACTATTTTTCATAAAACATAGTTTTCCTGTTTTACATATGTTTGTCAAAGGCAGTTTCTGGACAAAAGGAGATTTATTTCAAAAAACCAAGAGATTTTTTTATTCAAGACATAATGGCCTACAAAAACCTCCTGCAGTTTCTCAAACTACATCATGGATTAGGAGATATAAGCTCTGTCTCAAGACCTATGTTTCAGATAAAAACAGGAGAAATCTAAAAGAAGTTAAGAAGTTATGAAGGCTAGAATGACTGTGTTTTCAGTTCATATGGCTTTTAATATGATGAAATCAGTTTCATTTTGAGTTTTGGCACATTTTCAAATTTTCATTTTAGAAAATTTTTGACAAAACTGCTCACTCAGCAGTTTCGTAGCGTAGACAGTGTAAAAAGAGTGAAAAGCACTACGAAACTGCTATAACAGATTTTTTCACTCTTTCTCATCAAATTTTGAAGGGAAAATGTTTGAATTATGATCTAAAATTGCTAAGGAGGATGTCTTTAGAGATAATTAAGACAATCCTTGAGGAAAAAAATCAAAATTTTGAAGAAACAAGTGTTAAAAAGCAGTTCTACGAAAGGGGCTACGAAATTGTGTTGTTTTTGTAGCACAGTCTACTTCAGCTCATTTGAACAGTCTAATGATGGTTTTTGGACACATGGAGCTTAGGGAGGATTCTTGTAGGTGTTATTTCAGTTTCCAACAGTAAAGGAACTCTAAATAATGAGTTCATGGTAATCATAATGTTTCAAGATGTGCAAGGGACCCTATGCCTAGAAAACATGAGACTGTTCCTATTTTGCTGGAGGTCAGCATCATGGTCATGAAGAGTTGAAGTCTATCCTCTGGATTCGACCATGTGTTAGTACACTCAGAAAATTATGTAACTAAATTATGATAAGGTGGTTATAGATAGTGTTTAAGAGTTTGAATCCTATCCCCTACAGCGCAGTTTCTACCCCAGATCTGCGTTATTCTTGTAGGTGGTGTTGCAAGGAGTTTGGGTGCACCATTGGGAGAGCTGGTTTTTGAGTGTTGGGGATCTACCTCCCACCTTGAGATCCATTGGAGGAGATATACACATTGTACTTTTCATATCTGATCTGCATATTCTGAATACTTCAGCATTTCTGAATATTTATGCATATCTGCTTTCTTAGATCTCAGATCTACTGCTTGTGCTTGGTGTAAACCCCAAAATTCCAAGGGGATCTGAAAGAGGAGCTCTTCTAGTGCATGGATTTGATATGGATCTGAATTTTTATGCACAGATCTACTCTAGATCTAACATGTAATCAACAACAGTTGTAGCCTAATAGAGATAACACTGTTAAGGTAATTTTCAGTCATTTATATGGTTGTAGACCTCTTTTGAGGAAATTTCTTCTGTTTATGACTTGTATTTTCAGCCATGTATTTGATAAACTTCATTGTATGACTTATTTGCTGATGTAAGTACTATTGAAGAACATTTCATGAGCCTCCTATCACTGCTCTGCAGAAACTGTGTTATTTCCTGAGCAGAATTGTTTATTATTGCTGCAGTCCCTCTTTGGGGCATTTTTCAAGGAAAATAGGTGTGGGAGATCTATTCAACCCACCTAGAAGGATTTATTTTTGATACCCTCTTGGATTTAGGACTTAGATACTCAGATATAAGGGATCCAAGGGCTGATTTCAAGAGCTATAGCAACCATTCCTGAAAAATGCGTTTTTCAAGCATGCCTTGCTAGCAGTCCCGATTTTGGGATATTATAGTCGTATCAAAGCATGATCCTTGGCTCAACCTGTGAGCATCAAGCCAAGATGTATTTTCAGGAAGGCAGAATACAAAAGAAGAAGATTGATTTCATGGAAGACGCGGAAAGTAAGGGTCAAAACCCTTTGCTTGGAAGAATGGAAGGGAAAGAGTTCTCTAGAACTCTATTCCAAACTCTGTTTAAGCCTAGAGGAGAAAACAGAGAAATAAAGGGGATAGACCATGAAGTTTCCCCAACTCGATCCACCAGATCTATGCATGAGGAGAATTTTACATCCTCATCTTATGGGTATGAGCACTCAGCCATATCATCAAAGCTACATGTTCTATGAACAACTTCTTCATGAGGAGGAAGAGAGGAGATGTGCCAAAGGGAGGATCTACAAATCCAAATCCACATATGAAGACCATTCAGGATAATGTGAACTTGTTCGATACCTTGCCAAGGGAAAGATCCTCATTGGATGGAGAGTCCTCTTCTCGAAAGGAAGACATGGAGATTCCTCTTTCAAAGGTAGACCAAGATCTAAGGTCTCCTATTGATGATGATGAATTTTCCACCATTGAAGAAAAGGCTAGGGGTGATATCGTAGTCATAACAAAGGCATCTCTAGCATTTCCTGAACGAGAAGAAGGGGCAGTTGCTCCAAGAAGATAAGCTCTTGCATTCTTGCAAGGAGTTTCAAAGAGTCTCACATATGGAAATTATGGCACAATTCATGAGCAGCATGTGCCATCACTATTAGATGGTGAGATCCTGAATACTGTAGAAGATAAAGAGGGGGGCAAGCTCCATAGGGTAAGAGACATTTACCCCTATTTATTTCAAAGGAGTGATGTACTAAGGAGGCATGAAGATATATGCAAGAGAAGCAAGGACACATCAGTCCATACATCTCTCTATCATGATCTATGCCTTGATGTCTCCTTACTTGGAAGAGGCCCACCAGGGCAACCCCCTGATGAAAAGAGCAAAGTGTTCCCTCAACCTTGTATATTGATGATACATTTGGCCAAGAGAGGGTCTATCATAGCGTTGGAGACTTTGGGTAAGGAGCATGCTTATGTCAATCACATTTTACTTTATGATTGCATGCATTATTTTACTTTACATGTGCAGGCCATGGCTCCTAAAAGGAGTGTCCTACCCTATTATCTTCATGGCCAACTATGGGCCAGAACTATTTCCAAACATGGCCACTCCCTTGATGGGCTAAGGGAGGTTTTGCAGCATGATGGGTGCTTCCCTAAAGCACCAAATATACATTTCACCTTCAGCCATGGTGGAATTATAAGGGCAGCAAGTAAGCGGCATGAAAACCACTTACCACATCTAGATCTAAAGCAGGAAGGAGATGACCTGCATTGGTTTCTATTGGGTGAGTGCGAGTACCACCCAAAGTTTTTGATTTTCTTGTGTCATGCCTTGTATTTCAAGAGAGGAATGCATAGGGAGAAGGCACGGTTGCCTTGGTTGACAAGAAGGAAGTATGGGCACCACATGATGAATTCCGTGTCCATACATTTGCTTATGTCTATAATATATGTACATGTATTTCTGTTTAGAATGAATATCATAATCATATATGTACTTTGGGTTGGGGGAAAATGTAACGTTCTCATGAGGTGGCATAAGGGAGCTTGTTTATATCATGATGTCAATAATGCTCCAATATTTTTTATGAACGTGAGAGGAGGAATGACACATTGGGTGGATGTGTCCATTGGGAATGTAATCTCCCATATTCATTTATACTTCAAGAAGAGATAGGGTCTTATATGACTGCTGCCTTATATATTGTGTTATCTTATGTAAAGGATCATGTATTGGGCTTATGTCATGAGAAAGGATCTCTCACAAGGGAGTACTTGGAGCAAGACATATGTTGCTAGAATCATGTTCAGCCAACACCTATTATCCTCCATTATTTTCAAGCTTTGAAGAAGCTTATTGCAGCAAGAAGGTGGTGGTATGGCCACTTATTGTACCATGATTTGAGGCAGAAAGATGATGGACAATGCTGGTCTCAAGGGAGGGACTATTACCACCATCCAATATATCATATGACACTTATTCCATATTCCTTTTGGAGCACATATGGTGAAGGTAATCTACTCACTGTATGCATAGGAGATTGGCCAAGGAGACTCACTAGGATCAATGAAGAGAATCATGAAGTTCCAAGTTCATTTTGGCTTCATGAAGAATATTTTATTGCAGCCCAGGATCATCAGCTCCACATTCATCAAAAATGGAATGAGGGACAGCGTGATTTGAGTATCCTCATCTCTCATTCCCATGCATGGAGCCCCTACACAATGCACATGGGGGGAATTGGTGACTTTTTTCGTGAGCTACCAAGGATGGCTCACTTTGTTTGGATGATAGCATGGAGATTGAAGCCTCTCATGGGGGTTGAAGTACCCTACACTTACCATCTCTCATGCCTTGAGAAAACCAATGGACAACAAGAAACTATTTCTATGTATCTCCCACTTCTTTATGATGATAGTTGATCTATTCATTCACCAATAGCACACTTATACCCTTGGGAGGAGACTATTCCATTAGAGATTTTGCAAAGTCTTTGTAAGTTGCTTGAGGGCAAGTAAAATTTTGGAGGGGAGGACTGTAATATTCCTAATTTAATAGGAATATTCAATTTTATTTTGTTTCCTTTGTTCAAAGAATAATTATGTAAAGGAGGGTCATTAAACTCCTAATGGAAGAATAAATCCATGCCCAATGTGAAAAAGAGTAAATATGGGCCACTTTAATAAACACACTTGAGTGTGAAAAGAACAAATCCAGTTGAGTGAGTCTATCTTGACCATATCTACAGTGCAGTAGTGGAGGAGTGCTCATCAATGAGGCACAACATAATTCTAGAAGGAGGTCTCTTGTGTGAAAGAGATAAGTTGATGAAGGTGGTTTCGGGTTTTGGCAAGCTCTCATCTTATAAAAGGAATGGGAAGGAAACATATTGAGGGTTCATGATTTGATTTCTGATTTGTTGTCTGTTTAGACAAACAGATTTCTTAGTTGTTTAGCCTAGATTTCATATGTTGTTTACCATTGGAATTTTCTGTTTAGGAGTTCCATCTCTTCCCATTGAGTAGATCTTGGGAGAGCTTGTATTGCTTATTCCACTATCTGGTTGGAGACCAAGCTTCTACTTCCAACTGCAACACAGATCCAGGGAGGTTTTGCTTGCTTTTGTAAGCTGTAGCAAGTGGGACACTAGATCTGTTCAGATCTAGCTTGTACTGGTGCCTCTTCTAAGTGAGTGTGTCTTTTAACCTCCTGGAAGAGTGCATTAGTTGTTTGAGCTTCAGTTTTTCATCTTGGCATCAGGCCAACTACTTTATTCAAGCTGCAGCACAGTCTCCCTTGAGGGACTACGTTATCTTCAGTGGAGATTAGATCTCTTCAGATCTAAGTCATTTCAGTGCTCTTTTTCAGTGTAGGAGGCCTTTGCTCTATTGGAGGAAGTGTACTGGAGTGCATGAGATTTATTTTCTGATCTTGGCATGTGGCCATCAGCTATCTATCCCCTACATCGCAGTTTCTACCCCAGATCTACGTTATTCTTGTAGGTGGTGTTGCAAGGAGTTTGGGTGCACCATTGGGAGAGCTGGTTTCTGAGTGTTGGGGATCTACCTCCCACCTTGAGATCCATTGCAGGAGATCTACACATTGTAATTTTCACATCTGATCTACATATTCTAAATAATTTAACATTTCTGAATATTTCTGCAGATCTGCTTTCTTAGATCTCAGATCTACTGCTTGTGCTTGGTGTAAACCCCAAAATTCCAAGGGGATCTGAAAGGGGAGCTCTTCTAGTGCATGGATCTGAATTTTTATGCACAGATCTGCTCTATATCTTACATTTAATCAACAATAGTTGTAGCCTAATAGAGATAACACTTTTAAGGTATTTTTCAGTCATTCATATGGTTGCAGACCTCTTTTGAGGGAATTTCTTCTGTTTATGACTTGTATTTTCAGCCATGTATTTGATAAAATTCATTGTATGACTTATTTTCTGCTGTAAGTACTATTGAATAAAATTTCATGAGCCTCCTATCACTGCTCTGCAGAAACTGCGTTATTTCTTTAACAGAATTGTTTATTATTGCAGCAGTCCCTCTTTGGGGCATTTTTCAAGGAAACTAGGTGTGGGAGATCTGTTTAACCCACCTAGAAGGATTTCTTTTTGATACCCTCTTAGATTTAGGACTTAGATACTCAGATCTAAGGGATCCAAGGGCTAATTTCAAGAGCTGTAGCAGCCATTCCTGAAAAATGTGTTTTTGAGGCATGCCTTGCTAGCAGTCCCGATTTGGGATATTACATACCTAGTGACTTTCTCCGTCTTCACTGTGATTTAGGTGCTCCTACACGTTCTTCCACATCAAGTCTCAATCTGTCAACCTATGTGGTGTGACTCCTACCATGTCTAATGGATGGCTCTGCATGAGTGGTTTCTACCACTCCATGATCCTCCTCATGTGGCTGCTCCAAATATTAAAGTTCATCCTTTGGAACCAAGAGTTCCTCGTCTGCATGCAAATCAAGCTTCCTCTCAAGGGACAATCACATGGATTTATCCTCATCAAATTTTACATCCCGTCTAACAATTGTCATCCTATTGTTCGGAAAATACACCCGTTAGTTGTGGGGAGTATCAGTGTACCCCACAAATATCCCAATCTCTGTTGTTGGTTCTAGCTTCTTTCTGGAAACTTTGGTCACATGGAAATAGACAAATGAGCCAAAAATTTTAAAATATGAAACATGAGGTTTCTTACCATAAAAATCCTCCTCTAGTGTACTCATGCCTAGTATCCGATGAGGACTACGGTTCTGCACAAATACCACTGTGTTGCATGCCTCTGCCCGCAGATGCAACAATAGGCCCTGATCATGTAACATAGCTCGTGCCGCACCCACAATTGTTATCTTCTTTATTTCTGAAATCCCATTATGTTGTGGGTTATGAGGTGCAATCAACTCTCTCTGAATTCCTTCTTTGGCAAAAAAAGTTATTGAATTCATTGGAGATGTACTCAACACCATTTTTGCTCCTTAGAGCCTTCACCTACTTCCCTGTATCTTTCTCAACCAGTGCTTTGAACTCATAAAATTTTGAGAAAGTCTGATCTTTCTTCTACATGAAGTAGATCCAACACTTTCTGGAAAAATCATTAACAAAAATCAAATAATACCTGTGATTTTCTGTAGAAGCTGTAGAGAATGGTCCACACACACCTGAGTGAACTCTCTCAAGGATTTCTGCTGCTCGGTTCTCCTTCTCGTTAAAAGTGGCCTTTGTATACTTCCCCATGGTACATCCCTTGCATGTGTCTATCTGCACAAGAGTACCCTTTGGAAGCCCCGTAGAAATCTGTTGCATGACCTTCAAAGCACTGTGGCGTAGATGGCCCAATCTCCTGTGCCATAACTCACCCTCATCCCGGCTCACCACTCTGTTTGCTTTACTCATAAATTTTTCACGACCATCTACATCAAGTTTATAGAGGTTCTTCACACAAAACGCAATCTTCTTAACTTTTCCTGTGGCTTTGTGATGAATGAATTCTTTCCCTTCACTGAAAAGCACATCATATCCTTTATCCTCCAACATAGAAATTGAAACTAAATTATTTTTCAAGCCTGGTACATGCATGACATATTTTAATAAGAGAGGTTTACCTGACTGTCTCTGGAAAGTAACTATACCAATCCCTATAATGCTATACCTCCCGTCATCACCCATCTCAATGTGCATCTGAAGATCCTTCTCCTCCAAGCTACTAAGGAGTTCTTTGTCTCCCATCATGTGGAAATATGCACCACTATCCAAGTAACACACTGATCCCATCGCACTAGACACCATGCATGCCATGAGTGAGAAATAAAAAATCAAATGTGAAGCCAAAGCATCACCCACTGTAGATCCTGAAGCCTTATTTTTGTTCTTCTTCTTCTGTGGACAATTAGTGGCATACTGTTCATGCTCGTGACAGTGAAAGCATTTCACTCTGGACATGTCACGCTTCTTCCCTTCTTTGCTGGTCTCAGATTTGGAATAGGATTTCTTTTCCTTCCCCTTCTTTTCCTTACCAGCCAAGGAAAAATTTTCCTCATCATTTGTCTTGGATGAGAATCCATCCCTGGTATTCCACCTGAATTCTTCTTGTACCAAATCCGACCAAAGTTTCTCCCAATCTGGTAGCTTCTCCCTTCCATTGACAAAGTCTTGATAGCTATGCTAGCTCTTAGGAAGGCCTATAAGTGCTAGGCTCACTAATTCATCATCCACTACAGTAATCTCTACACTTCTAATCTCATCTCGATATTGGATGAACTTGTTCAAGTATTTCAGAATAGTGTCGCCTTTCTCCATTTTGATTTTCCTGAGCTTGTCCTTCAGTGCCAATTTTATGTGGTCACTTTTGTTCTGAAACAGATCTGTCAAGGCCTTCCACATTGCATATGGAGTCACGCCCTTTCCATGGAGACTCGAGACAATGTGATTATTGAGCTCCCTCTAATACAACCCACCTCTCCTTTGCAACCTTCTTTTTCCAAGCATCAAGAAGAGCGACATCTGCTGTTGCAGGCCTTGGAATATCAGTGTCGATAAATTATTTCAACCCGTTGTCCTCCATAATTGCCTCCATTTTGTATTTCCATGCAACATAATTAGAACTACCCTCAATTTCATATTCCAATATTAATCCATTGAAATCCATCTTGATCTACCTGTCGCACCAAAGAATATTTTTGCAAATTCGAATGTTGTTTAGCAAAAACTCAATTTCTTGTACACTATAGTGATTTTTGGTGCTCTGATACCATGTATAAATTATACAAAAAATATTTATACCAATGGATTCAATCCGATCATACAATATTCTAGAGCAAGATATTGAATCCCTACAATAATTTGTAGAAATTAAACACGATCGCACAATCACACCAAGTAAGAGAAAGAATCAAATCCACAACACATGAAATTTTCCGGGGAAAGAAATCTGCTCAAAAACCCTCTATTTGTATTTTATAAAACCAAGGAATCATGAAACAATTATAATGCACTCTTCTCATAATATTTTTATGCACTCTACCAACTATCTCACACTAATCCAGACAAAATTGACCAACACTTAGCCAATTTCCTCCCTCTGCTCAACCTGCCTTGCTTCTGAAATTATAAGAACAATCGATCCCTATTAATTAGGAAATTCATCCTTCCAAAACTGCATAATACATCATGGGAAATCCTATGGTTGTCTAATTTCGCGCTAACAATTTACTAATAATACAACTGATAGACAAGATCCCTTTAACCTTTTGTCTCAACTGGGTCTTCATCAGAACTGAAATGTATGCAGCTATTAATAGTAAATCATCAGTCACTTGATACATCACTTCATGTGAATTAAATCTAATTTAATTCACTTGACCTCTCACTAGTACAACAATCAATTACAACTAGTTAGATTGACTTTAACTCACTTAATTGAGTTAACTGATTTCTCGTTCATTAAACTAATACACTAATCGCAACTTGGACTCTAAAACAAATAAAATCAATCTACATGCCTCACCAACCACCCTCAACTTGAATTTCATGAGCTAACTGAGTCTATCACACTCAGTTAACTATTACAAGTGATTATGAGATAAGATTACAATTTATTGTCCAATTTAATTATGGGAAAATTAAATTAGACACGCATTTCTTGTTGACTTTTTAACACATTGAGACCAAGACCAAGCAATTTTCTTAGGGTATGAAGAGCTCTCTCTGGTATAGCCATGACAGAGATCAAATGTGAGTAGCTTTTCGGTGGAGCCAAGTGGAGGTTTAAACTTATAGATGGATCATATAAACCTTATCCTTCAATCCGAGGAAGAACCCTAGCCGTGGAGGCTTGGTATTGGTGCTCCTAGATTCCCCCTCATCGCTATTATCCAAAGAGAAGGCGGCATAGACCAAAGTATATATCTAAGAATTTTAATTTGCATATAGAAATGTATTGGCACAGATGACACCAACTAGAAGGTTTTGGAAGACACGCCAACTAGGAAATTATGCCATTGGTTAAGAGTTGGGCCACTTAGAAATTTGTCTTGGTGGATTAGTTCTTGGCCATTTGATGAGGATGCATAATAAAAGGGCGTAGGGGTGAAAAGGAACTAGGGAAGCTGGGCTCATGGCTTAGGGGTGGAAGGAATTTCCATTGGCTAGATCGAAGCCCAACATCCAGGCCATCTTGCAGATCAAAGATCCTATAAAATTTAAAAAGGGATGTGTAGCAGGGCACAAGATGACATGAGGTCAGGATAGGATGGCCTCCACGTAGCCTTGGGTGTGTTTTTATTGGTGCATAGAGGACCCACCTGCCAGTTCCACCCAATGGTGTGATCCCAGAGTACTCACAAGTATTCCCAAGGAAGAGAGAAGGGCGAGTCAACACAGATGTCATGGCAACACCACGATTGAACACCAATCAGGAGAGGGATAGGTAAAGAGGTATGGCCCACTGACCACAAGGCTTGGAGCCCATACCTCGGAGGTGTAGAATATAAATATGAAGCAGAAATAGGTTGACGGGGCGTCGATATAACTAGGCCTATGGCTCAAAGATGGAGGGCATCCCCATTGGTTGGGAGTGGAACCCACAAAGCAGTCTCCAAATGGCCCTGAGGTCCCAACTCGAAGGTGTATGCATGGGGAGCATAGTGAGAAACAGGACAAAATATGCGAGATCATGTAAGACAAGTGTTGTCGACAAAGCATGCACCCTGGTGGGGATGTGGCCCCACTTGACAGGTCATCCTAAATGAATACACCTATAGTTATTAAGAGGTGAAACAAAGGAGGGTGTCAGAATAAGAGGAATCAAAATTACTTAGCACGAGCTACGGTGGCAAACAACAGTCGAAATTATGGACCAATGGGGAGGAGTTCATATGACCCACTAAACATGTAATACCAGTAAAGAGGCCTTGACTGGTAACAAAGGAGCACACCAAGAATCATAAATATGGAGGTAAAACAGGATGAAGTGTCCCAGAGGGCCATCTCGGAGGCATAAGGAGAGCTAGATTGAAAGCATTGGGATGATGTGGTTAGTTCGTAGTCATTGGATTCAGTTGGGTGCAATGGAAGCATGGATTAAGAGGATCTAGATATGAGGCTCTAAGGATGATTTGAGAATATCATATGATGCATCCAAACCCAAGCATAAGAATTAATAAATAGAATGAATAAAGGAAAAAAAAATTATTACCCCATTCCTCTAACACTACTTGAGTAGTTTGCTAAGTGGGTATCCACCCCAATGATAAGAAATCGGGTTAGCGTTCGTTACAGGTGGTATCAAAGAATCCAGGTTCAACACTTGGATTGGATGGGATTTATCGTGAGAAAGTGGTGATTTTTTAAAATTAAATAAGTAGCTACATAGGTGTTAAAAGACAACCTAAACTAATGAACTGCATGCCCAATTGATATAGTGATTTACTGCTTTGTTGACAATCATGTAGTAATGTGAGTCATTTTCGTTGCAGAAAGTCAAATTATTTGTAAGAGCGGGATCATGGGAATAAATATGTTTTTTATTTATTCAGTATGCCCTAACAATGATATTACATGTGAATTGATCGAGGCATATAAAATGCTAAATATGATGGCATACTAACATGGTCGTTTTGTCACAACAAGAATAATAGTGACTTCTCCATGAGTAAAGTTCATGGTCATATTTTATTTATTTATTTATTACATGAAATATATAACAGTGTGTGTGATTAAAAGCACATCACCAATGACATAAGGAAAAGATAAACATGTGATGGTGAATGGAATGGTGTAGTACAACTCTGATTAGTCACAACATGGAAATGAAGGGGTCAGGGCCAATGAAGAAGAAATATCAATTGACCAAGGGGGATGGAATCAGTATCTAGATTGGTTGGATACCCTACGAATCTTAAGGGATGAGGTTAGAAGTTTCAAAGCAGATAATGAGAGGTTGGTGAGAGGTCAAGAGATACAAGTTGAGATAAATGCATTCATTCTACAAAGTCTCTTAGATTTATAGAGACACAAGAAATCTGAGATGAGGGCTAGACTGTTGTGAAACCAACTCCAAAAAAAGAAGACAAGAGATATCAACACCTTAGAAATAAGCCACTTCGAGGGGGAAACCTCCAATACATTACATAAATGAACAATTCTTGGATGATTCAAATTACAAAACCTCCTTTCTATATATAGGAGTCCATGGGGCCACAATGTAATCCTAGCCGACCTAACAATAATAATTTAAGGGCATAATAATAACAATATGGGGGTTACAAGGGTACAATAATAACAATAAGGGGGTTACAATAACAACAATAAGGGACTATACTAGTAATATAGGGACCTAACATGCCCCTCTCCTTCAAAAAAGTGTTGTCCTCAACGCTTGAGTAGCTTTGGGTGCTTCTGTATAAAATTCTCATCCTCCCATGTAGAATCTTCAGTGGTTAAGTTCTTCCACTTGATGTGATACTCTGAAATTGATCGATTCCGTAGCTGTCGAGTTATTGTTTCTGTGACCGCTTTAGGTTCTAGTATGATTTTTCCTTCCTCATCAAGTTCTAGCAATATTGTTTGAACTGAAAGATTTTCACCTATAACCTTGTTTAAGCATGAAACATGGAAAACTGGATGCAGTCGTGAAGAAGCAGGAAGCTCCAATTTGTATGTCGTAGTACCAATATTTTGCAACACCTTGTAAGGACCATAGTACTTTGGAGATAATTTATTATCCTTCTTAGCTTTCTTGAGGGACATTTGTTTGTATGGTTGTAGTTGTAAAAATACCCAGTCTCCTACATCAAAACTTCTCTCGCTGCGATGTTGATCTGCCTGTTGTTTCATTTGATTTTGTGCCAAATTCAGGTTATCTTTTAAGATTTGGAGAACTTCCTGTCGATGCTCGATGTGATCTTCCACTGCTTGAACCTTTGAATTTTCTCTTAAATATGATGTGATGGATGGTGGATAATATCCATAAAGTACCATAAATGGGGTCATTTTTGTTGCAAAGGAAGTGTTATACCACCATTCTGCGAGAGGTAACCACTTGACCCATTGTGCTTGTTTATCAGATACTAAACAACGAAGATATCCTTCCAAAAATTTATTTACTATCTCAGTTTGACCATCAGATTGAGGATGATAAGATGAGCTATGAGCTAATTGAGTACCCAAACAAGAAAATAACTCCGTCCAAAAATATCCAGTAAAAATGGGATCTCTGTCACTCACAATAACCCTTGGGTTTCCATGTAGCTTTTGAATTGTGTCCATAAATGTAGTAGCAATTGTACTTGCTTTAAATGGATGAGAAAATGCACAAAAGTGTGCATACTTGGTAAGTCTATCAACTACCACCATGGTGACACTCTTTCCTTCGGACTGAGGTAAACTTGTGATAAAATCCATTGAAATCTCCTCCCAACATTGACTTGGAATGGATAAAGGTTGTAGAAGACCCGAGGTCTTAATTGTCTCAACTTTATTCTACTTGCAAACCAAAAATTACGCCACAAACTTTTGAATATCATATTTAAGTCCATCCAAAAAAAATTCTTTCTTCACCGTGTGGTAAGTTTTTAAAAATCCTGAGTGTCCTCCTAAAGGAGAAGTGTGCAATTCCAAAATAATCTTTTGTTTTAGTTGGGAATTCTTACAAAGATATAAGCAATATTTGTACCATAAGGAATCATTTTTCCAACTAAATGTATTAGATGTACTAGGATCTTGCTGCAAATTTTGAATGAGTGTCCACACTTCTTCGCCCTTCTTTCATTCATCTCTTGCTTCGGTTATCCAATATGGTTGGATAATAGAAATGGCACAAAGCAATGCTTCCACCTCTTCATTCTTTCTTGAAAGTGCATCTGCAACAACATTTAGCTTCCCTTTTTTGTAGATTATTTCAAAGTCATAACCCAACATCTTTGTGACCCATTTTTGTTGCTCTTCTGAAGATAGTCTTTGTTCCAAAAAGTGTTTAAGACTATCATGACCAGTTTTTACCTTGAAGTGTCTTCCCATTAGGTAAGTTCGCCATTTCTTTAGTGCATGCAGTATTGCTAACATTTCCTTCTCATAAATAGGTTTTTGTAAATACTTTCCTTTAATTGGACGAATTTCAAAAGCAATGGGTCTTCCTTCTTGCATTAAAACAACACCATTAATTCCATTTTTTGAGGCATCACATTCCACAATAAAGGTTTTTGTGAAGTCTGGCGTAGCTAAGACCGGTGCTAGGCACATTGCCTCTTTAAGATGTTCAAAGACCTTAGCTGCTTTAGGAGTCCATAAAAATGCATCTTTCTTCAATAATGTTGTTAGAGGTGTTGCTATTCTCCCATAATTCTTAACAAACTTGCGATAATACCCTGTTAACCCGAGAAATCCTCGCAACTGCTTTATGGTTGTGGGGGCTTTCCATTCCTTAATGGCTTTAATTTTGTTAGGGTCTACCTTAACACCCTCGTGAGATACAATATGACCCAAATATTCCACCTCTTGTACTCCAAAGAAACATTTGGATGTTTTTGCATATAATTGTTTCTCCTACAATAGTTTGAGCACCCCGTCAACATGTTGAACATGATCCTTCCAAGACCTGCTGCAGATTAGTATATCATCAAAAAATACTAGCACAAATTTTCTAAGGAAGGGTTTGAAAATGGAATTCATCAACCCTTGAAATGTAGAAGGTGCATTGGTAAGGCCAAAAGGCATGACCAAAAATTCATAATGACCTCATGAGTTCGAAATGCTGTTTTTGGAATATCTTCAGTCTTCATTCTAATTTGATGATATCCTGAACGAAGATCCAACTTGGTAAAATAAATTGCTCCATGTAATTCATCCAATAATTCATCAATCACGGGAATGGGAAATTTATCTTTAATGGTGAGCTTATTAAGTTCCCTATAATCCGGACACATTCTTCATGATCCATCCTTCTGTGTACCAATACTACAGGAGCAGAGAAAGAACTTTGACTAGGTTGAATTATACCCACCTCTAATATTTCTGCAATCATACGTTCAATTTCTCTCTTTTGGAAGTAAGGATATCTATAAGGCCTGATGTTTGGAGGAACACTTCCTGAAATCAAATGAATAGCATGATCATGATCACGAATAGGTGGGAGTCCTTTGGAAGTTTCAAACACCTTGGAATGATTGTCCAAGACTTGTTGGAGATCTGCAGAAATAGATGATTTTGATGTTGGAACTTCTAGTGAGCATAATTGTGCAATTACTCCTCGTTGTTATTTCTTTAGAAGCTTTGTCATGACATTAGAGCTTATTATCCTTCCCGGCTTCCCTTCAATACCCCGTAATTCGACTTCCTTTCCTTCTGAAAAAAATTTCAAGAAAAGTTCTTGAAAAATTAAAAGCTACCGTCCCCAAAGATTGTAACCATTGTACTCCTAGTACAACATCAGCACCTCCCATAGGAATGGAAAGCATTGGACTATTCAATACATATTCCTCCATGGTTAGCTTGATATTATGGCATTTTCCAGAGTAATTTATAGTTCCTCCATTTGCAACCATCACTTGACATTCTGGTGCTGGGTATAGGAAACAATTCAATTCCTTGGCTACCTTACAATGAATAAAATTATGGGTGCTACCTGAATCAATCAACAATATTACCTTTTTCTTCTTGATATGTCCTTCTATCTTGAGAGTTTGAGGAGTGGTAATTCCTGCCAATGCATTACACGATATGGTCGGACTCATTTCTTCCTCTTCTAGGGTTGGTTCCTGGTGTATATCCTCTTCTTCATTCATTTTCTTCCTCTTCACAATCTATGTAAAATAATTTCTTCTCATCACACTTATGACCTTTAGTGTATTTGCTATCACAACTGTAGCAAAGCCCTTTTTCTCTTTTTTCTTCCAATTGTTGTGGTGTAAACCTTGTAGGTTGTGGAAATCTAGGCGTAGCAACACTTCCTTCTTTGTAGAAGTGAGTGGTAGGCTTCCTTGTCGCCATAATTTTACATTCAATTTTTCTTGCCAACCTGAATCTTTCTCCAATGAATCAGGTTCCAAAACGTGAAATTCATGTTGGATGTTATCCTTTAAAGTACCTATGAAGAGATCAATCTTGTGTTCCTCTGGAATATCAGTTACCCTTATATTTATTTTTTGGAAGTTCTCAATGTGCTCCCCCACTAAACCCTTTTGTTTGAGATATATTAATTGGCTAAAGAAGATGTTGCCCTTTGTATCCTCATAATGTGCTATCATTTCCTCCGTAAAAATTGACCAAGTGACAATTTTTTTATGGGAGCAAAGCTATTGATACCATACAAATGTATTTTGTTCTAAATGTAAAGTTGCAATGCGTACCTTTTGTGTGTTTTGCATGTTATGGAGATCAAAATATTGCTCCATCTGTAGTATCCATGTTACAGGATCCTTTCCATCAAACTTCCTCATATCCATGTTTGGAATATGGTGGTTCTTCCCGCCAACATTAGAGTTTATGAAATCACAATTAACATTTATTTTGTTCTCATCATGAGGTTCTTCTACTATCTTTTCACCATTAGGAAACCTTTCTTGTATCAACTTTGTCAAACTTTCCATGTCTTCTTTTAGAAAATTCTTCATGTTTTCCATTTTCTCATCGATCTTAGCTTCCATGTCATCCATCTTAGATTCCATGCCAGCCTCCATGCCATCCATCTTAGCTTCCATGCCTTTCTTCAAACCATCCATCTTAGTTTCCACGCCCTTCTTCAAAACTTCCATTTCATTTTTTGTTGTTCTTTGCAAGAGCGAAATTTGTTGCACTTGCTCTTGTAATTTTGATATGTCATGTTGCCATTCTTCGTCTTCATGAGTCATAGTAGAGCCTTCTAAAGGCTTAATGGGTGTTTAATTATTTTTATTGGTAATTTTAGAAACCAATACTGATATATATTCTACAATATGCCCTTGGAATCAATTCAACTTGATTCTTCAAACAAGACTTATGCAATTTGAAAAAAAAATACACACCTTTTACTTGCTTTTACAGAGCTCTATATTGAAATTGAATTATCTCTATAATTGAAGATCCTCAATATCTGAAATTTGGCCCTATATTAGTCCTCTGAATCTTCTTTCAAATTTCACGGGTCTAACTTGATTTGGATTCTTCAAGTCAAAGTTATGTCCAATGTCCCACAATGACCTAATTATGGATTGTTTCAGTAGAGCGAAATTGTACGACTTGCCACATGTCACTATTTGCTCCTATGGCTCTTAAATTTATAGACAGGAAACTATAGTCTGTGTACTTCCAGCCACTTTTTACAGAATTGCAATCCGATGCTCAGAGAGAGAGTTATGAAGCTTTTCCCATGATCACCTCTTTGAGATGAAATTAGGGAACCTGAAAACGACCTAACTTCCACAGATCATATCTCCTAAAATATTGTGAACAAAGCTCTAAAATTTTGCGCAGATGTTCCTCAGGATCTCGGCTTCGCGCTCTAAAAATTTCAGCTTCTGAGCCTTCGTAGAAAAACAGTTATAGCGAAAATTCCGCGATGACCTGTTTAAGTGAAATTCAGCAGCCTGCAAAAATCCCTACCTTCCACAGAACATATCTCTGAAAATATTGCAAACGAAGCTCTGAAATTTTTCGACGATGTTCCTTAGGATCTCAGCTTCGTGCCCTAAACATTTTAGCTTCTGAACCTTCGTATAAAAAAATTTATAGCGAAAATTCCACGATGACCTGTCTGGAGCATTGAAACCCTAGAATCCAAAGCTCTGATACCAAATTTTGTGAAACTAGCTCCAAAAATAGAAGAAAAGAGATATCAACACCTTAGAAATAAGCCACTTTGAGGGGGAAACCTCTAATACATTACATAAATGAATAATTTTTGGATGATTCAAATTACAAAACCTCCTTTCTATATATAGGAGTCCATGGGGCCACAATGTAATCCTAGTTGGGCCACAATGTAATCCTAGCCGACCTAACAATAATAATTTAGGGGCACAATAATAACAATATGGGGGTTACAGGGGTAAAATAATAACAATAAGGGGGTTACACTAACAACAATAAGGGACTATACTAGTAATATAGGGACCTAACATAGACATAGAGACAGAAAAAGCCTTCATGAATTAGGAAAAAATACAAATGGGGAAGATGATAGTAGGTCTAGGAAGAGGCATAAGCCTAAAAGTGAGGACAATGTGAAGGGAGATGCACCATTGAGTACCCTAAGAGGAGGAACCGACACACATGTGCACCATTCTAGCAGACCATCTAGTTATGCTACCAAGAGACACGACCATCACTCTCATCATCACCATCATCATAATTTGGGAAGCAAGGAAAATAATTGCATGCCTGAGGAATTCAAGAAATCCAAGCCACCCACATTTGAAGGGAAAATGAAGAAATTAGAGGATGCATAAGCATGTTTTTTGGGCATTATGAAAATTTTCAGAATCCATGATTATTTCAAAAATATGAAAGCTATAATTTCCACCTTCAGCTTGAAAGGAAAAGAAGACACATGGTGGTAATATTTGAAGAGTTAACTTTGGCATATTTTGAAAAGCTCTTCAGGGAGAAATATTTGTCCAACCATTATTACGATGGCAAGGTAAAAGAGTTCTACGAACTCAAGATGGGGCAAATAACAAAAGATGAATATGTCACCAAGTTCCTAGATCTATTTAGGTGTGTGCCATATCTCAAGGATGAGAAAGTTGAGATTCAAATATTTTTTAGTGGACTTATTATGGCATTCTAAGATAAAATTGAGTTGTTGGAACCACCAACCTTGAAGGATTCTATTAATAAGTTGAAGCACTGTTATGAGAAATTAAAATGCAAGCCAAAAATCAAAAGTAACTGGAAAGAAAAGAACAACACTAGACATAAGAATAATTAGCCTAATAAAAGTTTAGAAAAGGAGGAAGGTAAGCATCCAACCCCTGCAAATAAATCCCACTAGAAGGGTAGTATTGTTGTTAAAAGGAATGTGTAGTAACAAGTAGCAGGGAAGTTTAAGCTAAAGGTTGGGAGCCACTAAATTTATGGTCATGTGGTGAAAACCATAGGAAGAGGGAATTCCCACATCAGTAGAATGTTGGGATAAATATTTACAATACCCAATAATATCGCACAGTGGTCAATGTAGTTCAAGAAATTCCAAAAAATTATGTAGTTGTAGATGATCACCAAGAAGACCACCACGCTTCCATCATTGAGATGGAAGGTAGGTTATGTGATCAAATTGTTTCTATTTTAATTGATCCATGTTCTAATTATAACCATGTTAGCCCATATCTTGTTGAAAGATGCAATTTGGTCAAGGAATTGCATGGAAATCCATGGTTGTTTCAAATGGAGATTGGAACCAAAATAAATATTAATCATTGGGTGAGATCATGTATGTTATATCTTAGTGGCATGCCTACAAAAGTAGATTTGAATGTATCTCCATTGGGTTCATACAATATACTATTGGGCATGTATTGGATGTATTCACACAGAACCAAAGTGCATTGTTATGAAAAGGAAATTGAATGCTTGGATGAGAAAGGAGAAAGTTGATTTTTGTGGGGAATGAAAAATCCTACTTCAATAAGGTTGTTCATGGCTATGCAAGACAAAAAAATAGAAAAAAGTGGTGTATGATGTTTATATTTCAAGCCTTAAGCAATGAGAAGGATGGCAACGATGTTGATAACGAGGAAAATCAATGATCTGGATTTATGCAGGAACACAATAATACCAAGAAATAAACATAAACACAGAGATGCAATGGAAATAACACTTCATTTTATTAATATCAAATAACAAAAATATGCTTACAGACATAATGGAAATAAACTAGCTAGGGTGCTGGTAGCGTATCTCTAAGAAGAGATGTGGCGGCTACAAGCCTCTGAACTATGTTACAATGAGGCTTAGGGGCCTATTTATTATTGTGAAACAATGGAAAACCCTAAACATCTAAAAACCGAACCCTAGGAGATGAAGCACCAAAAAAATGGGCCTTTCTTGGGTAAATTGGTGTTTCAACTTCCCGGGGACGTAAATTTGGCATTAGATCTCTGTTTGATGCGCACCATACCTTGTTAGAAAGATATATCCGAGGACTAAAATTTTTATGTGAGCAACATCAATCTACGGACCCATGTTGCTCCTGGTTTTCCCAAAAAAACATCGTTTAGGGCCTCAAAACGGCTCCAGAAATTGAGGACCTAAATAACTGCTAAAACTAGTAACTTGTGCCGAAATAGAAAAACTGAAAGAACTGATGGTGGGCGTTCAAATGGAATAGGTGGGTAGCCACCAATATCCACTGGATCATTCCTCCATCCTTAGGAAGCAATGGTCCCCATTGTGTTAAGTTCCTCCATGAGAGGCAAATTCTGCTTAACTTGGTATTGGATTTGTCCAGGATGTCGTGGACGTGTTGGCGAACATGCTGGAAGATGAGCTGGATTCGTTTAATAAATTTGGTTTCCTCGGATATTACATTTGTGGATTTTGTCTGTGTTATCACATGAGGTATGCCAATATCAGGCGGCGGTGCGCCGGGAGTCAGATCGATGGAGTGCTTGTCCTGACAGTGTAGAGGAACCTCTATTGGTGAGGAGGAAATGTCCTCGTATTCCTCCATGCCTTTGTCCATCTGTTGCTACCCTATAGGGGAGCCCTATTTCGAGGTTGTGGCCACAATCTTATTCTTTCCTTATGGGCGAATGGTAATGCAAATAAATTTCTTAGTTTGGGAAACAATCTTACTGCGTTGTTTTGCAGTAGTCAAAGAGATGGCAGGAGGCAGTCGTACCTCTGGTATCCTATACAGGTTATTTCCAAAAGTAATAATTATAGCACGAGGCCTAGACTCATACACAACATGTCACCTACACAAGTATGGTTGGCCCAATAATGCATCAGACACATCAAGGGGAGCAACATCACACAATACCTCATCCGTGAATGGCTTGATGATGTACAGAAGGCAGCACTGCTAGCGGACGCGGAGATATATTCCTTCGTGAAGCCACCCAATGGTATACGGTTGTGGGTGTGCTATGGTCGATAGGTTGAGTCACTTCACGACCTCTGCTGAAGTGAGGTTCTTTTGGCTTCTGCTATTGACACGAAATTGCAGTGGATAACACTTCACCGACATCTGCGAATGGAAGAGGCACTCCCCCTTTTTTGGATCCTCAGGATCCTCCCTCTGGAGCTTGGTGGTGGAAAAAATGGCACTGTGGTCTGCATCAATGATCTTATTTCCTTTTTCATCTCCATTATCTGGTTCTTGCTCAAGATCAGAACATGCATCTGATTCGGGTGCCTTCAGTTCGGCCAGCAGCAACTGTTTGGCACAACACTTGTTTGTGCTATGAGTGGGGTTGTTATGAGATTCACACCACTTCCCCGTGTCCTTCTTTGGATTTGTGATGTTGTTATGAGTCACCCCGCTTTGGATTTTCCCCCTATTCTGTGGTTAGGGGGCATCATTCCATGGCTTCAGATTCGCGGATCCAAAGTTTCGCTTCTTCTGCTTAAATTTATGCTCGATCTTGGTGGCATAGCGATATGTCGTGCCAAGAGAGTTAATGTCGAGGAACTCCATTTCCTCCTGAATGTGTCTTTGTAGAAATATATGGTACTTAAACACCAAATTTCTCTCTGAATATTTAATACTCAACTTTGCGCGCAAGGTATGGAACAAATTCGTCATTCATGCACATCTTGATCCCTTTGCTGCCGCAGCGTAGTCCATTGAATGTAATTGTCCTCATAGCTCCCCATGGGGTAATATTGTTCCTTGATGTTGTCTCAGAATGAATTCCAAGTCGGTGTGGCTAAGAATATCAAGGGTTCCCTCTCGTCCTTTTTCTCACAGTAGGTTTCCCACCAGTCTTTGACATGGGGGGCAACTTTGAGGAGTGAAAAAATAATATTTTCTCAGTCGGAGAAATCATGGACCAAGAAATACCCTTCCAAAAAATTCAACCGTCTATCTACAATGTGGTTTTTGTATGTAGAAGTGTCTTCGGTGGGTAGTCATTGAAGGATCTGAGCAAAGTTGTCCATAATTGCGTTCCTTTGTTTCTCGAGGGCCTCCTTGAGCAATATTTTGATAGGATCTATTGCTCCCTTGTCTTTCTTTTCTTCCGCCATGGGAGTTCATCGGGGTTTGTGAGGCTGATATTGCAGGGGTTCAACTAGATCGAGCCCTAACTCCTTATACCCTGACCTCATTGGGGACATGCAAAGAAAAACAGAGAAAGAGTTGACCGCGCTGATACCACTCATCTGAATTTATGTAAGAATGTAATAATACAAATAATAAACATAAACACAGAGATATAGCTGAAATAACACTTCATTTCATTAATATCAAATAACAAAAATATGCTTACAAACATAATGGAAATAAACTAGGTAGGGCATTGGTAGCGTATCTCTGAGAAGAGATGTGGCAGCTACAGGCCTCTGAACTATGTTACAAAGAGGCTCGGGGGTCTATTTCTTATTGAGAAACAATGGAAGGCCCTAAACATCCAAAAACCTAACCCTAGGAGATGAAGCGCCAAAAAAATGGGCCCTGTTTGGGTAAATTGTTGTTTTAACTTCCTGGGGACGTAACTTTGGCATACGATCTCTGTTTGACGCGCACCATACCTCGTTAGAAAGATCTATCTGAAGAATAAAACTTTTGATGTGAGAAAAATCAGTCCATGGACCCATATTTCTCCCAGTTTTCACAAAAAACGTCATTTAGGGCCTCAAAACGGTTGTAGAAGTTCAGGACTCGAAAAACTGCTAAAAATAGTAGGTTGTGCCAAAATTGAAAAACTGAAAGAAATGATGGTGGGGGTTCAAATGGAATAGGTGGGTGGCCACCAATATCCACTTGGATCAATCAAATACTAAAAATGTACCTGGTTCCACAGCAATATGCATGTGTTTTTCTAGAGGAGGTTCCTAGATTACCTCCTCATAGAGAGGTATATTTCTCTATTGAGTTGGTACTTGGAGCATCACCAACATCCAAGGCACCATACATGATGAGTACGATTGAGCTGGTGGACCTAAAATTGCAGCTAAAGGAGATGTTGGAAAAGGGGTATATAAGGTTGAGTGTGTCTTCATGGGGAGCACATGTGCTCTTTGTAAAGAAGAAGGATGGAACCCTTTGAATATGAATTGATTACAAGTAATTAAACAAGGTGACCATAAATAACAGATACCCATTTCGAAGGATTAATGATCTCTTTGATCAATTGAGAGAAGAAACAATGTTCTCCATGATCGATTTGAGATCAGGATATCACCAAGTAAGGATCAATGAGGAGTACATTCGCAAGACTTATTTAAGGAAAATATATGGGCAGTATGAGTTTGCAGTGATACCCTTTGGCCTTACTAATTACCCTTCTTCATTCATGTGCTTAATGAACATCATGTTGCATCCATGTTTGGACAAGTTTGTCATCATTGTTTTATGACATATTGGTGTACTAAAAAATAGAATAAGAACACAAAAATTATTTGGTTTTAATGCTACAGTTTCTAAGGGAGCACAAGCTCTATACAAATTTCATCAAGTGTGACTTTTTCCGGTCAAAAAGACAATATTTGGGGAATATTGTCCCCAATGTAGGTTTTAACCCTGAACAGAAATTATCTACACACGAATCTTATAACAGAAAATAAACAATAGCGAGAGCATAAAACATAAAATAGATAAACACAGAGATTTTCCCCTGGATCCCAAATCGAGACGACCAACTTGATTTTTCATTATATTCCTTTTAGTGTTACAACACATATATATACATGCCGAAGCATACATAAACCCCAATCCATTAACCCTGGATTAGAACATAACCGTAGTTCCCTCGACCGGATCTACAAAAACACGTGGGCCTAAACCCAAGCGCCGTATCTCAATACCATGTGCAAAACCATGCACAAAACCATGGACGCGGACTACCCTCCGTAAATTAAGGACCAAAAATTTTGCGGGCCACCGCCCCCCGTGACCCCCCATTGCGCATCACGCAAAGGGGGGCCACCCCCCCCCCCCCCCCCCCCCCCCTCTTACCCCCCCACGCATGCTTAGTCGTGGAAAGAATATAACACATACCCAACACCCAAGGAAGGGATATCCATTGATCCAAAGAAAATAAAGGCTATAATGGAGTGAACAACCCCAAAGAATGTGAATAAGGTCAAATAATTCATGGGATAGGAAGGTCATCCTATCACATCCTTGAAGAGGAAAGAAAATAAATCTGGCTAGACAAGCTTTGAGCAGTTGAAACAATTGCTCACAAATGCACCAGTGTTGAGGATTGCAAATCCTAACAAATATTTCATGTTGTGCACAAATTCCTACAAGGAAGGACTTGGTGGAGTCTTAATGCAAGAAGGACAGTTATTATTTTATGAGTCTCTAAAGTTAAATGAGGATGAGGTAAATTATGCGACTCGTGATCTAGATTTGGTTGCCATCATTCATGCTTTGAAAATGTTGAGGCATTAAATCCTTGGCAGAAAATTTACCCTTATGACAAACCATAGTGGGCTCAAGTATTTTTTTGGGAAACCCTAGATGAATGCAAGACAAGTTAGATTCCTAGCCACACTTAGTGAGTTTGATTTTGAGATTAAGTACATTAAAGGCAAAGAAAATAATTGTAAAATTCCCAATTAGCCATGAGCTAGTTGGAATATTAAATTTTGTTTTGTTGCTTCGTTTTATGAATAAGAGGACAATGGAGGTCAATAATTCTCCTTAATAATGAATAAATCAATGCCAATGTGAAAAGGATAGATCTTGGAAGCTTAATTGAGCACCCTTAGGTGTGAAAAGGGGCTGGAACACCTTGACTGGGTCAACTTTGACCAAATCAACAACGTTGTCATGGAGGAGTGGTCACCAATGGAAGAAAACACAGTTTTAGATGGAGATGATTTGAATGGAAGTAGTATTATTGTTAGCCCCATAATTTTCCCTCCTTTTTCCATTTTCCCCTTCTTAAATCATAACCATTTACCTTTGTTTTACCTCTTTTATGAACCCTCATCTTGCACCAGTCCAAGCACGGTGACATATTTCGTATAAAATTTATTTTTCATATTTTCAATTCAACTTAGCATTTATTAATTATTTATTACATGATTTATTACTTTTAATCACTCTTTGTAACTTATTGATATCTCCTATGTTTGTTTGGTAGTTAGAGTACTTACCGTGACCGTTGATCCTAGTGCAGGATCGGATCTTGCACCATTGCCAGCACAACAAATCCTTGCAGCAGATCCGAACCTCCTTGATCATCGCTTCAGCCATGACAGCAGAGTGATCCAAAGGCAGCCGAGACCGAATCCTTGAAGGGCGAAAGATGGATATTAGCTACAGCTAGTTCTGCTAACTGTCTAATTTTGAATACCGAAAAGCTAAATTCTATGTTTGGTTATGTAATCATTTAAATGATCTATTTTGGCCTTTGGCCAAAGGTATATATAATGTATAATGTAAATAGGACTAGAGAACTAAGTTTTTGATAGTAGAAGAGAACAGAAACACAGTCGAGAGGCAGTAGCAGGTCGTTGTATTTTGTTATCACCCAAATCTGGGTTGGACGATGTATTAATGTATGTACTTGCCTCAGTGAATTAATAAAAGGAGCTCCACCTCATGTTTCAAAAATTACGTTCATGTATTGAGTTGATGAATTGATTAAGGTACTGAGGAGTGTTTCTATTTAAAAGGGAAACGTGCTGGTTGGCTAGGGCCCAGCCAACCCAACACGTTTACCCCATTTCTTGTTTTCTTGTAGTTTATGTTTACATTGTCAAGTGTGATTTAATATTAAGCACATGTATTCCTGTCTGAGTGCAATTGGATCTATTGTGTGAAGTAGATAACTTTCCTTTCTCTGAAATTTCTATTCCTGCACTTGATTTTAGATTGGTTTACCTCCGCCTGGTCCTAGCAGGAGAAATGAACCTGCACCAGTGCACGTTGATGTGATATCTCTTTTTCTGTAATTCAGTTTGATTGGTTTTCCCTGCCTGGTCCAAGCAGGAGGAATGAAACTGCACCACTGCACGTTGGTGTGATGCAGCAAAATTTCTTAATCTACTCCCCACAATCCTCTTTCTTTCATTAAAATGCTTATGACAGGATAAATACATATATTGATTGTTTCTTTATTTCTGCATTCTATTAAGACCAGAAACATTCACTTTTTATGTGCGCAATTTGATTTAACAGTATAATAGCACTTTTAATAATTAAACACTCATTTTAAGAATTAAATGCTAAGTGCATGAAGCTCTGATCCGGTGCAAGAACTAGTTGCTTGAAATAGGATCTGAGTGCTTCGAAATTGGAAAAGTTCAAGCCCTTGCATGAAGTAAAAAATCCTTTAGTAAAAACACCATCTACACCATTTGCATAAATCTCTATTCCTGCACTAGTGCAAGCAAACTGCAAAAGTGCAGGACAAATTAGTGCAAGAAGGAAATCTATAAAGGCGCATATTTAAGGGCCCATCTGATGAGACTGCTAAGTGTCTCTGCTAAAGAAAAACACATACTCAGTAGTTAAACAATAATCAGCTGGAGTGATTGCCTTTGATCTTTAATTCCCTCTTGCAAATGCATTCTTTCTTGTTCTAGTCTTAAATTATTTTTTATGGTTCAAGTTGCTTTCTTTTCTCTTTTTAATTTGATTCTACATCCTTTATTTTAAAGAAAGTAGGGATTTATATTAGGAAGATTCATACCATCTCTGGCATTGTCTGTGCTTCATATCTAATTTTACGGATCCCCCGGGTTGACAATTTAAGTGTTGAGGAGTTTGCTTAAGTGTAATTCCAGCGCCCAACATTTTGGCGTCGTTGCCGGGGAGGCGATTTGATTTGGTAAGAATTTTTTTATTATACAATAGAGGTATTTTTCCTTTATTTTTGCAGTATTATTTGGAAAAAGATTCTTTGAAGGAATTTTACTGGTGTTAATTTATTTTTGACAGCTTTTTTTACTCGAAGTTGTTGCTATTTTTCTTTTCTTGAAATGAATGCCTAGAAAAGGTAAGGGTTCAAAGCCCACTAAGGGCCAAAAGAATTTTGAAAACAATTCTCATATTGGGTCTCCTTCTGTAAACAGGAAGCCCAATCCAATTCAAACCCATCACGCAGAAACAATCCACCTGGATTCTGGTGTCAACAGCTCAAGTGTGGATCAGCCTGTTGAGAGTGGTACAAGTAAAAGGGAAACAATGGTGGACCATGAAGATCATTTGGAAGGGACTGGTGAAAACTAGGTAAGTAGAGAAAAATCAACTTTTGTGTTTCCAATTGTGGATCCTGATACTGTGGCGCAAATGAAGAATATTCCACCATCAGATCTCCCTCATTTCCATGGTAAAGTTCATGAAGATCCTAACTCTTTTCTATTCGAGTTTGATATTCTGTGTATAAGTTATGATTATTCAACTAACGCCCAGAAGTTAAGATTATTTCCTGTTACTCTCAAGGACTCAGCTCTACCCTGGTTTATGGGGTTAGGAGGAAATACTATAAACTCTTGGGATCAGATGAAGAGAGTGTTTTTGTCTAAATATTAAGAATATTGCAAAACTCGGGATATGCAGGATGAGATTTTTACAATTATACAGGATGATGATGAAACTCTTGAAGATTACCTGGAAAGATTTCTGTATATTTTACAAAGGTAGAAACTTAATTTCGATCCCAGTACTATTAGAACCTTGTTCTTAAGAGGACTTGCTGATAATGCTAGAAATAGTGATTAAAATATTTTGGTGAAAATCACATCAAAATAGATTTGATTTTCACCGAAAGATTTTAATCACAATTTATGGATCATAGAAGAAAAATTCCTAATAATGCTAGAAATAATTTAAATCTGTTAGGACAAAATGATATTTCTCAGCAAAATTTTGAACAAATTTGTGAATTATGCAGGAAATTTTCAAGAAATCGGTATAGATCTGGTAGAGGAACTCGAAACAGAAATAGAAAAATTGAATCTACTGATGCTATGATTATTGGACTAGAAAATAAAATGGAAAATATGAAAATTGATATAATGAATATTTTTACCAAACAGTTAGACTCTTTAAAATTCCAACAAAAACTCATGAAGGAACAAGATTCTTTATTTTTTTTTTATCCTAAATGTAGAGACAAGCATCCTCCTAAAGAATTTCCTCTTAATTTGAAAGAAACTAATAAGTGTTCTATTTGTGCAGAAGACCATGTCACAAAAAAATGTCCCTCTATACCTAGACTTAAAGTTTTATTTATAGGGGGACAACCTGAAGCTGAATACTTGTATGCTATGGGAACAAGAAGGAATTGGCCTCAGGTAGGTGCAGGTATGGCTCCTGAATTTTCTCCACACTATTTTGGTTATAATTCACATGCATATTCTTATCCTAACACTAATCAGCAATGGCAGTATAGAAATTAATATCAGCATGGGCAACCTTCTCAACCATGGCAACAAGGTTGGAAAGGGTGAACTCATTTTCCATATTCCCACCAGCCACCTATGAAGTCATATCCATCTACACATACACCTTATTCAATGCCTCAACTTCTGAGTTAGTCTACTCCACTGTTGCCTTTACCTCTACCCTTTCGACCTCCTCAGTAGCCTACTCAACCTATGCCCAATGTTAACAATAATAAAGCATTACAAATGATCTATGTAACAAACCCACCTTTACCATTCTAATACCATTCTATTCCAATTGGGGTTCATGATATTCAATTAAGATCGGGAAGGATTGTAACATCAGAAAATTAGAAGCAACGAATGGTGATTGTTGAAGAGAAAGGAGAAGAGGAAACTCTTAACCATTCTCCGAAAGTTGTCACTAAGCAGCCTTTACCCTCTGAATCCTTGCCATCTTCTTCCAACAAGCCTCCCTTCCCAGAGAGGCTAGTAATGGAAAGAAGTGAGCCTATTTCTGAGACTAGTTTGGCATCTGAGCTTCAAAATATTTTTATTAAGATACCTTTGCTTCAAGCCATTAAAGAGATCCCCATTTGTACTAAGATTATTAAGGAACTCTATCTCAAGAAACCTAGGAGGAAGAGATTGGAACCCCAAACCATTCAATTTGTTGGTAGGGTAGCAGAGTTGATGACGGGATGTGTGTCTATGGAAAAATATATGGATTCCGAAAACCCTATTGTCTCAGTTCAGATTGGTAATGTCCTTGTCTCTAATGTTCTTATAGACCTAGGGGTAGCCATTAATGTCATGACTAAGCAAACCATGGATCAACTTCGGTTATCTCATCTTTGCCCTACTCCCACTGTGCTTGAATTGGAAGATAGATCTAAAATTAAGCCAGAAGGAGTATTGGATGATGTGATCATCTCATTAGATTCTTGGTAATACCATGCTGATTTCATTGTGCTTCAGCCAAAGAACCCAGTAGGAGGACATCCCTTGATCTTGGGTCGACCATGGCTTGCTATAGCTGATGCATATATTGGATGTCGTTCTGGTGATATGTATATTTCACATGGAGAGGAAGAAAGTTATCTTATACCCCCTGCCAGATCCATTCAGGATCTTCAAGATACTTTATGGTTGGATCAAAGCAGTGATGAGGAGACTCAACCCATTTCCCTTATTCATCCTTATACTAGGTCTTCACAAGAAGATGAGATTCAATATTTCCTGAATAATCTAGATACTATGCCTAATTTTGAGCCATTGAGCCAGATTTTCAGCCTAGATTTTCAAGATAATCACGATTCTCATTCTTCTGTACCACTACATTTGACCATTCCCTTGAGTAATCCTGAGCCTGATACCACTCTTGTTGAAATTATCCCTAGTAAATCCTTGCATATTATTTCAGATTTGCACTGATCTCAGAAGGAGCAGCTTGTGAATTTGTTGCAAAACCATCTTAGTGCCTTTTCTTGGGGCTATGAAGATATGAAGGGTATCCTTCCTGAAACTTGTACACATCATATCTATATTCAGGAAGGAACCCGACCTATCTGAAAACCCCAAAGGTGAATGAATCCAGCTCTAAGAGATATTGTGAAGGAATAAGTACAGAAACTCTTGGATTTCGGTTTTATCTATCCTATTTCCGACAATCAGTGGCTCTCTCCATTAGTGCTAGTACCTAAGAAAGATGGAAGGTGGCATATTTGTATTGATTATCGAGAATTAAACAAAGCCACTCTCAAAGATTACTTCCCTCTCCCTTTCATTGACCAGGTGCTTGATACCCTTGCAGGAAAGAAATATTTTTCCTTTTTGGATGGCTTCAGTGGTTATAACCAGATACATATTGCACCCGAAGATCAAGATAAAACTACTTTTACATGTCCATGGGGTACATTTTCTTATAAAATGATTCCCTTTGGTTTATGTAATGCCCCGACTACCTTTCAAAGGGTAGTCCTGGACATTTTTGCTGATCTAGAATTTGTAGAAATTTATATGGATGACTTTTCTGTGTTTGGTGATTCTTTTCAGGAAGCTCTCAAAAATCTGGAGAAAGTACTTATTTGTTGTTAGGAAACCCATCTCACTTTGAGTAACAAGAAATGTAGATTAATGTGTAAAAAGGGAGTGGTACTTGGCCATTTGATTTCTGATAAAGGTATCTAGGTTGATCAGGAAAATATTGAAATCATTTTGCATCTTCCTGCACCCAAAACTCAAAGGGAAGTAAGAAGTTTTTTAGGACATGCTGGTTACTATAGAAGATTCATTGAAAAATTTTCTAAGATATCTGCCCCTCTTTTCCGACTTCTAGCTAAGGATAGTGGATTTTCTTGGTCCACAGTTTGCCAACAGTCTTTTGAAACATTGAAGGAAAAGTTGGTGCAGGCACCAGTTTTGAGAGGTCCTAACTGGTCCCTACCTTTTCACATTTCCTCTGATGCTTCAGATTTGGCTATTGGCGTAGCTTTAGGACAAGAGGAAAATAAGAAATCCTATGCTATTTATTATATTAGTAAGAATTTTTCTTCCGCTGAATTGAATTATACAGTTACAAAGAAAGAGTTTTTAGCTGTAATTTTTGCAATTAATAAGTTCAGGCACTATATTACAGGATATGAAGTATTTGTACATACTGATCATTCCACGATTAAATATTTTATGAACAAACCATTTACTAGCGGTAGAGTGACTAGGTGGTTTCTATTGTTGCAGGAATTTAATGTTACTATTGTTGATAGACCAGGGAAATCTAATGTTGTAGTAGATTTTCTTTCTAGATTAGATAATATTGGTGAAGAAACTCCTGTTAATGATGATTTTCCAGATGAACATCATTTTGCTATGTCAACAGATTCTCTGTGGTTTGCTGACATTGCTAATTACTTGGTTACTGGGAAAACACCACCCCACTTGTCCGCTCATGAAAAGCAGAATATTATTTAGAAAAGTGCTGCATATTCCTGGATTCAAGGAGATCTCTTTTACACTGTTCTAGATCTGATTATCCGTAGGTGTGTAAGAGGAGGAAGTGTTTGACATATTGAAATATGCTCATGATGAACCTTGTGGAGGCCACTTCGCTGATAATCAGATTGCATATAAATTATTGCGTGTTGGTTACTTTTGGCCTTCCTTGTTTAAAGATGCCAAACAGTATGTCAGGAGATGTGATAGCTATCAACGAATGGGCCAGCTTAATCAAACCAATGAAATTCCTTTATGCCCCCAAGTTATGATTGAGCCATTTGAAAAATGGGCTATTGATTTTATAGGGCCAATAAATCCAATGTCATTAAGTAAAAAGCATATTTTTGTTTGTACAGATTTTGTTACAAAATGGGTAGAAGCTAAAGTTGTTTCCTTTGCTACAAAAAAAGTGGTTGTTGATTTTCTTTTTACTGAAATCTTTACTAGATTTGGTGTGCCTAGAAAAAAAATTTCTAACAATGGTCCGCAGTTTATTTCTAATCTGGTACTGGGTGTGATGGAGCAATACAAGATCTGGCACAGGAAATCCACGCCGTATCACCTGTAAGCAAATGGCCAGGTGGAATCCACAAACAAAGTGATCGAGTCCATTCTTACAAAGATAGTAAATATGCATCGGAAATACTAGGCTGAAAGATTACCAGAAGATTTGTGGGCACACAGAACCACTTGGATAAATAGCATGAGACATACACCATATGGCAAACAGGTTCTGTTACCAATTGAATTCCAGATCAAAACTTTCAAAACTATAGTTCAGTTGGGACTAGATCTCTCTGAGGCACAACAAAAACGTCTTCTCCAATTAAATGAGTTAGATGAATTTCGTATGGATGTTGTTCAGTAGAACATACTAATTCAGCAACAACGTAAAAGGTGGCATGACAAGTCTATTCAGAAAAAACAATTCCAACCAGGTGATTGGGTGCTCCTTTATGATTCTTGATTTAAAATTTTTAAAGGAAAATTTTATACACGTTGGATGGGACCTTATGAAGTGATCAGAGTATTTGAGAATGGAGCAGTAGAAGTTAAAAATATTGATGGGAAAAATTCAGTATTCCTGGTAAATGGACACAGATTAAAGAAGTATTTTCAACCACTTGCCAAGAAAGATTTTACACAGCAAGTCCAACAGCAATTCGAGATGGTAGTGGTGAATGGTAATACCAAATTTTTGAAAATATGAATTCTTCTTCTTCTTAAAAAGGAAAAAAAAAATTAAATAAAAGTAAAGAAAAATATTTTCTTGTAATTATGAAAATCAGTTCACTGACATGATTGTAGAAGGATCAACCTGAAAACCAAATTGCTGGCAGGAAGATCAAAAAATTCTAATAAAAAGAGAATGTTGCATGATCTTTAGATATGCTAGCGACCACCAAGTAAAAGCAGGTTCAGTAGAACCAACCTTAATACAATTGGGGTAATTAGCATGGATATTTTTTATTCAAGTAACACTTAATTCTCGTTGCAGTTATTTTTTCTTGCACCAGTGCAAGCAGACCTTCCAGAAATTTTTTTGCCTTTCTTCATATCCCATTTCGTAATATTCCCCCATTTTTCTTCTTCAATCCCAAATGATTAACCTTCCCATATTCTTCTGAATTTACCCTTTCCGTTTCGTAAAACCCCACTTTACCCTTGAATTTTTTTCCCTATTCCACTTCTGTTTATCCCCTCTTGTGGTACTATTCCTGGAATCCCTATAACAAAATTCCTTCCCATTCTAAAATTTCCCTTTTCCCACTTCTTTATTCCCTCATTAATTGCAGGATCTCGCGCACAAAGAGAAAAAGTATATGGTTTGAAACATCAAGAAAGGCCGAAGCAAATTTCTAGTATAAATTGAGGAAGTCATGTTAGAAGTCTAGCCTATATTTTACTTAAATTCCCTATTCCTTTTCAGATATTATGCTTGCACTAGTGCAAGCACGTCGTCCTATATAATAAGTGCAAGCAGAATGGTACCAGCAAGATGGCATAATTTAAGCGGTGCAAGTAGATCGGTGCAAGCATGCACCCTGTCAGAAACATAGTACAATTTTTTCTTTTCATAGCATATGTCATAGGAAAGTGGTCATCATGAAGGTTTATGAGAAATCATTTCACTTAGTCGAGGAGTACTTGTGCTGTCATATTAACTAGGAGAAAATTTAAAGTACAAGGTGTTTTTAAGTTAAGAGTCATGATCATTTTTTAATGAATGCTAAAGTTCTTTTTTTTTAATTATGAAGGAGTGCAGAAATGTTTAACCGTTGCTTGGATATAATTTCCCTTTCCACCATAATCCTAGATGTCCTTCACTCATAATGATTACCTCACCTAGCCGTTAAAACGCCGCTGCAAGTACCAATCCAGTATGACCTCAAAGATGTCGTGTATTCACGACTATTTCAATGGAATGAAAGGGTGATAAGATGGAATGGATGGTGGACAGTTGGATCCCTATCCATAAGAACCAATTTTCCCGGTGTTGCATGTAAATTATTGACTGTTCATAATCGTTAAGCAGCGATGCCGCCTGTTCGAAGTGAACCTTCGTCTCTCAGTATGGTAGAACAGACTGCTGAGTTTCGCAATAGTCTTGCACTATTGCGAGACTCAGGATTTCTTCAATTCTTGAAAAATTTTGACAGGCACGACCATGAAGTGGCCCTACAGTTTCCCAGAAGTTTAAAAAATGGCTGAGTACAAATTGGGCCTCTAAAATTTGAGGTTACAGAAGATTTTATAGCAACAGCGACAGGCTTGGAAAATACTGGCGAGTTGTGGTTTAAAAATCAGAAACTAGAAAGGAATCGATGGCAGCGTTTCGCCGTCAACAAGAACATGAAGGTAGATTGGAAGAAAGGAATTCCACGCAGTGCCCTGTTGGGACAGTGGCAGGACCTCCTTTTCATCCTACAGAAATTTGTAACCTGTGAGGGAAGGTACTCACTCACTTTTGTGTACCATTTTAGGATGTTGCAGCATTTCGAAGGTGGCCGGCACTTCCGGTGGAGGATTGATTTTCCCTATTTTTTGCTTAAGAGCTTGGAAAAAATGGCCAAAGGTGTGTGGGACACACGGGTAGACCAGGCCGACAAGAAATTATATCACCACAGTCTGATAAAAATTTTGGTCCAGAAACAATTAGAAATTAAAGGCATGACCTGGGAGGCGTTGTTAAAACAACTACTTAAAAAGAAAGCTGCTGGAAAGGAGATAGAGGACCCCGCCAACACAAGCAAGGGTCCAAATAATAATGAAAAGGGGAGTCCTTCTTGCACCAGTGCAAAAAGGAAATGACCCAAAAAATCAATAGAATAAAGGGCCCCATCTCCAAAGAAGAAGAAGACAGCTAATGCACCTGTTGAAGAGACTCCATTTATGACACCAGTACAAGCACAGACCCCCGAAGAAGACAACTTGTCAGTCCTTGCCAACGCAACAAAATCTATAGAAGTCGAAGATGACACTCTGTTGGCTGATTTTATTAAAAAGGTCTGGAAAAAGAATGAGGAATCTAGTGTAGGTGAAGAACCATAGGACGTTGAATCCCCTCCTGCACCAGTGTAAGAAGAAGAAGAGAAAGAAGAAGAAGAGGAAGAAGAAGAATAAGAAGAAGAAAAAGAACCAGAAGAAGAAGAAGAAGAAGAAAAGGAAGAAGAGTTAGTTGAAACCATAATGGATACTGAGGTCCCTGAGGAAGACACAGACCCTGTCGAGACAGAAAAAGAAGAAGATTTGGTAATCCTGTTGCTCGTATAGTTGAAATAGAGCTTCAAGTGCAGAACTTAGAGCAGCTCATAGCTAAAGCGCAGGAGGATAAAGAACAGAGTAGAGAGGAATTAACTGCAGAGATCCAGAAAAATAAAGGAGAAGTTAGAGTTTGGAAGTACCGTGTTGCGCAATGTTTCAGGCGACTTAAAAAGGTGACAAAGAAAATAAAGAACATCAGAAAGAAGAAGTCTAAAACATTGCAGGCTGATGTCAATATGTAAAAGCAGGATTGAGCTGGAATGCTCAAAGTTTTGAAGGTTTTTTGCAAAGGTAAAGAGTTGTGTGAGGACACACAATAGCTTAGGGATGGGAGGATGTTAGCCCCCTAATTTGCCCTATTTTTTCCATTTTCCCCTTCCTAAATCATAACCATTTACCTATGTTTTACCTCTTTTATGAACCCTCATCTTGCACCAGTCCAAGCACGGTGACATATTTCATATATAATTTATTTTTCATATTTTCAATTCAACTTAGAATTTATTAATTATTTATTACATGATTTCTTAATTTTAATCACTCTTTGTAACTTATCGATATCTCCTATGTTTATTTGGTAGTTAGAGTACTTACCGTCTTACCGTGATCGTTGATCCTAGTGCAGGATCAGATCTTGCACTGTTGCCAGCACAGCAAATCCTTGCAGTAGATTCGAACCTCCTTGATCACCGCATCGTCTTGAGCCACTTCAGCCACGATAGTAGAGTGATCCAAAGGCAGCTGAGACCGAATCCGTGAAGGGCAAAAGCTCGAGATTAGCTACGACCAGTTCTGCTAACTGTCTAATTTTGAAGACCGAAAAGCTAAATTTTGCATTTGGTTATGTAATCAGTTAAATGATCTATTTTGGCCTTTGGCCAAAGGTCTATATAATGTAGAATGTAAATAGTACTAGAGAGCTAAGTTTTTTATAGTAGAAGAGAACAGAAACACAGCCGAGAGGCGGTAGCAGGTCGTTGTATTTTGTTATCTCCTAAATCTGGGCTAGATGATGTATTAATGTATGTACTTGCCTCGGTGAATTAATAAAAGGAGTTCCACCTCATGTTTCAAAAATTACGTTCATGTATTGAGTTGATGAATTTATTAAGGTACTAAGCAGCGTTTCTATTTAAAAGGGAAACGTGCTGGTTGGTTAGGGCCCAGCCAACCCAGCATGTTTACCCCATTTCTTGTTTTCTTGTAATTTGTGTTTACATTGTCAAGTGTGATTTAATCTTAAGCACATGTATTCTTGTCTGAGTGCAAGCAGATCCGTTGTGTCAATTAGATAACTTTCCTTTCTCTGCAATTTTTATCCCTACACTTGATTTTAGATTTTTTTACCTCCGCCTGGTCCAAGCAAGAGAAATGAACCTGCACCAGTGCACGTTGGTGTGATATCTCTTTTTATGTAATTCTGTTTAATTGGTTTTCCCCGCCTGGTCCAAGCAGGAGGAATGAACCTGCACCAGTGCACGTTGGTGTGATGCATCAAAATTTCTTAGTCTACTCCTTGCAATCCTCTTTCTTTCATTAAAATGCTTATGACAGGATAAATACATATATTGATTGTTTCTTTGTTTTTGCATTCTATTAAGACCAGAAACATTCACTTTTTATGTGCGCAATTTGATTTAACAGTATAATAGAACTTGCAATAATTAAACACTCATTTTGATAATTAAATGCTAAGTGCAGGAAGCTCTAATCCGATGCAAGAACTAGTTTCTTGCCGCGGGATCTGAGTGCTTCAAACCTAGAAAAGTTCAAGCCCTTGAATGAAGTAAAAAAGCCTTTAGTAAAGACACCATCTACACCTTCTGCATAAATCTATGTTCCTGCACTAGTGCAAGCAGACTCCGAAAGTGCATGACAGATTAGTGCAAGAATGAAATCTCTAAATGAGCATATTTAAGGGCCCATCTGATGAGACTACTAAGTGTCTCTGCTAAAGAAAAACACATACTCAGTAGTTAAACAATAATCATCTGGAGTGATTTCCTTTTATTTTTAATTCCCTCTTGCAAATGCATTCTTTCTTGTTCCAGTCTTAGATTATTTTTTATGGTTCAAGTTGCTTTATTTTCTCTTTTTAATTTGATTCTGCAATCTTTATTTTAAAGAAAGTAGGGATTTATATTAGGAAGATTCATACCATCTCTGGCATTTCCTGTGTTTCGTCTCTAAGTTTATGGATCCCCCGGGTTGACAAATTAAGTGTTGAGGAGTTTGCTTAAGTGTAATTCCTGCACCCAACAATTATTATTGGATGGGGCTTAAAGTTTGCAAGCTGATATCTTATTTAAGGAAGAGGATGGCAGCCATTATTTAGAATGTATCGGTATATGATATTTCTAAATATATGGTCTTTTTAGACATATATCTTTCTCTTATTGTTTAGCTAAGATTGAGTGTTTTTTAGCACTGGGTGTTTCTGCTCGGGAATCCCAACTCTTCCATTGAGAAGCTCTTGGAGGTGTCTTGTACTACATTTTCCACTATCAGGCTTAATGCCAAGCTTCATCTTTCATTTACAACACAGATCTTGTTGAGGGTTGAGTTGTTTTGCAGGTTGCAGCAGTGGAGACCATATTTGGGTCATTTCATTGCTTATTTTCAGTGGAGAAGGATTCCTTTCCATTGGGAGGACAATAAGGAAGGCCCTTGTGCTTATTTTCATATCTCGGCTTCAGGACAACTACTTATTTGGCCCTACAACATAGTTTATTTCGAGATCTACGTTATTTCTGTAGGAGGAGTTATAGGGTGGTTTGGCACACCATTTCGAGAGGAGGTTTTCTAATGAAAGGGATCTGCCTTTCATTTAGAGGATTCATTGGAGGAGGCTATTATATTGTGCATATAAGATCAGCCACACTTTCTAAATCTATATTTTGCAATGGATCTTCAGCCCTAGGTTCTAGATCCCCATCTTGTATATGGTGTTTTGATGAAAACCCTTAAGGGGTTCTTCAAAGGAGGTAGTATAGTGCTCAGATATATAGTAGATCTATCTTTTGAGGCACATATCAGCCTTAGATCTAGTGTATAACCATTTTCTGTAGCAGTGCCTTTAAAACAACGTTGTAGCAGCACCTCTTTTGAGGGATTTTCTTCATTGGATGCTTATTGTATCTTGTTCTATGCTTTGTGGCCTATCATTTTATACATGTTTTCTGTTGTTCTAATGTATTAAGAAGATCCATGTTGGCCTCCATTATTGATGTGATTTTTTACACTGCTATCTCCATGGTTTTGCACTATATTCCTACTTTTCCCATTTGGGAATATTCCAGTGGTTTTAGAGCATAATATTGGCACAGCCTGTGTATCTTGACAATTCAATATGTCATCTGAAGAAGGAGAGCCTCTCACAGATAGAGAGAAGAGGTGTCTCAAAAGAAACCAGAATTTTTTTTATACAAAGGATAAAGAAAACAAGGGTAAAACCCTGTTATCAGGAGGAATGAAAGGGAAGTAGTGCTAAGACTTATTTTCCAAACTATACATAGCATTAACAAGGACATCATAGAAATGAGGATGGAGAGATGTAGAAGTTCTCCAAAAGAGCTTGTGCATAGAGAAAGCTCCAGATTTTCACATTATGGGTGTGAGTATTCAGATACACCATCAGGTCTATAATGTGGTACCATGCCTACATTCTTGGAAAGAGGAGAAGAAGAAGGAGTCACACCAAAGGAGGAGACTCTTGGTGACTATCTCCAATAATATGAATCTCAGTCTAGTAGATTCAAAGAGCATCTAAACTTCTAAGGGTTTTGTCAAATCAAAGAAGAAAGAAGACCCAACAACCACAATAGAAGGAGAGGGTGCGATTATTTCTACCTAGTTTTGTTGGGTCACCCAAGAGCACAGCCAAGGCTTGGGTAAAGAAGCTAGACACATATTTCCAGCTACATCAAGTTTCATAAGACAAAGCCATTAGAGTAGCAGCGTTGAATCTTGAAGGTAAGGCTTATGCCTGGTGGTTATTTGAATCTTCTTCATTGAATAATGCTAATATATATACTTATGCAAAATTCACTAGGAGGTTAGTGAAAATATTTGATTTGAAACGATCTAAAAATTCCTTGGGAGAGTAAACCAAGCCCAAGAAATCAGAACCTTTGCATGAGTTGGGAGGATCCATGAAACCAACTCCATTTCAGAACATTTTTGAGGGGCTTAAAGATCTACAAAATGTTTTTCCAAGGGCAAAGGCCCCACTTTAGCAAGAACTTTCTTCTCAAGAAGAATACATGAGGATTCCTTTTTCAAAATGAGATCAAGACAAAGGATATCTTAATGATGAAGTATTATACATTGATGAGGAGAAGGAAGAGAAAGAGCTGGAAATATTCTCCAGTGCTGTGACAGCAGGAGGAGATCTACTTCTATATGGAGATGGAGATGAAGTAATTGCTTCAACTAAAGGAGCCCTTGTATCTTTGCAAGAAGTTCCAAAGGATCTTACATATGAATATCATGAGAAGAATGTGTCTATGTTGATAGGCAATGAGATAAAACAATGGAGGAAGTGAGTTCCAACATTGAATACCATCTTGGGGACACACACTGTGATAGATCATTCTTTTGAGATTGAGACTTTTGACACCAATGAGATGTGGGTGTACATATATTGATTACAATTGAATAAGACACCCTAGACTATGAGATATTGCAGAAGGTAGGAGGGGATGAGAAGGAGGGCCAGCACCAAATGATTGGGAACATATACACCTGTCCTTTTCAATAGGTTTATGCACAGAATTAGGAGGATGATTTGCGCAGTGAGGGTAGGGAAAAATCAATCCACTCACATATACAACCTGCTCTAGGCCTTGATGTTTCATTACATGGAGGCATTCCACCAGGGAGAACCCCTGATTAGAAGAGGATCAAAGAGTTCTCTCAACATGCTGCACCACTCATAGATCTGAGAGGAGTGGTAATAGTGGGAGGTCATTGTTCAGCACTGAGAGTCTTGGGTAGACTCAAGGAGGAGGGACACATTCTCCCAACATCATCATTACCCACTCTCAGTTTAGATTCTACGCTATGGGAGGAGAAGCATGGGAAGGATAGCAGCCTTCCAACATATACCTTTGGCATGGGAGATGTCAAGGAGAAGGCCAGCCATATTACAAATGTTCTTTGTGATAGATCATCAGCGTTGTCACTATGGAAGATTGGTCCATATTGGAAATCCCAAGTGTTGGTGGATTATTCCAAGGATCTTTTTACATACATGATACTTGATGACCAGCTACATGAAGAAGGCTATTCATTCCAAGATGAAGTCATATACTATCATGGTAGGATATTCTTATCTAGAGCTTCCAAGCTCACGGAGAAGTTTCTACAAAGAGCACATGAAGAATTCATTTTCAGCCTTACTTATTCGATGAGAGCTTACAACACCATCATGGAGAGCTACACTTGGGAGGGATTTGAAGAGGAACTATATCAGAATTTTCAAATATGCATGAACCATGTGGATATGGGAGAGATACATAACTCAATGAAGGAGTTATCATAGCCACCTCTTTCCTCTTTTGGAATGAGAGGGGATCTATCTATGCCACTCCATTTGTATGAGAAGAAATTTTGGTGAGGAACATGCTTATGTACATAATGTTTTATTTGATTAATATTTGCATCCCTTTACCATGTATATGTAGGCCATAGCTCCAAGGAGGAGCATTCTTCCCTATAAAATTCATGGCCAACTTTGGGCCATAAAAATTTCTGAACATGGCCACTCCCTTGGAGGAAATAGGGAGATATTGTATCATTGTGGTTGCACTCCAAAAGAACCAAACATATCTCACACTTTCAGACATGATGAGAATACTTGTGCAGCAAGTAAGTGGTGGGGAAACCACTTACCATGCAATTATCTGAGGTAGTCAGGAGATTTACTACGCTGGTTCCACATGTGGGACTATGACCCACCTCTATTTGTACAAATTTTTGTATGCATGTACTTAGTTTTGATCCCATACATTGATGATGTACTTATTCTTTTTATGGGAATTATTGGAGGGAGGATGGGAGGAATGTATGTGCCCTATGGGAGAGAGATTCTCCATGTTCATTATGCTACATGTTTTAGGGAGAATTTTGGTCAAACCAAGTTTGTTTCATTGGAACTATTGTCTCCTTGTGGGATGAATTACTTGCATCTCATAAGAACTTTGGAGGAACATTTCATGGAGGGATGAATTAGTGAACACTTAGCTTATGAGGGAAGCTTATCACATGTTGGTGTTACCAATGATGGATATTTGCAGCACTCACCTTGTCAGTTGCTTGAGGAAAAGCAACATTTGGAAAGGGAGGACTGTAATATTCCCAATTAGCCATGAGCTAGTTGGAATATTAAATTTTGTTTTAATGCTTTGTTTTATGAATAAGAGGACAATGGAGGTCCATAATTCTCCTTAATAATGAATAAATCAATGCCAATGTGAAAAGGATAGATCTTGGCAGCTTAACTGAGCACCCTTAGGTGTGAAAAGGGGCTAGAACACCTTGACTGGGTCAACTTTGACCAAATCAACAACGTTGCCATGGAGGAGTGGTCATCAATGGAAGACAACACAATTTTAGATGGAGATGCTTTGCATGGAAGTAGTGCTATTATTAATGGATGGGGATTAGGGTTTGCAAGCTCATATCTTATTTAAGGAAGAGGATGGCAGAAATTATTCAGAATGTATTGGTATATGATATTTCTAAATATATGGTCTGTTTAGACATATATCTTTCTCTTATTGTTTAGCTGATATTGAGTGTTGTTTAGCACTGGGTGTTCCTAATCGGGAATCACACCTATTCCATTGAAAAGCTCTTGGAGGATTCTTGTACTACATTTTCCACTATCAAGCTTAAGGCCAAGAATCATCTTTCATTTACAGCATAGATCCTATTGAGGGTTGAGTTTTTTTGCAAGTTGCAGCAGTGGAGACCATATTTGGGTCATTTCATTACTTTTTTTCATTGCAGAAGGCTTCCTTTCCATTAGGAGGATAGTAAGGAAGGCCCTTGTGCTTATTTTCATATATTGGCTTCAGGTCAACTATTTATTTGGCCCTACAACGCAGTTTATTTCCAGATCTGAGTTATTTCTATAGGAGGAGTTGTAGGGTGGTTTGGCACACCATTTGGAGAGGAGGTTTTCTAGTGAAATGGATCTACCTTTCATTTAGAGGATCCATTGGATGAGGTTATTCTATTTTTCATATCAGATCAGCCACACTTTCCAGATCTATATTTTGTAGTGGATCTTCAGCCCTAGGGCCTAGATCCCCATCTTCTATATGGTGTTTTGCTTAAAACCCTTAAGGGGTTCTTCAAAGGAGGTTGTATAGTGCTCATATCTGTAGTAGATCTATCTTTTGAGGAAAATATCAACCTTAGATCTATTGTATAACCATTTCATGTGGCAGTGCCTTTAAAACAGCATTGTAGCAACCCTCCATCTCTTTATATATAGTAGCAACACCTCTTTTGAGGGATTTTCTTCATTAGAGGCTTATTGTATCTTGTTCTATGTTTTGTGGCCTATCATTTTATACAATTTTGCTGCTATTCTAATGTATTAAGAAGTTCCATGTTGGCCTCCATTATTGATGTGATGTTTTACACTGCTATCTCCATGGTTTTGAACTATATTCCTGCTTTTCCCATTTGAGAATATTACAATAATTTTTTTTATGCTATTAGTAAAAGAATTCAATTGAATCGCTTGACAGTTGTAAGATCCTATAAAAAATACTTGGTAGAAAGGGTAAAAAATGCACAAAAACATGATGAAAGATACCAAAAAATAAGATAAAAGTTGTTACGAAGTGGTGAGGATGAGGAATATCATCTCACTGGTGACAACCTAATTCGCTTCAAAAACATAATTTATGTGTCGAACAATGATTAATTAGAGAGACTCATAAATAATTTCATGTCAAGCCTTACTTCGGCCATCCAGGGTACCAAAATACCCTCACAACCATTAAAAAGTATTATTATTGGTCAAACTTAAAGAAATAAGTGGTTGGTTTCATGGATAAATGCATAGAATGCCAACAAGTGAAGGAAGAATGCAAGAATCAAGTAGGTATATTGCAGCCCATTCCCATTCTGGAATAGAAGTGGGAGTAATTTCTATAAATTTTATTCCATCTTCTCCTAGAACCTCTAGACAATATTATGCAATCATGGTGGTAATTCGAAATTTGAGTAAAGTAACTAATTTTGTAGTAGTTAACTCCACTAATTCTTCTAGTGAGGTGGCACAAATATTCATAAAGGAGAATGTGATACTACATGGTATCCCCAAGAAAATGATCCCAGACTGAGATGCTAAGTTCACTTCAATATTTTGGAAGGAATTTTTTGCAGGTTTTGGGACCGAGTTGTCTTTTAGTACAACATATCATCAACAAAAAAATTGACAAACAGAGAGGACAAATAGGATCCTTGAGTATATGTTGAGAATGTATGTAATGAATCAACCCAAGAAGTGGGAGGAGTACCTACCACTTGTGGATTTTTCATATAAAAATGGATACCAAGAATCCATCAAAATGAGTCTGTTTGAGTGTTACAACCCCTAGTTGATTTTCCTTGTAAATAAAATAAGACCAAGGTCATGGGACACATATTCCAAGTGAATGGTGGGAAAAAATTATAATGGGCATCACTTTTTGGTTCAATAATGGCATGGAAATTGGAAAAGGAAAAGAGGCATTAATTTTCATTTAATTATGAAAATAAAGGAAAATAGGAGAAAGGGAAGATGAAGATTCAAAAATTTGCATTCAAGGGAAACTAGAGGGAAAATGAAGAAAATAGAGGCATCAATAATAAAAAGGCATCAGAGAAAAAATTGATGGTTTTTGTTAGTTTAGCATTTGGTTCTTTCGTACTCTTTCACACTTAGAGCATCCTTGGAGCATGCTTGGGGCACTCTAGCATTCAATTGGATTTAAAATAAGGGAAAGCAAAGGAAATCAAGGGAGCGTAAGGAGATACTTGGATCAACAAATGCAACCACATTACTTTGCAGGTAACATGTTGCATGTGTGATCTCCTTGTTCATTTTTGGATGTGTGGTATATGAATGTGATTATCTAGTTATGCATTGTGATTGGCATGGATATTTTCCTATATTTATAGTGGTTTTAGCCTTCCATAGTCATTTCCTCGATAGCCATGGTGTATTAGGTTTCACATTTGGATTTTATAATTGATTCTTAGGTTCCTTATGGCTGTCGGTTGGAACAAACACACTGGAGCCCTGAAACAGCTTGGGTTCTCTTGAGGTTGTTGGTTGAGTTACTAGTCCCTGGAGCCTGAGGGTTGGGACAAATGCTTTGGAGGCTTGTAACATCTTTGGATTCCTAGAGACTGTGGGTTGAGTTACTAGTTCTTGGAGCCCTAGAAAACTTGGGTAGAGACTAATATAGTTGTTGTTAGTGATTTTTTGACCAGTTAGGTGAAATCAATATGGTTGAGGGTTGAGAAGGTTTGGCCTCTGGAATCCCTGATTGGCTTTGTTTTGGTTTAACTCTTATGATCCCACATTCATGCTTGGAATCTGGTGTAGGGGTGATTGGTTGAAAGAGAGATTTGGTTCAACCCAATATATGGTCTAGTGGTACGTGAAAGTCCCTGACTTGGTTGGTATTTTCATATGTCATTATGAGCTATTTCCCTATGGAAATTTATGAGAATTTGTATTGATTATGATGGTGATATTATGGTTGATTTGGCAAGGTATTTATTTTGGTTATATGTTGGTTATATGATGTATTCTACCTATGGCTCATGTCATGTTTTGATAAGTTATTGAATGTTTGATGAATGCATGGTCTAACTAGTGTTATTGCAGCTAGCTAGAGAGGACATATAGCCTTCTTGGTGATTCTCAGATGATGATTATCAATTTATGATCATATATGCATTCATGACCTATAGTCTTCATGTTTACCATATGTTTTGAGGAAATGTATATCATGGATTAGGCATGTATACATAAATTTCTTGCTTGGGTTTTGATTGGTTGTCTTTTTCATCATCTTATCTATGTTTCTGGAAATTTATACGTAGTTTTGGGTGGTGATATGGAGGTTGGTCTGCAAAAGTGATCAGGAGATCATACATTTTTCTCAAAATTGAAAGTGCTAGAAACTATACCAAACCTAAGCGACCTGATAGGTTTCGTTGTTTCGATTTTGGCACCGCAAACGGTTCGAAAAACCGATGTCGTATGAGGAAGATATCGTGTTCTGATCGTTTTCCTAAACAACTAAATTTTTGTGACAAGAGTGACTAGGATGCCTAGTCAGCATGTAGGTACAGTCAGCGTGGGTGGTATATTCTCAAAATATTTCGTTTTCCTAAGCTAATCAGGCTCTGCCACATGGTGCATTCTGGGCCGTTCGATGGATTTGTACGAGTTTTAAGAGGGTCGTTGGATGGGTGACATGTGGCCAGCCTGGAAGCTGCCACGTGTCCCCAGGACCGTTGACTAAAATTTTGGTTGAAGTCTGGGGGTTCGACCTTGTGACCTCCATGGTGCCCACGAAGACTCCGAGCAACTCACCTATCGCATGTTTCTTACCCTATCCCATTGCTGCCACGTTTTATGTTGTTATGGTTGGTATTTTGGGGGGGGGGGGGGGGGGGGGGGGGGAACCGTCGGTGGCCCCCAACATTGTGGTCACATGTTAAAATTCTTAAACCACAACATATAATACTTGGCCCAATGGTTCCGTAATTGTGACATTAAACAGCTCTGATAGATCGTTCACATGATATGCGCGTGGTTATAACCTTCCACCAACCGTCTTAACCTTGACACTTATCACAATGTCAATGCACTGTCACATGAATCAGACATCACAGTCAGGCGCGACAGTTAATCCGGCAGTTAAGGCAAAATCCGTAACTAACTCCAATTCATTATGGGTTTCAACTAGAGTTCTGCCTAACATTTATGGTAACTGGGGTTTTGGGGGTTGGCATGTGGCCACCCCCACCCCTTAACAGTTAATGTTAAGGTTAAGCTGGTGGAGTTAATAGCGCGCCACCAGATTTGGGATAATTTGCTATTTTTAACCACAGAAAGGGGTAGTTCTCCACTTTTACTAGAGGTTTTGTAGGAGTTATTGGGAAAAAGCTTTGGGAGGTCAATTTTCGACCAATTTGGGTGAAACAAGAGTCTATCTAGACTAATTTGAGAATTATGGAGCCACTGGTGCAGAGAAAACATCCATTAGAGGCTTTTAAACATATGTATTTGTAATTTTGAGCATAATGAAAAAGAGGGACATGCCATTTGGAGTTGGACCAGCAAATGTAGCCCAAGAGGGGTAAATTGCTTCATCATGCCTGTTGTGTAAAACTTATGTGTGATGTTATTTCTCTATTATACATTGTTTTACAGTGTTATTTAGGCTTATTTTCATGCTTAAAACTTACAAATTCATCTATTTTTCATGGTTAAAAAACTCGTTCCTTAAGCAAACAAATGGATACAAATTGTACATGTTTTTATTACTGAAAGGACACTTAGCACAGCAAACTAATACACTCCTTTCAGATCAGGTTGGTATAAGATCTAGAGCTTATTCTCTGGTGTTTTAGTGTGAAAATATTTTTTTAACAGTTTGCAAGGGTTTACATGCTTACTAGGCTCAAGCTTAAGAGAGGAGAAGGAAAATTGGTGGAAGCAAGAGGTTCTCAAAGGGAGCCACAACAAAGGAGGGAAATATTTCCACATTCTCCACCACCTAGTTCACCTCCAATAGAAGCAAAAGTAAAATTAAGCATGCCTCCGGGAGAAGGATAAATCCATGAAGAGGTGGATCCCAAAGAAGAAGAAAGAGTGTTCAGGAAAGCATTCCTTGACATGAATGAAATGGTGAGAGTCCTTTATCATGAAATAAATGAGAGACTAGAAGGAGAAGCATCCAAACTTCTTAAGGAAGGTCAGGTATCATCAAGAGGTCACAATGATGAAGATAAATCAAAGAATCACAATGGAGGAATTGGAGATAGTGGAAACTCACCATCATCACCCTCATCTTCATCCTCATCATCCTCTACGTCATATTCAGTACATCAGCCACACAATTCAAATAACATTGGTAAAAGTCCTTTTCTAAAACTTGATGTTAAGTTTGAATTGCCAATGTTTAATGGTGAAGTCAATGTAGAAAAGCTTGATAATTGGATTAGGCAATTGGAGGTATATTTGAGAATTCAAAACCTTCATGATGATGATACCAAAATCCAACTAGCTTCATTGAGAATGGAAGGTGCAACACTTGTTTGGTGGGAATCCAAGACAAAGGAGGAGATCAAAAAACATGGTAAGATTATCCTATCATGGACTAATTTCATTATTGCAGTAAAACAATATTTTTATCCATTAGCTCATATGCAGAAAGCCATAATTAACTGGAAAAATTTTAGACAATTGAAAGGACAAAATGTACAAGAATACACCCAAGAATTTAGGAGAAGAGATCTCTTATTAGGGGTAGATTTGTAGAGCCAAGTTAATTTTCTCAAGAAGGAGGCTTACATAGCTACCTAAAACATACTATTCTCATGTTTAACCCTACAAGTCTAGATGAAGTTTGTGTTCAGGCCAAACATCTAGAAGCCAGAGAGAAAAAAATTATTGATGAGGGTAGGAAGAAACCTTTTAAGGGGAAAAAAAAGAGAAGAACTCAAAAGGTAAAGGCAAAAATAATGCATCTGTTAAGAAAGAGGGAGAAAAAGTGGTTTTTAAACATTGTTCAAAAGTAGGCCATGAAGAGAAAAATTGTTGGAAATTACATCCTGAAAAGAGACCCAAGTATGACAATAACAAAGGGAAGCAGAAAACCGCAGCTACAACTCAACATGACTTAGGAGAGGATTCAGGTGATGAATCTAAAATTACAGCCATGGGATTGAAGAACATTAAGGGGAAAGAAATTGAAACAAAACCTAGTACTAGTACATCAAATTGTCACATACAAGAGAGAATTGAACTGTTTCATGTGAGGGTCATATCCAAACATACCAAGATTGACACACTGTTTGACAGTGGGTCACAAGCAAACTTAATTTTTGAAGACTTGGTCAAGAAACTTAATCTTGAGACCATATCCACTTGGGTGGATTTGTAAGGATGGAAATTTACAGGTTTCAAAGAAGTGCATATTACGCTTTGCAATAACTGCACATTTTGTTGACATGGTTGAATTAGATGTGGTTCCGCTTGATATTATAGGTATTGTGTTGGGCAGTCCTTACTTGTATGACATGAAAGAAATCTTCCATCGCCATGAGAACAAATACCATTTATTCAAATATGGAAAGGAGTACATTGTTAGAGCACATCGCAAGAAGAAAAATATTGCAATGGTAAATGTTGGACAGGTAAAGAGGCTGGTGAATTCAAGTAAGAATTTTGTTCTTCTAATGATTAAGCCTAAATCTGATGTTAATCATGAATCATTTGAGGATTGTGATCCTAAGTTGAAATCATATTTATATGATGTAGTTTATGCACATCATGAGATGTTTTAGGAGCCAACAAGATTGCCTCCAAAAAGGGAGAGTCAACATGAGATTGAGTTGCAACAAGATTGTCCTCTTCCAAACATCGGCATGTATCGCATGTCGATAATGGAGAATTTTGAAATAAAGAGGCAAATCAAGGACATGTTGGACAAGGGATTCATAAGGCCAAGCACTTCTCCATGCGGTTCACCCATATTCTTGATTCCGAAGAAATATGGGACTTGGCACATGTGTGTAGACTTCAGAGCTTTGAACAAGATAATGGTAAAGAATCGATACCCACTCCCAAGGATAGATGATTTTCTTGATCAGATAAAAGAAGAAAATTTTTTCACTAAGTTAGATTTACGAAGTGGATATCATCAATTAAGAATTGTAGAAAGTGATATATGGAAGACTGCATTCAAAACCAAACAAGGACTCTTTGAGTGGTTGGTTATGTCGTTTAGTTTGTGTAATGCACTAGCGACTTTCATGCGTGTTATGGATAATGTTTTGCATCAATTTCTTGATGAATTTGTGATTGTGTATTTATATTATATACTTATTTTCAAAAAAACAAGAGAAGAACATGTCTTGCATGTGAAAAGGGTGCTTGATGTTTTGAAGAAAGATAAATTATTTCTTAAGATGTCAAAGTGTGAATTCGGAAAGACTTCTCTGGTTTATTTAGGACACATTGTAGGAGGAGGCGAGTTGATAATTTATCCTTCTAAAGTGGAAGCCATTGTGAATTGGACCACTCCCAAAACAGTAACCAAGGTAAGAAGTTTCTTAGGTGCAGCTCAGTATAGGAGAAAGTTTATTGCTAACTTTTATGCCATAGCCGCTCCTATGCATGCAGTGACAAGTGTGAAGAAAGGATTCCAATGGGGAGGCCAAAAAAAAAATCTTTTGAAGCTTTAAAAGAAAATATTATTTCAGCTCCGATCCTTGCATTACTGAATTTGAGACAGCCATTCGAGGTACAAACCGATGCTAGTGATTATGCCATGGGTGCAGTACTTTTGCAGCATGGTAAGCCTATCACTTTTCATTCTCAAACATTCAATGGTATTGTAACTAATTATCCTACATATGAAAAATATTTGTATGCATTGGTACAAAGCATCAAGAAGTGGAAACACTACTTGATGGGTAAAGAGACGATTATACATACAAATCATCAACCATTATAGTACTTGCAGTCACAAACAAAATTGCAGCAACCACGACATTTCAGGTGGATGGGATTTCTTCAATAGTTTCACTTGGTTATAAGGTACAAGAAAGGTATTTTCAATAAATTTACTGATATGCTTTCAATGCCAATTATAAGTGCTTCTACTTTACTTAAAACTGATTCTATTGTACATGAGAGTTACATAGAATAGCATGCATCTGATGCTGATTTTCAAGATGTGTATGCTAGTTTGAGTGAAGGGAATCAAATTGAGGAAAATGATTATCACATGAATAAAAATTTGTTGTTTCATTTGGGAAAGCTATGTATACCACAAGGAGAGAGGCTTAATGTTATGAGAGAGACTCATTCATCTCTTATTGCTGGACACTTTGGGGTAAGCAAAAAAATGGCGCATCTACAGAGGTATTGCTATTGGCCTCGCATGATAGATAGTGTTTCATGTTTTATAAGAGGTTGTTCTATGTGTGCAACAAGCAAGCCTTGCAATAGGAATATTGGGTTATATACACCACTACCGGTACCATCAAGCCCATGGGAGAGTGCCTCCATGGACTTTGTTGGAGGTCTACCTATGTCAAGAAAGCAACATGATTATCTTTATGTTGTTGTGGATAGATTCAATAAAATGTGTATACTTATGCCATGTAAGAAAACCATTACTGCTGAACAAACTACTGAAATTTATTTTCAACATGTATGGGTTCATTATGGATTTCCAACTTCTATTGTTAGTGACAGGGATTCCATGTTCATTGCGAATTCTTGGTCCAATCTTTGGAAGATGATGGACACAAATTAGAAACAGAGTACTGCTTTTCATCTGCAAACTAATGGCCAAACCGAGGTGGTGAACAGAACCATTGTGCATCTATTCATAGGATATTGTAGCGAACATCCCAAGTTGTGGGATGAACAACTGCATTACATTCAGCACGCTTACAAATGGGAAAAGCACTCTTCTACAAATACTTCACCTTTTGAAGCATGCTTTGCGTATTTTCCAAAATCGCCATTAGACTTCATCTTTGAGAAGGATGTTGCAATTGATGGGCATAGTGATATTGACAAGGCTTGAAATTTCATTGAGAAAATTCAGATTATTCATCATAAAGTTCAAGAATAGCTTGAGAAGATTCAAAGCAAATACAAGGAGAGGCATGACAAACATAAATTTTATCACAAGTTTCAAGAAGGAGATGAGGTATGGTTGCACATAAGAAAATAAAGGATGCAAGGAGAAGGTAAAAAGCTCAAGCCCATTCGCTATGGTCATTTAAGATCATCAAACAAGTTGGTAATAATGCATTTTAACTTGAATTTCCTTCATATATGCAAATGTATTCAGTTGTCAATGTGGAAAATTTGTGTTTGTATAAGCCTAATTTGATTGATGATCAAGGGAGTAATGTTCAACTGCCATCTATAGAAGATTTCTCGCCAGAATTTTTGGATGAGCTCAAGGAGGATACCATTCGTGATAGGAGGACATGCACTTCTAAGAGGGGAAGTGTCGATTACCTTCGAGTTGGGCTCAAGGGTAGTAAGCCAAGCAAGGCAAGGTGGATGGAGGTTGAAAAGGTGAGGGAGTTATACCCTCATCTTCTAAACAGGTAATTAAAGTATTTTGGGGTCCAAAAGCTTCCCAATGGGGAGGTGTGATCAGGAGATCATGCATTTTGATCAAAATTTAAAGCGGTCAAAACTGCATTGAACCTGAGAAACCGGATAGGTCTCGTTGTTTCAATTTTAGTGCCGCAAACGGTTCGAAAAACTGATTTCGTATGAGAAAGATATCGCATTCCAATCGTTTACCTAAATATCTAAATTTTGTGACAAGAGTGACTAGGATGCCCAGTCAGCATGTAGGTACAATCAACATGGGTGGCATATTCTCAGAATATTCTGTTTTCCTAAGCTAATCAAGCTCTTCGACGTGGCGCATTCTGGGTCGTTCGATGGATTTGTACGAGTTTTAAGAGGCCCATTGGATGGGTGACATGTGGCTAGCATGGAAGCTGCCACGTGTCCCCAGGACCATTAACTAAAATTTTGGTTGAAGTCTGGGGGGTTTGACCCTGTGACCTCCATGGCGCCCGTGAAGACTCCGACCAACTCACCTATCACATGTTTCTTACCCTATACCATTGCTGCCACATTTTATGTTGTTATGGTCGGCAGTTTGGGGGGGGGGACCATCGGTAGCCCCCAACGTTGTGGTCACATGTTAAAGTTCTTAAATCGCAAAATACAATACTTGGCCCAACGGTTCAGTAACCATGACATTAAACGGCTCCAAAAACCCGTTCACATGGTATCCGCGTGGTTAGAATCTTTCGTCAACCTTCTTAACCTTGAAACTTATCACAACGTCAATGCACTGTCACATGACTCAGACATCGCGGTCAGGCACGACAGTTAAGTCGGCAATTAAGGCAAACTCCACAACTAACTCTAGTTCACTTGGGGTTTCAACTGGAGTTTCGCCTAACATTTATGGTAACTGGGGTTTCGGGGGTTGGCATGTGGCCACCCCCACCCCTTAATGGTTAATGTTAAGGTTAAGCTGGTGGAGTTAATAACGCACCACCAGATTTTGGATAATTTTCTATTTTTAACCACAGACAGGGGCAGTTCTTCACTTTTAGTGGAGGTTTTGTAGGAGTTATTGGGAAAAAGCTTTGGGAGGTCAATTTTTGACCAATTTGGGTGAAACAAGAGTTTATCTAGACTAATTTGAGCATTCTGGAGCCACTTATGCAAAGAAAACAACCATTAGAGGCTTGTAAACATATGTATTTGCAATTTTGAACATAATGACAAAGAAGGACATGCCATTGGGAGCTGGACAAGCAGATGTATCCCAGGAGGGGTGAACTGCTTCATTATGCCTGCTGCGTAAAACTTATATGTGATGTTATTTATCTATTATACACTGTTGTATGGTGTTATTTAGGCTTATTTTCATGCTTAAAACTTACGAATTCATCTATGTTTCATGGTTAAAAAACTCATTCCTTAAGTAAACAAATGGAGACAAATTTTACATGTTTTTATTACTGAAAGGACACTTAGCACAACAAACTAATACACTCCTTTCAGATCAAAAAGTGGCATATATATCATGACTGTTGGCAATAAAATCAGGAATTTTGGTCATAAACACATGGAGGGAGGCCTATGAATGTAGTTGGGACCTCATAAATACAGTGATGTTGTATTTTTCATGTGGTGGGTGGGTTTCCCTTGTGAAAAGAGCTCTAGCTCAGGGATTGATCACTAGGGGTGGTTTGTAAACTCCTGAGTGGTTTGTAGCCCCTCAGGGATGTTTGTAATTTTTTGGTGTGTCAAACCCACTTCCATAGTTGTAACTTGGATGTCGGGTCATATCATAGTGACACTCGTCACATGTTTACCCTGGAGAGCTTGTAAAAGTGGGTAAATGTGGGGTGAGGAATTTACATTGAGGCATTGTATGGGAGGATATGTAATACTCTTATTATGTGGAATGATCTAGTGAATAGGGTCCTCGTTGGGCTTGATATTCTCAAGGAAATGGAGCAAAAAATTCCAATCATCAACGAGAATTTGAAAGTGGCATAGGATAGGTAGAAAATCTATTCAAACCAATATAGGGTGCATAAAGAGTTCCAAGTTGGGGAACATGTTTATTTGAGAATAAAACCCAAGAAGATTTCCTTAAAAATTGGGTCATGTGCCAAGTTATAACCACATTATTGTGGGCCTTTTGAGATCCTTGCAAGGATTAGACTAGTGACCTACAAGATGAACTTCCCTCCATCAGTTAAATTTCATGATGTTTTCCATGTTTCTTTGCTTAAAATATATGTAAATGATTCTAATAATGTGATTGATTAGTCTATGCTACAGGTGGAACCAGATGGAGAGTTCTAGCCAGAGCCATTGTGCATTATATACCAGAGGAGTCTCATGCTTCAGAATCGAGCCATAGAGCAACTCAAAGTGTAGTGGAGGCACTTTGGGCCAAAGGGAGCCACTTGGGAAATGGCCAACTCCATGAGAGTAGCATATCCATTTTTATTTTTTGAATGAGGCAAATCTGTGTATATTTGTAAATATTGTATAGTTTTGTACATGAAAAGCTCCATAAAACCATATATGTTTTATTTTATTACTTGTGTTTCATATGAGAAGAAGAACACCAGGGGAAGTGTTCCCTCGAGGGTGATTGGTTTGTGACAGGCCCAACCCAGTTTTTCCTCATGAAAATGCAATGTAAATTTTATTACAAAAATAGATTAAAATGGGTTGAGTTTAAGGGACATAGATTCCAAAGTTGGGGAGGTGGCTTGCTTGGGATGTGTAAGGTTTCCTTTTGGAGGAATTCTAAATTTCTTTCAACAATTTCTACAGGTTAGTTGGTACATGTTTTTAATCAAATTGGTTCCTAAATTAAATGGGCTACAAAGAGAAGTACGCAGACCGTGTTATCTTTTATGACATTGCAAGGCAACAAGGACAAGAGACTAAATTCTAGAGCATAAAGGAAAACAAAAGAGAAAATATAGGGTTTGATCTCATACAATGCACTATCCTTCCCTCATTCACTTAGGTAGGAATACAACCATTCTAGCAACATTCAACATAGAATAACACAAATCAAAAGAGAAGAGAAAGGATCGCTAAAGAGAAGAGAATAAAAAAGGAAAAATTTTGATTGACATGATTGGATTGAAGATGGTCTCACCATGGTGAGGAGTAATACCTCTCGAGTCCTTGTAAATTCATAGGGTGGTGTTGATGGGGAGAAAATTCTAGCCAACAGTAAGGGATCTCCCCGGTATAAAGTCCCAATTAGACTCTAAACCATTTGCGATAGGGATCCCATCCAGGGTGTGGGTCCGGCTACCATTGAACATTCCTTTTCTTGGACACAAACAAGCCTTGCAGACCTGTGAATACACAATTATCCAAACAATACAAGGCAAATGGTTGATGAGTCTCAATGAGCATAAAACACTACAAATAGCGAAGCGAGTAAAAGCATGTAGCCGAAGGAAATGCTGTTAGCAGCACGTCATTAGGGTCATGCTTGTAAAAGTTATTCGAACCATGAAATAAATAGTTCTTAATGGTCAAAACACCCTTCAATTCCTTAAGCGGTTGAGAAAGATAAGATAATGTTAGTGACAAAGTTGCTAACAATTTCCTGATTAAATAGCTCTATACCATTAACACATTAAGTAAGCTTAAACGAAAAAATGATATAGGCAGAAAACGCAGATCATAAAAGATATTCGATGCATGAGACAAAATATTCATAATGCTAACACACGAGCCCTCATCAGATCCAATAGTGGAATCAAAACATTTGTTGTATTCATTCCCAGAAATGTGTATCCAATGATATACAATTCTCTTTGCTCCTTTGGAGTCCAAAAAAAAGATCTTTTACAATTCCCCGGAGGGAGTATTTATAGAAAAAAATTGACCCTTGGGTGTCCCTAACTTTTCGCATTCTCGACCGTTGACATACTCTGCAACCCAAGAGACATTTGCAACTTGTGACCCTGGCTCCTAATGCGACCTGTGACCCTTTGGCTGCTGCGACCTACAACTTCCCACTAGTTTCCACCTGCGACTTGTGCCTTTTCTTTGGTCAAGGAAGTAGTTGTGTGATTGTGAGGTCTGGTACGTCTACTTTTAGCTGATCTTTGAGGTAATTTTTCCATGCTAGGTAATTTGAAGCAACATGAGTTACCAAGGGAGTATCTTCTTTCAGTCTATGGAAGCATTCAAGAGCATCCGGGATCAAGGTTCTCCCTTTCACTGCGATCTAATTTTACAGTGAAGCCAGCTTGGTGTAGATTCAGACCAGAGTGACGACGAACTGAATAAGGTTTTCCTGTGAGGCCGGGAGATCCTGAGAGGCATATGCTTCTCTCATGGGTTGCAGGAATGTTTGAATGTCTTGAGCAACCTCTTCTCTTGTTTTCTCAGTGTCCAACGTGCCCAAAGAAGGGATGTGGTGAGTTTCTACCATTGAATCGATGCCACTGATCAGATGCTCATATGAAGACATTACATTTTCTATATCCTTGACTAGCTTGTCTTTGGACTGTATCTTCATTCGAATCTAAACCTTGTCATTCTGGGTGCAGACCCAGTCCTTCCTAGGAAAAGTGTCAGGAGCCTGTGGGTATATGCTTGACCATTCCAGCATATTATCCAAAGCAGTAGAGGCCTCCTTTAGCTGTGTAGTCCTCCTTTTGGTTTCTGCCTATGATTTTAGTAATGGAGTGACTGTCTATTTTATTGCGAACATCTCTTCGTATTCTTGTTTCATAGTGGCTTCAAGAGAGCCTAACTCCCTTTGAATGGTGAGTGGTAAGTCGTTGGCTTGGGCGCTTGTGAACTGTAACCTATGAACTTCTTCCTCCAGCCCTTTCCTATCCTGTTCAGCCTGGGTTGCTCTCTACTCAGAAATCTATAGCCTGTTTTGTAAAGAGAGAATCTCTCTACTCATTCTGCTAAAATTTTCCTCCGTGGCTACTGCAAAGGTGGTACCAGCTGACGCAGTCATAATTTGATTGGTCCTGGTATCCAAGACTATATCCTTTTCCCTTGTGGCTGTGAGAGGTGCGGCAGGGTTCCGCGCTAGAAATCTTCTCTTTTCTTGCCTGATCTTGTGTGTGAATTGGTCATAGGTTAGCCTTGTCAGATCCAGGACTTCATCTTCTCGTTCCTTGGAGGTGCCAAGTTCCGAAAGAGTAAAATGCACATTGGTCGTAGGGGTTGTCTGAGGCACCTCGATGTGTGGCAACTCTGTCTGTTTCCCTATTTCTGGAGGAGGTGTCTTTTTTCCTTCTGCTTCTTTGGAGGAATCTTCTCTTGATTTCTGACTTTCTTCCTCCTTTCTCCTTAGCTCAACTTCTGCTTCGTTCTATTTTTTTTTTTTAACTCGCGCTTAGCTTCTACCTTGTCCTACTCTTCCTTTAGCTTGCACTCATCTTTTTCTTTTTCCTATTCTTCTTTTAGCTTGCGCTTAGAATCTACTTTGTCCTACTCTTCTTTTAGCTTGCGCTTAGCCTCTTTCCGCTCTTCCTCTTCTCTCCTCTTTTGTTCTTCTTCCTTTTTCTTGTGGGATTCTTCTGCCTGTTTCTTCTTCTGCTCTTCCCTTAGTTGTTTCTTTCACTTATCCCCCTCCGTTTTTTGTGCTAGGGCATCTTGAGTTCTTTTAAGTTCCTCCTCTTTCGCCTTCTCCTCAGCTTCTTTTTGTGCCTTAGCCTATTTGTCTCTTTGTTCCTGTTGATGTTTGGAAAGAGTATCACTTGCATCAGTCCTTTGTTTCTTGGATTTGGAAGATGAGGCTCCTCCTAGCGTGTTGATTCTTTCCTCTAAAGTACGATCATCTTGTTCATCTTGATCAGTTAATTCTTCTGGAGCAGCCTCCCTATCCTTGTTGTACTAGTTCTTGACACGATCCTCGGTTGGGCACTTTGTGTGCTAGAAACTCCATTTGAATTTGGCCTGTTTTCAATGCGCGGGGATGATTCTTTCAGGATCATATGTTCAGTGTGATACGGGTGGCAAATGAAAACCCCTATTTTCCTCAGCCTCTGCTTCTACTTCTTTGAAATCTCTGACCGTGTAGGCGCCGATAGTAAGTGGGAGATTCAGCCATGGTTTTTTCTTGCCCTTGGTGAGAACTTTGGAAAACCCGATCATCATCTAGTAACATACTTCTTGCAGGAGAAATTTATCAGTGATGAGATGGGGCAATACGTGGGCGCCTTATACAACTGAAAAATTTGATGAAAGTGCTATCTGTAACGGGAAACCAGTTGGCCACCTAGGTTATTGTCTCCATGGCTTGCCTAGACATGAACGAGGCATCCTTACCAAAAAACTTTCTGTAGAGTGTGGGGATGAAGTTGTGTGATATTGACTCTATATCTTGTTTGTACTTGGAGGCCCAGAGCACCTGTAACTCCTTATGGATAGGTCCGCCGCGCTCCACGTCCCAGTTGTGCGCCCATCCTTCAAAATGACACCTTGCGCTTACTACGTCGAAAAGGTAAGAATCCATATAAAACTCAAATGCGCATCCTTCATCGGGTGCCTGTGCCGCATCAATGTTTGACTTGAGGGCTATCATTATTAGGTCAGCCTAGTTGAAACGGGTACCATATGTAGTGAGGGCGTACATGAGGGGGATCCAAGCACCATTGAACATAGTGGCATTTGGTTGGTTGTACATCCTGCATAGCATTGCTTCAACCAACTTGTAAACTTTCCTTAGACCCTCGGTCTTATATTCTTGATCTTTCTTAAACCTAAATTTTTCTGGGTCCTCGCACCACTCCTTCATAGTTTCTGCTACGGGTACCACATGGGTGGATGCCAAATCAATGTTGAAGGTCTGTTCTCAGGGGGGAAGTGCATAGTATACTTCCGCATCTTGTCCCCTTAGGTTAGCGAATTGTTTCCACGAGTGATCACGGATAACCCACATCCTGGAGTCGACCTTTTGGAGGATTCATTCAACAATATCTTCACATGGAAATACAGGTGGATGGGTGCCTGCGTAGTGGAGTTTAGACCTCTTGACTTGGGCGTACACCTGCCGGTCTGGAATATCTTCTGGGAACTCGGGCTTTGTGAATTCCAGATATATCTGGTACCAGCTCATCTTGTCCCCTTTTCAAAGCACACAGGCAGTGTCTCCATAGATAGGGGGGGGGGGGTGGGGAAGGAGGCACTTCTTCCTCTGAGATTTTGATTTCAGGACTCTTTTTTTTCTTTCAAATTGTCGAAGGCCCCATATCGCTTGAGGTCGAAGATATGGACACACACTCTAGCTCAATTTCGATGTTTCCTAGCATATTCATGAAATAGTCCCATGATAAGACAAATATCATAATTATAAATTTTTAGGTTGTTGCTACCTTTTCCAACCGTTATCCAAGGAAAAGAGTAGACATGTGACTTGGTGACCTTGCGACTAGGTCGTTGGGTCGCTAGGTCACGTTGGCTCACTCTTTCAAGGGAAATGCGAATCGACGAATTGGTGACTTACAACTAGGTTGTTGGGTCGCTAGGTCACTAGGTCGCGTCGGTGCGATTTCTCAGAGAAACGTGACTTGGCGACCTGCGACTAGGTCGCTGGGTCGCTAGGCCGCTAGGTCACGGGGGGAGCTGATGTTAGGTGTTGAGCGACTTGGCGACTTCGTGACTCAACGACCAAGTCGCAGGGTTGCGGGGTCACTTAGTCGCAGATTTGTGGGGTCGTGCTAGGGCCTTCTTAAGGGTTATGCGACGATTAAGGCTTTTGGAGAGGGAAAAGGAAAAATAACACTCACACGAATGATAGAAAGAAAATTTGGGCCTTGACGTTTTCCCTGGGCGTGTTAGGAAAGGCACTTGAGACCATAATTGGGGAAGAGTGGCTTCAGAGAAAAAGAACATAGGGTATGTGTCATGAGGGAGAAAGGTAAATCCTAGATAGGGCTGGCAGGGAGCTTGAATGGGGCCAAGGCAGGGATAAATAAGCCAGGGGAAAAGGGGGAAGATGGAAAAAATTAATCAAAAGGGACACAACAGGAGGATTAGGCAGCTTACCCAGGAAAAACGCACTCCAGATGGCTTGTTAGAGGCGTTTTCTTGCTCCGTTGCACAGGTTGAATGCAACCCACGCGACCCTTTTATTTATAAAGGGGTCGCACTTGCGGTCAATTAATGAGGTTCGTTGGGTCGCAAATTAGGTCAGGTTGATGAGATGTGTGACCTTTTGACCTTGTGACCTAGCGACCTAGGGGTCGCAAGGTCGTAGGGTCGCATGGTCACAATTATTAGGTTTTGGACTTACATGCGACCTTGCGACTTCGCAACCTGGGGGTCGCAAGGTCGTAGGGTTGAAATTCTTAGGTTTTAATTAGTTCTGTGACTTTGCGACTTGGAATTTTAATAGAGTGGATCTGGATTAGAATCTATCTTTACCAAAAGGTTAGGGGCACAAAAATTTAAAAGGGGAGAAATTTTGGAGGGTGTTGTAGTGGCTACAAAAGGTGGATATGGTCTTCTCTGGATTCCTTTAATGGAGTGGGTGGAGAATTGTGTCCTTTTATTCCTAGAGGGTGGGCCTTTAAATCCTTTCTCACTGTAATTTTTCAATGAGCTATGGATTCCCTAGAGTGGGTGGAACCACTGTGTTTAGGGTGGAGTTTTTCTTCTTTGGATTCCTTTGACACTATTGGGGTGGTGGAATTTTTCCTATGGATTCCCTATGTTTCCTTGGGTGGAGAATAAGCTTATGGATTCCATATTTGTTTGGGTGGAGGCAACAAGCTTCTAGATTCCTTGTATGCATTATTTGGCTACAATTTGGTATTTGGAGGCTGGAGGTAGTTGGCCTATGGATTTCGTGTATATTATTTGACTACTAAGTGGTTTGTGGGTGGAGGAAGAAGGTTCTTTCAGATTCCCTTTTTCAGCTAGCAGTTTTTGATTCAATATATTGAGAAATCCCCTCAATCTCTGGAATCTAGCTCAGGGTGACAATTGCAAGTGACTTGGCTGCAACTATCTATGGCTGGGTGGAGATTCCTTGTCCCAAACTCAGTTGCCCAAAACATTACAAGATAAGTGCTATTATGTAATTGAAATTTCACTGAACATGTGAACTTGCATTTTTGGACTGAAATGGTGTGTATATATGTAATGAATATGTATTGCATTTCTGGATTGAAATGGTGTTTGTGAAATCAAAAACCATGATGCATTTTAAGGTCAAAATTGTGTGGTTATGAAATATCTGATTGTGTCCTAATACGACAGACAAATAACATACACTACAATCCTTGAATACATTGAAAGGATCTGTAAAGATATACACTAAACCATAACAATATTTCATATAAGAAATCATTTATTACATGTACACCGATTACAATGAAGACAACCTGTTTGATAGGTTCTGTGTGAATGTGTACATATACACATTGATTATAAGCTTGTACTTCAAATTATGAGGCATTGTGCTAATGCTGGGGAATCACTACTATTTTAAATATAATGACATGTGACCTTGCATCAAGGGATTTCCCAACCTTGAATTTTTAGCAGTAGGTGCCCCTGCCTCAGTGACACTATTGGTGAACCACCTCATGTTGAACACTATTCTATGTGCCATGCCTTGGGGCTGAATGTCCTAGAGGTCTTTGAGAAGTGACACAAAGTAGCTTCCGAAGGCAATGCAAGCTATAGGGACATCAGAAACCATTGGGGGCTCATTAATGTGTGGCAAGAGATGTGAAATCCCATTATTAGATCACTACCCATCCACAAAAAAGGGCAACTGAAATTTTTCCAGCATTAGAATGCATGGAATCCCCTCCTAAATAGGTGATATCTAAAGGTCTTGTTAGTCATCAGTAATTTTTTCTGATATCAAAATATGACTAAGTTATGGCCCTAGATTTCTAAAAACAAGATCTGAGAAATATTGTGAGTTTTAGAAATGTCACTTCCTTCACTATCCTAAGTCAAACTGTTTTACTAAATTTCTCCCTCTTTGCCTTCTAATTTTTACCTCACTACTCCAAATTTAACCTCATTTTCTAGGCTTATTGACCTCATTTCACTACCTTACCCTCACCTTCATTCATGGCCTTTTCCCTCTAAAAAACCCATCTTCTTCTTTCCTAAAAATCTTGATAAACACCCCCCATTCATCATTTTTCCTCTAAAATATTAAACAATGTAAAAGCCCCCTTTTACATTGTTTAAAACCAAAATTTTAAACCTATCGGGTCTTTTAAATTTATTAAAAAATCTTGTTTGATGTTTAAAACCCGCCCTTTTGATATAGGCTTTAAGCCCTTTTCTTCTTAGCCCTAGCCCCATCACATTCCTATGACCGATACCCCCGCTATCCTAAGCCCCTTCCCTAGATAAAATTATGCCTCTGCCCCTTTTTCATTTTCATACACCCCCAAAACCTTATAATAAAAAGTCCTTATCCTTTGAAAAATTAAAAACGGGCCCTGCCTCTCACTACCCCCGACGCCCTTACCTTAACCTTACAAATTAACACATTTCGTTAATATTCAAAACCCCAGCCCCGCTCTCCGTTAGTCTGCCATACTCCAGCCCAATTACTCCACGTCGTCGATCTAACCTCACTACCCTGATCCTATGGCTATTGCTCCCCCAACCTTTCCCCGCATATGTTTTAAACTCCGCGCTAAACGACAAAGGTCTCGCTACGTCACTTAAAGTCTGGACCCCACCTCCTCACCTGCTCATCACTCCCCTAAGCCATTCCACACAATTGATCTCCAATCCCAAAATCTAACAGCCTAAGATGCATATCGCATGTAAAATTGCAATGGGGTTAGTTTTTTATGAACCACGTGAAATCGGTGGTTTTTCCCACCACGTGTCATTCCCTGAGACATATCATGCGCCCACCACCCTAAACCATTTACCGCCTATCTCTCATGCGATAAAACCATTCCCGGTTTTCGAAACCGCGTTTTCCTCTCTGTGCCAAAATTCAAACCCTCCTGCCTCTATTTGAATTTATCCTAGTTCCGCCTCTGGAACCATGCCCCATCCTTCATTTCCACCTCTGTAAACACCTTCCAACCGCCCAAAAACCCCTGAAAATGCAGATAACCCTCCCCGTAGGTTTTTAAAGATTAATGGTTTGTGCTTTATGTAGGTTTAATGGTGGAAAGGTCCACCATGCCCTCCCATAGTCCAAATAGGGTTGGATTAAACATTGGGTGACGATCCAATGGTTTCATTCAAAGTTAAAGGGACCAGAGGCCCTGCATCAAGATCGATCATCCAAGAAACATGATCATCGATGCATGAAACCCTCCAGCCACGAAGACAGTTTACCCTGCACACAGAAAACACAAATAGCCAAAGAAACAGTGGAAGAAAGAAGGAAGGAGGATTAGAGGGCTAATCCTAAACAAAAGCCCAAACAACAGGATTAACCAGTCAAATCAGAAGTCACAGAAGGAAAAGTAGACAGTAAACAGATTAAAGGATAAAGGCAAAGGATCATAAAAGATAAATCAAAAGATTAAAACGACAGAACAGAGATCACAAACAGATTAAAAGAAATATCATAAAGACAGACAGTCAAAGAATAAAGACAGAGTGTAAGGCCTCATGATATAGATTAAAGATAAAAAAAAGGACAGATTAACCCAGAAATACATTTGAATGACTAAGCCTATGGCAGTTACTCCCCTCAAAATATATTTTTGCCACCTAGTGCTTTGCTTCCTTCAATAAAGCATTAGGCATTTATTGAACTGAGTCAGAGATAATTATATCTGTCAAACAGTTATTGTAAAAGTTATGAATAGGCCTTAAATTAAAAAATTTCACCTATTTTTCCTTAGGATTTAAGATAGAAGTTATTAAAAAAGAGAAATATCTGCAGATATCCTGCCTTGAGCCTTGCATGGTCTTCAAGTTTAGGAATTCATTAACTCTCTAATAAATGACACTCAAACACTAGCTTATCTTCACCTCCTCATTTGCAGCATAAATACTGCATCTGAACTCATTACCTTGTTGGCACTTGATGACTCTTTGAAGTAATACATATTCTCTTGGAAGTTGAAAACAAATTGATGTCTTGGAACTTGTGGATGCCCTGATTTGTTTGTTGATGGAGGAGGCTAGATCACAAGATCCCTGAGCTTGGTTGTTGGTGAAGTGCTTCTAATATATTATTGTTATTTCCTATTTCATTATGTTTTTTACCTTTCTATGCTGCAGTAGAATAAAGGTTTTAGACTAAGAAATGTCTTTTGAAAGCACCTTAGTTTTGTTTGTTCTTCACTGCCTTAATGTTTTCTTCTACTAGGACATTTTAGAGAATTATTAATTTCTCTGTATGCCCCTTAAGCTTGTTTATTTCATGAATAGTTTAATACATTTGGCATCAAGCATGATTTATGGCTAGCCCTGCTTATTTGATGTCACTAAAACATTGTTTTTGAAGTCTCTCTCTAAAGTACCATTCTTTAAAGTCTGCCAAAGAGGTTTTGTTTCGATCATACCCTCTGTACTTGCTTAAATAATTGTTTTATAAATCTTCATAGCTATAATAAAGGATGTTTAGGAGTTCCCTCTTCTCTGATTATAGTTATATGTGTGTCTTAAATGTTTTCTGTCCTTGAAGGTTCAATCACTAGAAGTTAAATGAGTTTCTCGCCTTCTATATTTCATTGGAAAAGTTTGTCTTGAATAATTATCTGCTTTAGTTGAAATCAAAGAATTTATGGTTTGCCCTGTCTATTGATTTCTTCTTTATGCTTATGATATTTAAGTACCTCTGTTGAAAAGTACATATGATTAAGGATTCTTAATTTCCCTTCGTCCTAATTTTCATTCTTACAATTGATGTCCATCTCATTACACCTGAAAAACCTTGAAGATCCACTAACCAAGTTAGATTTTCCCTATGATGCTCCCCCATCCATTGATGAACTTATCATGACTTCTATTTGACTCCATTGCCCAATGACTTAGATATTTCCTCATTCTACCTATGATTCTTTGATCATCATACCCAACCAAAACAAACAAACAAAAACCCATACTTAATAACTAGCCTAAAATCAACCCTTTAAAACAAACAAGTTCAAATCCTTTGCAAACAAATAGAGAGATCCCTCTCTGAGTCTAGGAAGGCTAGGTCCTAGAACTCTAAAGACTGGTTTGATGTTACCCTGTGCATTTGGTCTACCAATCTGCTAAATCACGGGACACTAACATAATGGTGATCATGGTGGGACAGAATATATGATAGCCTAAAAACTCTTATACACCCATTTAAGCCCTCAATTAAGCTTTAGAAAATCAACTAATAGCCAAGAGTAGACTCTGTTTGTTTCACCATCTTAGCTAAATGATGATTCAGGTGTAGGACACTCTTGTAAAACTTAGGGCTACATAAAGAAACTCAGAAAACCCAAAAATAATTCCTAGATTGGTTTTTTGTCAACTATTGGTGGTGGACCATACACATTTATCTTCAAAACAACTAAAAATATCCACCTGGCGACTTCACTAGCCTCTAGTAGGCCTATTACTTCACTAGTTCTCTTTAGAATTCCTTAGGATTGTATCAAACCAGCCCTAAGAAGTTTATAAGCCTAGTCCTATATTATAGAAGTTTACTAAACACTGTGAGAGGTCAACCTCATGAGAAACAATCCTAAAAACTTTCAGCCTCTCCAAATTTTGAGTTTGAAATCTGGCTTCACAGAGGATCAATACCAGATCTCATCTAGACCTTAATCCTCCTACTATAGTTGATGATCCAGAAAAAAAAATTTTGCAAAATTCTAGAGCTGGAAATTTAACTACTGTTAGGACCATTCAAAGAGCAAGATTTGTCCCTGAACATCTTACAGTCTTGCAAAATCCCCAGTTTGACTTACACCATTCAAAGAAACTATTTAGAACCAAGTCACGTAGTGAACCAAACTAACCTTGAGCCCATAGATTTATAGCAGAGCTCTATTAGAGAATCTTCCCCTTCCACTCCTCCTGATTTCCAGCTTCTCCATCACTTCAGCTCTTTCCATACCAAATCCGCTCATAATCAGTTTGCTAGTCCAAGTATTTCCACCACACCCATTCATACTTCCATTGTTAAAAACACTCCATTTCATCCCTCATTCCCTCTCACAAACCCTCCTCTTGTAAATCCCCCATTTTCTCCCACCATGGCAACATGGTATGCCCCATTAGTGTTACCACAACTCTGGTTCCTTTACCAAATGATTATCAATCCAGAATTCCCCATTTCATTGGAGTTGAATCTACTGCTGCCCAATAGGATGTAGATAAAATGGATGATGCCTTTGACTTCATGGAAATAGAAGAAGAGACCATTAAGATGAGAATATTTACCCAAAGTTTAGGAGGAGAAGCCAAAAAATTTCTTAAAATCTTAAGTCCTAATAGCATAAATGATCTCCCTTCTCTATACCAAACATTCATAAAAAAATGGGAAATTAAAAAGAACCCTCTTCAAATCCTTTCAGAATATAGCAACCTTAAAAGAAATATTGGGGAAAGTGTCCAAGATTATTGCACTAGGTTCAATAGTGTTTACAATGCACTTCCCTCAAACATGAAACCTCCACTAGGCTTAGCCTTAGCCAAATTTCTTGAAAGTTTTGACTCGGACATGGCCTATCAGCTAAGAGAAAGAGACCCCTTAACTTTAGAAGATACGCAGAGGGGAGCTAAAAGTGTAGAAGCAAACCTGATTGAGAAAAGAGCTAGGTTAAAAACAGAAAAAAGAGTTACATACAAAGATGAAACAATGGCATCAACCTCATCATTGGATGCCAAAATTGATAACTTAGTGAGGGTAATGGAAAGAATGCTGGAAAAGATAAACTTAACTGAAAGAGAACCTCCTAGGGAGAACCAAAAAAATCCTCAAAACAAAAACAGGAATCCAAATTTCAGAAGAGATCCTGTTCAAAATAGACAAAGATATAATGACCAACAAATTAGGCCTCCTTTCCAAGACAATTATGTAGATGAGGAAGAAAGAGAGAATGAAAGGTTGGAAGAAAATCATGTAAATTTGATAGGATCTGACAGTGATAATGATGTTTTTCTCACTGAAGAAGAAAAAAGATTCTTTTCCTCAAACCAAACTGAAAACAACCATGAGGATTCTGAAGATTATCAATTTGGATTTTAAAATGCTATAATGGAGGTTCACAGACAATATGATCTTAGGAGAAAAAGGAACCAAGATACTTCCAATGATAAAAACACAGACACTGCTGTTAGAAAAACTTCAAAAAATCTTCCTAAGAAGATAGCAAACAGTGCCAACACTATGACCAAGAAAGTTGATCTGAACAAAGACAAAACCAACCAACAAAGTGTTGACCAAAGCTTCCCTAGTACTTCTGCTAGTGGCCCTGAGAAATATGTCCAAAATAACAGCCCTAATAAAACTCAGCAAATCAGAATTGTTGAAAAGACTATGTGTGACAAAATATATGTAAATTTGTCAAGAACACTATTCCCTTTCATCCTTGAGGGTGAAATTGCCAAAATCAAAATTAGCATACCTCTAGCTGAACTAGTAACCCAGGATGTATATAAAAATCAAGTTTTGAAAGCTTTGAATATAGGAAATGATACTGATCCTTTAAACTTGACAGATGATAAACCATAATTGTTGTTTGGTCCTAAAGTAGAAGGAAAATACCAAGAAGGGGTTGTCCCTCCCTTCTATGTTAGCTTGAACATACAAGATAAAATCTTGCACAATGCCATGCTAGATTCTGGTGCCTCCCACAACCTCATGCCAAAAGTGGTGATGGAGAGATTAGGCCTAGAAATTACTAAACCTTACAAAGAACTATATTCTTTTGACTCAAGCAGAGTCAAATGCTTAGGTATAATCAAGGATTTATGTGTCAATCTGACACAAATTCTTGCTAAGGGTCTAGTGATGGACATAGTGGTTGCTGAAATTCCCCCAAAGTATGGCATGCTTCTATCCAGATCATGGGGAGGCAAACTTCAAGGGAGCCTTCAAATGGACATGTCTTATGCTACCATCCCATTTTTTAACCAAACCAGAAGATTGTACAGGGATTCCCATATGAAATATATGGTAAGAAACATAGACAGGCCAAAAAACACTCATGTTTATTCTATTCATTCAGATCTAGATTCCTTTTATATTGTACAATGAAGATGAAATCAGAAAACAAGAAAAGGAAAATGAGAAAGAATTAAGTCCACCAGAACAGTCAAATATGTCCTAAAATGAAGAACATAACAACTCAAACTTTAGCTGTCATGAACATTAAAATGATAGTGAGCATAAGATAGGAACACTTTGGAAAATGAGCTTTGATGGCTCTTGTAGCAAAACAGGTTCTGGAGTTGGTGTATGGATACATAATACAAACAAAGGACATTCCTACAAACTTGATTTCCAATGCACCAATAACATTGTAGAATATGAAGCTCTCCTCCTCGGCCTACATTTTCTTAAAGATTTAGAAGCCAAGAAAATATCAGCCCAAGGAGATTCAAAGCTGATTATTAGGAAAATAAAAGGGGAGTATTAAGCCAAAAACCCAAGATTAATAGAATATAGGAATGTTGCCCTAGATCTCCTGAAAACCTTTGAAAAATATGAACTCACTTTCATCCCTAGAGCCTAGAATAACCTTGAAAATGAACTTGCCTTTGCTGCCAACAATTGTCAAATACCCCAGGTAAATGAACAATTCAGTGTCAAAGTAAAAAATCATCTTGCAGTGCCTGATAATGAAAACTATTGGCAAGTGTTTTAGGGTTATAAACACATTTATGATTTTCTGTCGTCAAGAAATGATTTTGTTGAACCAAAACCTAGCTCAAGCCAGAAGAAGACTATTTTGGTGAAAAACAAGTCCATAAAACATAGCTATCCTCTACTGTTGATATAAATCAATTTGAACATATTTATATGGCAGAATTACTTAACACACCAGATCAAAGGGACCTTGAGGTTCTACAATGTGAAAATGATACAATACCAAGTGGCCTTACACCATTCGAGGAGCTTTTTGATTTCAATGATGTAGCTAAAAAACTAAAGATGGAAACCATAGAAACTGATGTGGAAGAATATAACATAGGCAACATGAATGAACCCAAAATGATCAAATTATCTAGAACTCTTCCTACTCATATCAAACAGGAATATATTGAACTTTTAAAAGAGTTTGGAGTTGTGTTTGCATGGGGGTACAAAGATCTGAAATCATATGACACCAGCATTATTCAACACAAAATTCCTCTTAAAGAATATCAGAAACCTTTCAAACAAAACTAAGAAGGATAAACCCTGTTTTATTACCTTTAGTTGAGAAAGAGATCAAGAAAATGTATGATGTTGGGATCATAGTTCCCCTTAGGTACTCACAATGGGTTTCCAACCTTGTGTATGTTAGGAAGAAGACAGGGGAGATTAGGCTTTGCATTGACTTTAGAAATCTGAACAAAGCCTCCCTGAAAGATAATTATCCCTTGCCTAAAATGGATCACATACTCCAAAAGGTGGTTGGATATAAAATAATATCACTGTTGGATGGTTTTTCAGGCTACAACCAAGTGCTAGTACTCCCAAGTGATGAACACAAAACTGCTTTCACCACACCTTGGGGTACATTCATGTATGTTAAAATGCCATTTGGTTTGATGAATGCAGGGGCCACATTCCAAAGGGCCATGGACATATCTTTTTCAGAATACATAGGCTTAATTTTATAATCATTTACCTTGATGACATCACTGTTTTCTCCAAAACTGATAAAGAACACTTAGTCCATTTGAGAAATTTTTTTGAGAAATGTAGGAAATATGGCTTATCTTTGAATCCCAAGAAAACACTTTCTGGCCTCCAGGAAGGAAAACTCCTTGGCCACATAATCTCTGAAGAAGGAATCAAAGTAGACCCTAAAAGGATTGAAGGCATATTGAAAATCAGCCATCCTAGAAGCCTCAAAGAGTTGCAATCTTTCATTGGGAAGATAAAATTTTTGAGAAGGTTCATCCCCAACCTTGCTGAACTTTTGAGGAATACAAAAAATATGCTCAAAAAGGAAATAGGAGTTAAATGGACCTTAGAAGCCAAACAGTAATTTGAACTAGTGAAACAAGCTCTCACTAAAACACCAATTCTTACCAGTCCTGATTTCACCAAGGATTTCTACATTTTCTCATTTGCCTCTAAACACACCATTGTTGCAATGTTGTTGAAAAAGAATAATATAGGGAAAGAAAAACCAATATCATTTTTTAGTAAATATTTAAGAGATTCTCCACTCAAATATAACATCATGGAGAAACAAGCCTTAGCCTTGATAAAAGCATTGAAAGATTTCCGAGTCTACATTTTACACTCTCATATCATTGCTTTTGTCCCACATACAGTTGTCAAGGACATTCTAAATCAAGACCCTAATGGTAAAAGGGGAAAATGGATTGCTATTATCTTAGAGTATGATTTATAAATTAGGCCTACCAAGCTGATTAAAGGGCAGGGATTAGAAAAACTCATGGCAAAATCAAATTTCCAAGCATTAGACATGAATATGATTGATGTTTTAGAAGAAATAGAAGAATTCATGACTCCATTCATTGAAGAAATATTTTTGAATTCATCTTGGTATGCTGATATCATTTATGTGCTTCTTTATCTCAATACTCCTCCTTCTTTATCAAAGACTATAATATTCCAAAATTGGAACAACTACACTATTGGGAATAATCTGAGTTATTACCAATGTGGAGCTTCAAAAAATCATGAGCTTGGAAATGCAGAGAAGCTCAATAGATGTATAATAACATCATATCAGCAAATGTAATAACCTCAGCAAGATATTGACCAATATTCTCCTTCCCAGGTAGAGAAATGCAGCAATACCGGGCATAAAATAACTGTCTTCTGCAAATAACGCTATATAAGTTGGGAATGGGACTGGGATCCCTTATGAGACATGATATACAACTTATATGCAGAATTAGAGGTGAAATAAATGATTCTAGCTCATATAAACAGATCTCCCCGAATCTATGCAGCTAAAATAAGCCAAAACCCCATAGTCTAGCTTATGCAGCAACTACTGAAACAAGGAATGCGCTATTCTAATGAGGGTTTCTGCAAAAAATTATGGAATAACTATGATATGAGATTTATATTAACCAAACAATAGATAAATGGAGGTTTACCCTCTTATACAACAAAACAAGATAACCGGCAAGGGATTCCGGCAAAATGCATGAAAAATAATAGCACTGCAGAAATAACGCAGTTACTGCCTCTATGTACTATACATGGGTGAATATGACATGAAAGAGCTGAATAATACATAAATAGGGCCAATGGCCTCTCTAACAAAACTCCCGGAGGGAAAAGAGCACCTCCTCCTCAAAGATTTGCATTAAATCAAAGGGTGCAGCTGTACTGCTGCTGCTGCTGCATAAAGGATGTAGTTTTCTGGAGATGACTGAGATGTAGCTAAATGTAGATGAATGGCCTCAAGCCAAATACATAAATGAAGCTCTAATCCTTCCCTCTTGATCCCTTAAGCAAGCTGATCTAAAGAGAGGATGGAATTCCCGCACAGGAATTCTTTGCACTAAGCAGTGCAGCAACTCCGACTAAACAGCTGAAGTATGCAATTGGTCTCTAGACAAAGAATATGAATACATGAATGATCTCCCTTTGATGCTATGCCTTCCTTTTATCTTTGGTGAGCCTCCTCACCCCGGACCCCACACAATGTTGAGGTGACTTCTTCATGAAGCTTCCTCTTTCAAAACTGCGCTACCCTAGCTTGCTTCCCTCCTCTTGTGGCTGCGCTGTTGAATTTGGTCAACTAAAACTAATCCACCTCCAATGCCTCTATTCACACTAGGGATATTTAATCTAATTTTCATATGTGTGTCTTAGGCTGATCCTTGTTCACATTGAACTAGTTTACTTAGGTGATCTCTTCCTCCTCAAGAATGCATGTTGACTTAGTCAAAATTGACTATGTTCTCATCTATTTTGCCTTTGTTCACACTTGTAAGTGTAAATTTCAAATCCTAAAGTGATCCCCTTCCTTATTAAGGTGTAAATTATTCATATTTTTATTATTCATGGGCTCCCTTACCCATTTATTCCTCTCCTAGGTGAAAGTAGCAAAATCTAATGTTCCAAATTACTTGTGGCAAAATTGGGAACATTACAGTCCTCCCCTCCCAAATGTTGCTTGTCCCCAAGCAACTGCAAGGATAAGACTGAAGAGTATCCTCTCCTCCCATGTAGCAACCTCATATTATGCAATCCTCCAAGGATCAAGGTGTTGTATCATCAATATATCTCCAAGTTTCCTCTCCTGAGTGTATAAGCTATCTAAATAGCTGACATTATGTAACTGTAGAACATCCATGGAAGCAACAATGGATTGTTTAAAGATCTCCTTGAAGCATGAGGGCTGATATAGGTCAGGACTCATCATCCCCATTTGAATCTCTCCTCCCCCAACCTATCAACCAAGTAGAATGAGCCACCCTCCGAAATGGTAACTCATGCAGATCATCCTCCACCTGAAGCTTCGGAAAAGTAGATGGGCTGAAATTTTGGACATGGTAGACATAGCAGTCTACCCCATGCTGCTTTCCTCTCCACTTAAGACAAGTGTAAAGGATTTGTTGATATTGGGCTGCCATCATGTTGCCCTCAAATGGCAAGAAGGAAGCTAGACCTCCAAAGGTCCCTCCCCCAGCACTGTACATCCAGCTGGCCCATACCATCTCATACATGATGGACAAGAAATTACCATCATATGGAAATCCATCCATCCCATGGCCCTCCTCATTAAGAAACAAATATTTTGTTATAGAGGCCATGTCTCTTCCCATGCTCCCTTAGAGCATGCAATGCAGAAAGTTTGGGGATGCTCCTCCCCCAAGAACACACCCAATCCATGTGTTCCTCCTCCAATCATGCTCCTCATATAGGCAAGGACAACATCAACAAATAGGATCATGATCAGAATCATAATGAGAGAAATATTGAAGGTTATATGTAGTGCTGGAAGGTACCAACAGTCTCCCAAGTGGTCACAACGCAGTCTTCCCCACTGCAGCTTCAGACAATGGTATGGCAAGTTGTCTCTTGACAAATGGCTTGCTATATAAGTCATCACACCCACTAGTAAATAGTAGATGGCTGAATATGTCAACTAAGCACGCAAGAAGCAACCATATACTTGCCCCGGATCATACAGTAGATGGTTGTCTCCATCATAATAGCGGGCCAAAATTAGACCATGGAGCCTAAAGAAAAACTTCCCCCTTTGTAGAGAAATGCACTGCAATGAAAAGGTAAGAGCATGCAAATATTGTATTGAACAATCAATAAATGCATCAATAGAATTATTACCATGTAATGAAGACAAGATGGTGACAAGATCCATATATGAATCCTCCATAGTGGCATGACATATCCATATGAAGAGTAATGAACCACATGCTACATGAAAATCCTCCTTTTCATGCCTGGAGATCCAAGTCAAGGAGAACATACCACCATAATCAATGAGTTCATCCACCACTCTACCAATCTCACCTCCTCCATGCCTATCAAGTGCATCAAATATGAAGTGATCCTGGGAACACTCCATCAACAAGCTCATGCTCCAAGGTGACAGCGCTGCTGGCCCATGCAAATAGGCTCCTGCCAACTCATAAATCCATTCTCTGACATGTTCAATGTCAAATACCTCTCCCATAATGTTGCCATCTCCTCCCATTGCAACATCATGCAAAATGTGAGAGCAACTCAGTCCTTGCTCTCTCTCTCTCTCTGTCCTCCAGAGCAAAAAATGTCTTTTCTGCTCCATCATACCTCCATCATGCAACTCATCTGGTGAAAACATAATGATCATATCACCATCATGCATCCACACTCCTTGCTGTCTCATGATGCAAGTACCTTTCCAAGTACTCTCCTCCCACATACCCTTGGAAAAAGGATATGTCTCATGATGGCCAAACTCTCTCAAGAGTAGCCAATGCAGTTTTGCCTCCTGCTACCCAGTATCATAGAGTTGCAAGTAACTCTCCAGTTCCTTGCTCTCTATCTACATCCATTTTTCCACTGATGAATGCCTTCTATCCTCCTCCATCTTTTTATCCCTCCAAAAGAGACTACCATCCTCCCATATCATATTTTTCTCCTTGCATTCCATGGGATGCTGAAATGCAACTCCTTGGATACCTCCTAGAGAAGATCTATCACTGATGATAATTTTGAACCCATAAGGATACAAAGGGGCTGAAAGCAAAGCCTCCTTGCTACTACCTCTTGACAGTGTTGTAACCCTCCTCCAGGGTGTTTTGGCTATCTCATGTCTCAACTCCCGAGTGAACATTTGGTTCTGCATGAATTTGTTTGGAGCAAGGTTCACTCCATCCTCCAGGTTCATGATTCTCTCCAAAAGATCACACCTCAACCTCAAGGGTTGTGTGCAACTCAACAGGGGTCTATGAGAGTGATGGTTCATTTTCTCCTTGAACCATTCAAGCTTGCACAGCGCAGTGCAATTTTGTTGCTCTTCCTTGGCAACAATATTTGATCCTGGGCCATATAAGGACATATTTCCACCAATCTTAGAAATATTTGCTGCAATAAGGAAAAATGGAAATCTTCCCATACCTTGGTGAGATGTGGGAACTTCTTGTAGAGCTGCAAAGGCTCCTCCCTCCAATGTAATGGATGCCCCAACTGCTGGTGTAGAAGGCTGCTCTCTCAAGGTTATGGCAGTGCTGGTACTTGCCTCCTCCCATGGTGGTGTGGGTCTTGATCTTTCCTCATCAAAGGTTCTGATCAGCTCTTGAGTGAAATCAGGAAAAGAAGTTACCCTTGTGTGGTTTAAGTGACTACACCACCAAGCATTGGCTTCACCCTCCAGGTGCAGCGCTGCAATTGCTGCTGCCTCCCTCTCTTCCATTGGATGAAGTATGAATAATGCCTCAAGATTTCTTGCCCAAGCTATTGCTGTAGTTGACCCATAAAATTTATACAATATGAATCTATTGCCTTTGATTTCTCCTTTTGCACAAGATCTTATTTCTTCTCTCAGTTGAACAAACTGAGGAAAATATAGGGTCTCTTTGGAAGCCCTAGGTTGGCACTTGTATTCTACTAGATACCCACTCAAGATTTCATGCTCTAAGTGGTCCCCTTTCTCTCCACTTCCTCTATGAGAATAGGAATTGCGTGCATCTTCTTATGTTTCTTGAAACCTTCTAGAGGTCTCACTGCAACTCTCTCCTCCTTGAAACCCTCTTGGAGTTTCAATGCATTTCTCTTCTTCTTTCTTCTTAGATATGAAAATGGATGAGAGTAAGCTCATCCTCTCCATAATTTTGTTCTCCTCTTCTTCTTATCTTCTGATTGGATCTGAAATCCACAGGCTGAGCCAAGATGAAAGCTCTGATACCACTGTAATATTCCAAAATTGAAACAGCTACACTATTGGGAATAATTTGAGTTATTACCAATGTGGAGCTTCAGCAAATCGTGAGCTTGGAAATTTGGAGCAGCTTAATAGATGTATAATAACATTATATCAGCAGATGTAAGAACCTCAGCAAGAGATTGACCAATATTCTCCTTCCCGGGTAGGGAAGTGCAGCAATATCGGGCATAAATAAATGTCTTCAGAAAATAGCGCTATATAAGTTGGGAATGGGACTGGGATCCCTTATAATACATGATATACAACTTATATTCAGAAGTAGAGGTGAAAGAAATGATTCTAGCTCATATAAACAGATCTCCCCGAATCTATGAAGCTAAAAAAAGCCAAAACCCCATAGTCTAGCTTATGCAGCAACTACTGAAACAAGGAATGCTTATTCTAATGATGGTTTCTAAAAAAAATGATGGAAGAAGTCTAATATGAGATTTATGTTAACCAAACAACAGAGAAATGGAGGTTTACCCTCTTATACAACAAAACAAGATAATCGGTAAGGGATTCCGGCAAAATGCATGAAAAATAATAGCACTGCAGAAATAACGCAATTACTGCCTCTCTATACTATACATGGGTGACTATGACATGAAATATCTTAATAATACAGAAATAGGGCCAATGGCCTCTCTAAAAAAACTCCCGGAGGGAAAAGAGCATCTCCTCCTCAAAGATTTGCATTAAATCAAAGGGTGCAGCTGTACTGTTGCTGCTGCTGCATAAGGGACGCATTTTTCTGGAGATGACTACGCTGTAGATGAATGTAGATGAATGGCCTCAAGCCAAATATATAAATTAAGCCCTAATCCTTCCCTCTTGATCCCTTAAGCAAGCTGATCTAAAGAGAGGATGGAATTCCCGCACAGGAATTCTTTGCACTAAGCAGTGCAGCAACTCCGGCTAAACAGTTGAAGTATGCAATTGGTCTCTAGACCAAGAAATCTGAATACATGAATGATATCCCTTTGATGTTATGCCTTACTTTTAGCTTTGGTGAGCCTCCTCACCCTGGACCCCACACAATGTTGAGGTGACTTCTTCATGAAGCTTCCTCTTTCAAAACTGCGTTGCCCTAGCTTGCTTCCCTCCTCTTGTGGTTGCGCTATTAACTTTGGTCAACTAAAACTAATCCACATCCAATGCCTCTTTTCACACTAGGGATCTTCAATCTAATTTTAATATGTGTGTCTTAGGCTGATCCTTGTTCACATTGAACTGGTTTACTTAGGTGATCTCTTCCTCCTCAAGAATGCATGTTGACTTAGTCAAACTTGACTATGTTCTCATCTATTTTGCCTCTGTTCACACTTGTAAGTGTAAATTTCAACTCCGAAAGTGATCCCCTTCCTTACAAAGGTGGAAATTATTCATATTTTTATTATTAATGGGCTCCCTTACACATTTATTCCTCTCCTAGGTGAAAGTAGCAAAATCTAATGTTCCAAATTGCTTGTTGCAAAATTGGGAACATTACAAAGACTAAAGCTAGATTCTTGAAACAGAAAGCTTTAAATTACTACATTTTGGATGGGTTTCTATATAGGAATAATGTTGTTGGCATATTGCTTAAATGTTTGCTTGAGAATGATGTAGGAAAAATCATGCATGAGCTGCATGAGGGAGAGTGTGGAGGCCACATTTACTGGAAGACCACAGCAAACAAGATTCTTAAAGCTGGATATTACTATCCCACCCTTTTGCCTAATACTAAAAAACTAGTCATGACTTGCCATAAGTGTCAATTTTTTTATGGCAAGAGAAAACTCCCACCTTTACCCTTGCATCCCATCAGTATTGAGGCTTCCTTTCAACAATGGGGTTTGGACTTTATGTTAGCAAAATTATATATTATGGAGCAATGCAACACATAAAATATGCGGAAAATACAAGCACACAAAACACATAAAACCAGAGAGACACAAATATATGTGGTTCACCCAATTTTGGCTATGTCCACACCGAACAGCCAGTCCTTCCTTTCTATTATCCAGCAAAATGAAGAGACAAAACCTACAGCAGATCTGTTGTAATATCCTATGTTCTCTCTCACAGTCTCCCTCTCTGTTTCTCGCTCTGAGAATACACATACAATGCACAGTCGCAATAAAATACCCTCATAAAAGCGAGGGGTTGCCTTCTAGGGCAAAAAACCCTAATCTAAACATAACTTCTACCATCAGATCATCTGCCTATGAACGGCCCAAATTGATTAGAAATTACTATACTTTTACAAGGCAATTTTACATCTGTTTTTAGCTTCGGGGGCACTGCCCCCGAAACCCCCCACCAGGGGGGGCTCCGAAAAGTGCTACCGCCCCCCCCTGGACCCCCCACGGCAGCGATTAATTGTGGGCAGTGTTGCCGCCCCTTTTAAGGTACAGGGGTCCAATGCTGTGATACAAAGTAAACAAGATAATCATGCTCCACACCCAACAATCTCCCACTTGGAGACTGATTGTAGCAACTCCGCCGCTGCTTCATTTGCTGGACAATGACTCCTCTTTGGACCTGGCTATTCCTCATCTTCATCATCATCCTTGAAGACCAATTGAAACTGAGCACATTCTCAATTTATCCCTGGTTACAAATTTTGTTAGCATATCTACAGGATTCTGGCTAGTGTGTATCTTTTCCAGCTTCAACTCTCCATTTTCCAATACTAACCATATGAAATGGTACTTTAGATGTATGTGTTTAGTCCTGGAATGAAATGTTGAGTTCTTTGCAAGATGAATGGCACTTTGGCTATCACTGTATAACGTGCCCATATCATGCTTCTTACCCAATTCATCCATAAACCTTTGTAACCAAATTATTTCTTTACTAGCCTCTGTAGCAGCAACATACTCGGCTTCTGTTGTTGAAAGTGAAACAACACTTTGGATTTTTGAAACCCAACTGACAGTTGTTCCACCTACAATAAATACATATCCTGTAGTGCTCCTCCTATTATCTCTGTCACCTGCCATATCTGCATCAACATATCCCTGTAGAGCAATGTTTGAACCACCAAAGCATAATGCTTGATTTGTGGTACCTCTCAAATATCTGAGAATCCATTTTACTGCCATCCAATGTTCTTTTCCTGGATTATTCATGTACCTTCTTACAACTCCCACTGCATGTGCAATATCAGGCCTTGTGCAAACCATTGCATACATTAAGCTTCCAACTGCTAATGCATATGGAAATTTAGACATATAGTCCATTTATTCTTGGGTCTTGGGGCACATCTCCTTACTAAGTTTGAAATGGCTAGCAAAAGGTGTACTAACTGGTTTTTCATTTTGCATATTAAATCTTTTCAACACCTTTTCTATGTACTCATTCTGAGATAGTGTTAATTTTCAATTTTTCCTATCTCTAGTTATCCTCATACCAAGGATTTGTTTTCCTGCATGTTATACCCTGCAACAAGCATGTCATCTACATACAATAACAATATAATATAGTTGCCATCATTTTGCCTTTTTAGATAAACACAATGATCAGAGTGACATCTAGTATAACCTTGTTCATACATTAACTTGTCAAATTTTAGATACCACTTCCTTGGAGCCTATTTTAAGCCATACAAGCTCTTCTTTAACCTGCACACCAATTTTTCTTTCCCTTTTACCTCATATCCTTCTGGTTGCTGCATGTATATCTCTTCCTCCAAATCTCCATGGAGAAATTTTGTCTTTACATCTAACTGTTCAAGATGTAAATCTTCCGCTGCTACAAAACTTAAAATAGTTCTGATTGAAGTCATTTTAACAACAAGAGAAAATATTTCATCAAAATAAATACCTTTCTTCTGTGCAAACCCCTTCACCACAAGTCTAGCTTTGTACCTCTGTTTTCCTCCATCTTCTTCCTTCAGCCTGTAAACCCATTTATTCTGCAATGTAGTTTTACCTGCAGGCAACCTAACTAAGTCCCAAGTCTGGTTATGCATTAAGGAGTCCATCTCTTCATCCATGGCTAGCTCCCACTTCTTCCTGATTTCAACCTACATTGTTTCTTCATAACATTCGGGTTCACTAGAATCAGTCAACAATAAATAATATAATGAAGGAGAGTATCGTTCAGGGGGTCTACTTATCCTGGTAGATCTTCTAACACCACTTTCAGGTGTTTGAGGTGCCTGTTGCTATTGTGGTGGTTGTTGTTGCTGTGGTTGTTGATTATCATTATTTCCAGGCACCTTTACTTTTTCAGTTATCTCATCAAGAACTGTATATTCCTTGCTTTCTTTTTCATGTTTCTTTTCCTGCAACTAATTCTTATACAAGACCTTTTCATTGAATATTACATCTCAACTCCTAATGATTTTGTGATTTTCATAATCATATAAGCGATAACCAAAATCATTAACACCATATCCAATAAAGGTACATTTCTTTGATTTTGCCTCAAGCTTTGTTCTATTTTCTTTATTAACATGGACAAAAGCCTCACAACCAAAAGGCTTTAAAAAAGAGTAGTTTACCTTTTTACCTGTCCATGCTTCCTCTGGAATACCACCATCCAAGGAACTTGAAGGCCCTCTGTTTATTAGATAAACAACAGTATCTACAACACCTGCCCAAAATTGTAAAGGCAATCCTGCATGCAATCTCATGCACCTTGCACGCTCCATGATTGTTATGTCCATCCTTTCTGACACACCATTTTCTTGTGGTGTTCTTGGCACTGTCTTCTCTCTACGAATTCCATGCTCTGAACAGTACCTATCAAACTCTTTGCTGCAATATTCACCTCCATTGTCTGATCTGAGACACTTCAACTTCTTTCATGTCTCAATCTCAACCAAAGCTTTCCATTTCTTGAAAGTATCAAATACATCAGATTTATTTTGAATACAATAAATCCAATTTTTTCTAGTTGCATCATCAATAAACGTAACATAATAGTGAGAGCCACCGAGAGATGATACCTGAGCAGGTCCCCATACATTTGTATGCACAAGCTCCAATTTTTCGCTCTTCTTTTCTTTCCCAACTCTGAGAAATCTGACTCTCTTTTGTTTTCCATAAATGCAATTTTCACAGAAATCCAAATCAACATTCTTCAAACCTGGCAACAAATTTCTTGAGTGAAGAATCTTCATCCCTTTCTCACTCATGTGTCCGAGCCTATGATGCCATAATGTTGCATCTGCTCCTTTGGAAGTTAAAGCATTAACAGAGTTAGAAATACCATTGCATAAATACAATGTACCAACCTTTTCGCCTTTTGCTATTACTAGGGCTCCTTTGGTGACCTTCCAAGTTTTATCTGTGAAAGTTGTCACACAACCTTCATCGCCTAACTGCCCTGTTGAAATCAGATTTTTCTTCAGATCTGGAACATGCCTTACCTCCTTTAGTAGCCATTGGTTTCCATTTTTTTGTTTTACAAGAACTTTACCCATTCCAACAATTTTACAGGGTTTATCATCACCCAAACGAACTTGTCCAAAATCTCCTTGAACATAGTCATGAAAATATTTCTTATCAGGTGTGGCATGGAATGAAGCCCCTGAATCTACAACCCAAGAATCAGTAACATTTTCAAAAGAAAGAATCAAAGAATCTTGTAACACATCACCTGTCACATTTGCTTCATGATTGTTTTCTTGCTGTGTGTCTCCTTCTTTTCCCTTCTGAGATCTACATTCTTTCTTTAGGTGTCCTTTCTTTCCGCATTTCCAGCACACTATCCCCGATCTAGACTTGGATCTGCCTTTCCTTGATTTACTGCGATATCCCGAGCTCTTTCCTCTTTCCATTCTCCTTCCCCTAGACTCTGCACTCAAAGCATTACCCGATGTCTCACCGGAGCTTTTCCGTCGCATTTCCTCGCTAAGGATAGCACCGACAACATCATCAAACTTTAAAGTACTAGATCCGGAGACAGAGTTACTAATGGCCATAACCAAACCATTCCATCTTTCTGGTAATGAGCATAAGAATAACAGAGCTCTAACTTCATCATCAAAGTTTACCCCTACAGAACTTAGTAAGTGATAATTATTATTAAAATCATTTTAAATGATACATAGCAGATCCATAGCAACATCTTCATATTAAATAGTCGTTTCATAAGAAATACCTTGTTTGAGGCTGAGGGTTTTTCATATAGTTTTTCCAACGTCTGCATCAAAACCTCTGTTGTTTTTTCCTTCGAAATATTGAAGGCGACTGATGCCGCAAGGCACAACCATACTGTTTCGAGTGCCTTTCTATCGAGAATGTTCCATTCCGCGTCTGTCATGGCCGCTGGCTTCTTTGTTTTTCCACTCAATGGTAGGTACAGATCTTTCTGATACAGATAATCTTCCATCTGCATCTTCCACAGTAAGAAGTTTAGAAAGATTAATTCTTGAGCCTAAACTTACCATCTTAGCCCATTGCTCCACTCGAACCAGAAACCCCTTCTTTCTGTGAGTTTACTCAATAAAATATGCAACCCGGCTACGATACGATTGTTAGCAAAATTATATATTGTGAACAGTACGGCTTTAAAACAAAACTGAAGGAACAGATATACGTGGTTCACCCAGTTTGGGCTACGTCCACCCCGAACAACCAGTCTTTCCTTTCTATTATCCAGCAAAAATGAAGAGACAAAACCTACAGCAGATCCGCTGTAATATCCTCTGTTCTCTCTCACAGTCTCCCTCTCTATTTCTCGCTCCGAGAATACACACATAATACACAGCCGCAATACAATGCCCTCATATATACAAGGGGGTTGCCTTCTAGGGCAAAAAACCCTAATCTAAACATAACTTCTACCGTCAGATCATTTGCCTAATGAACGGCCCAGATTGACTAGAAACTACTATACTTTTACAAGGTAATTTTACATCTATTTTAGCTTTGTTGCTTGCCCTAAACCCCCCTTAAGAGGCTCCGGCAACACCCGCCCCCCACAGGACCCCATTGCATGAGCGATTAATTACGAATTAACATTCCCCACCCTTTTTAAAGTCTCGGGGTTCAATATACTATGATACAAAGTAAACAAGATAATCAGGCTCCACACCCAAAACTTTATTGGAGAAATGCGCCCAACCTCATCTGCCCAACATAAGTGGATCCTTACTGCCACTGATTATTTTACCAAGTGGATAGGGGCTATCCATTCTAGGAATTCTACTGACTCAGTCATTATCAAGTTCCTTGAGACCAACATACTATCCCGATTTGGTTACACTAGAAAGATCATTATAGACAATGTTGTTGCCTTCCAATCCAAAAGAATGGTTTATTTCTGCTATAAATATCATATCACATTGGGGCATTCCACAGCCTACTACCCCTAGGGTAATGGCCTATGTGAATCCTCCAACAAAAGCCTGGTCAACATCATCAAAAGACTGTTGGAACAAAATTAGAAATCATGGCATAGTAAGCTGGTTCATGCCATATGGCCTGATAGGCTAACCAACAAGAAATAAATAAATATGTCTCCCTATCAGCTGGTATATGGCATGGATGCAGTCTTTCCAACATCTGTGGGAGTTCCAGTTATGAAAATACTCTAAGAAGTGCAATCAGAATAAAATGACATGTAGAGAAGGTTGAATAAAACCATTCATTTACAACAGTCAAGAGAGGAGGTTTACAAAAGAACACAAGCAGTACAAGACAACATCAAAAATATCTTTGATAGAAGGACCAAAACTAATAATTTCCAAGTTGGAAACACAATTTTAAAATGGGATTCTAGAAGGGAAGACAGAGGTAAGCATGGTAAATTTGAGAATTTATGGAAGGGAACTTATATCATTCGTTCAACTAGGGGTCATAATGCTTTCTTTTTACAAGGACTGAATGGAGAAGAGTTATTTGGAGGTCCTATCAATGGCAGGATGCTCAAAATCTATTTTTGTCAAGATTCCTAACTTCAAAGCTTTCATTCATTGTACATAAAGCATCGCATGAGAAAATTACAAAAAACACAAAACCGATGAAAGAAAGGAAAAAGAGGGAAGATTCAAAAAAGAGGTGTAGCCCCATGCCCAAAAAATAGTATTACTAAAAGTATGCAAGCCTAAATGCCACTACTGATTCAAAATGATATCTTATTCAGTCATCTAGCCTAATCATAGTTGAATATGCTTTAAATTTATGTTGATAAGTTAGTGAAAACAACGATTATCAAAGTTATTTCAAACTTGACTTATCAAGAAAGGTAGATTAGGGAATATAAGATACTGGTTCCACATGCTCAAAACAGAACCAAAGAGAAAGATAATGATGCATTATAAATGATAAATTACAACCCTTATCTTTCTATTTTACCTTTATGCAAAATAATGTTTGTGTGCAACTTGTTCCAATTCCACAACCATGGTAAGTCAGACTGCCTAATCCTGATTTGAACCATGCTTTAAATTTTTTGTCAATAGTTTAGAGAATCAAGACTGCCAAACATCTTAATCTCGGTAGTCAAATAGTTTTAGGTAGAGAATAGAAGAGTTCAATAGTTTAATCTGAACTCTTGGAAGCAATAAGGATAGAAGTAGATAGTCTATTTCTGTTTTCAAAATAAAAATGTCAAGAGTATTGCCAATTCAAAGTGCACTCAAAGAAGCAAAAATGTTAGGAAAAGTAAGGTTGGGTAGGTAGAAATTTTTTTGAAAGAATCATATGTTGCATATTGTTAAGATCATCACTTCAAAAGGAATATCAACAAGTGAAAAGAAGGGAAAAATATTCCAAATGGAAAAGGCACTGTTTTGCAAAACTCAAAGATTTGATAAACTGAAAGTTCTAGACACCTCCAAAAGGGCACTGCCCTCCCCAAGTGGAGCCACTGTTAGTCATTAGTAATTTTTGTTGATATCAAAAGATGACTAAGTTATGGCCCTAGATTTCTAAAAACAAGATTTGAGAAATATTGTGAGTTTTAGAAATTTCACTGCCTTCATTATCCTAAGCCAAACTGTTTCACTAAATTTCTCCCTCTTTGCCTTCTAGTTTTCACCTCACTGCTCAAAATTTAACCTCATTTTCTGGGCTTATTGACCTCATTTCACTACCTTACCCTCACCTTCATTCATGGCCTTTTCCCCCTGAAAAACCCATCTTCTTTCCTAAAAACCCTCATAAACACCCCCCCCCCCCTCATTCATCATTTTTCCTCTGAAAGATTAAACAATGTAAAATCCCCCTTTTACATTTCTTAAAACCAAAATTTTAAGCCTATTGGGTCTTTTAAATTTATTTAAAAGCATTGTTTTATGTTAAAACCCCACCCTTTTGATATAGGCTTTAAGCCCCTTTTCTTCTTAGCCCCAGCCCCCTCACATTCCTATGACTGTTACCCCCACTATCCTAAGCCCCTTCCTCGTATAAAATTATGCCTCCACCCCTTTTTCATTTTCATAGTGACCCCCCAAAACCTTATAATAAAAATCCCTTAGCCTTTAAAAAATTAAAAACGGGCCTCGCCTCTCACTACCCCCGGCGCCCTTCCCTTAACCTTACAAATTAACGCATTTCGTTAATATTCAAAACCCCAGGCCCTCTCTCTGTTAGTCTGCCGTACTCTAGCCTGATTACTCCACGTTGTCGATCTAACCTCACCACCCCGATCCTACGGCTATCGCTCCCCCAACCTTTCCCTGCATATGTTTTAAACCCCACGCTAAATGACAAAGGTCCTGCCACGTCACTTAAAGCCCGGAACCCACCTCCTCACCTGCTTCTCACTCCCCTAAGCCATTATGCACCGTTGATCTCCAATCCTGAAATCTAACGGCCCAAGATGCATATCGCATGTAAAATTGTGATGGGGTTAGTTTTTCATGACGCACGCAAAATTGGTGGTTTTTCCCCACCATGTGTCATTCCCTGAGACGTATCGTGCGCCCACCACCGTAAACCATTTACCGCCTATCTCTCGTGCGATAAAACCATTCCCAGTTTTCAAAACCACCTTTTCCTCTCCGTGCCAAAATTCAAACCCTCCCACCTCCATTTGAATTTCCCCTAGTTCCGTCTCTGGAAACATGCCTCATCCTTCATTTCCACCTCTGTAAACACCTTCCAACCACTCGAAAACCCCTGAAAATGAAGTTAACCCTCCCCGCAGGTTTTTAAAGATTAATGGTTTGTATTTTATGCAGGTTTAATGGCGGAAAGGTCCACCATGCCCTCCCACAATCCAAAGAGGGTTGGATTAAATTCTGGGTGACAATCTAATGGTTTCATTCAGAGTTAAATGGACCAGAGGCCCTGCATCAAGATCGATCATCCAAGAAACATGATCATCGATGGGTGAAACCCTCCAGTCACGAAGACAGTTTCCCCTGCACACAGAAAACACAAATAGCTAAAGAAACAGTGGAAGAAAGAAAGTAGGAAGATTAGAGGGCTAATCCTAAACAGAAGCCCAAACAACAAGATTAGCCAGTCAAAGTAGAAGTCACAGAAGGAAAAGCAGACAGTAAACAGATTAAAGGATAAAGGCAAAGGATCATAAAAGATAAATCAAAAGATTAAAAGGACAGAACAGAGATCACAAACATATTAGAAGAAATACCATAAACACAGACATTCAAAGCATAAAGACAAAGTTTAAGGCCTCATGACAGAGATTAAAGATAAAATAAAGGACAGATTAACCCAGAAATACATTCAAATGACTAAGCCTATGGCAGTTACTCCCCTCAAAAGATATTTTTGCCACCTAGTGCTTTGTTTCCTTCAATAAAGCATTAGGCAGTTATTGAACTAAGTCAGAGATATTTATATCTTTCAAACTGTTATTGTAAAAGTTATGAATATTCTTTAAATTCAAACATTTCACCTATTTTTTCTTAGGAGTTAAGATAGAATTTATTAAAACAGAGAAATATCTGTAGATATTCCTGCCTTGAGCCTTGCATGGTCTTCAAGGTTAGGAATTCATTAACTCTCTAATAAATGACACTCAAACCCTAGCTTAGTTTCACCTCCTCATTTGCAGCATAAAAACTGCATCTGAACTCATTATCTTGTTGCCATTTGATGACTCTTTGAAGTAATACATAGTCTCTTGGAAGTTGAAAAAAAATTGATGTCTTGGAACTTGTGGATGCCCTGATTTGTTTGTTGATGGAGGAGGCTAGATCACAGGATCCCTGAGCTTGGTTGTTGGTGAAGTGCTCCTAATATGTTATTGTTATTTCCTGTTTCATTATTTTTTCCACCTTTCTATGTTGCAGTAGAATAAAGGTTTTAGACTAAGAAATGTCTTTTGAAAGCACCTTAGTTCTGTTTGTTCTTCACTGCCTTAATGTTTTCTTCTACTAGGACACTTTAGAGAATTCTTAATTGCTCTCTACACCCCCTAAGCTCATTTATTTCATGAATATTTTAATACAGTTGGCATCAAGCATGATTTATGGCTAGCCCTGCTTATTTGATGTCACTAAAACACTGTTTTTGAAGTCTCTCTCTAAAGTACCATTTTTTAAAGTCTGCCAAAGATGTTTTGTTTCGATCATACCCTTTGTACTTGCTTAAATTATTGTTTTAGAGATATTCATAGCTATAATCAAGGATGTTAAGGAGTGCTTATTTGATGTCACTAAAACATTGTTTTTGAAGTCTCTCTCTAAAGTACCATTCTTTAAATTCTGCCAAAGAGGTTGTACTTGCTTAAATAATTGTTTTAGAGATCTTCATAGCTATAATCAAGGATGTTAAGGAGTTCCCTCTTCTTTGATTACAATTATATGCGTGTCTTAAATGTTTTCTGTCCTTGAAGGTGAAATCACTAGAAGTTAAATGAGTTTCTTGCCTTCTATATTTCATTGGAAAAGTTTGTCTTGAATAATTATCTGCTTTAGTTGAAATCAAAGAATTTATGGTTTGCCCTGTCTATTGATTGCTTCTTTATTCTTATGATATTTAAGTCCCTCTGTTGAAAAGTACATATGATTAAGGATTATTAATTTCCCTTCATCCTACTTTTCATTCTTACAATTGATATCCATCTCATTACACCTGAAAAACCTTGAAGATCCACTGACCACGTTAGATTTTCCCTATGATGCTCCCCGATCCATTGGTGAACTTATCATGACTTATATTTGACTCCATTGCCCAATGACTTAGAGATTTCCTCATTCTACCTATGCTTCTTTTATCATCATACCCAACCAAAACAAACAACAAAACCCCATACTTAATAACTAGCCTAAAATCAACCCTTTAAAACAAACAAGTTCATATCCTTTGCAAACAAATAGAGAGATCCCTCTCTGAGTCTAGGAAGGCTAGGTCCTAGAACTCTAAACACTGGTTTGATGTTACCCTGTGCATTTGGTCTACCAATCTACTAAATCATGGGACACTAACAGGTCTAAAACCTGTTGGAGTGGTTTTAGCTCAAGCTTAGGAGGGGTAGTGCTGGTGGGAAATTTAGTAAGCTACCACTATTATTATCGAATTTTGGAGCAGATATTGACATCTCCAAAATCATCGTGGCTAAGCCATAGTAGAATAAACTAGTCGAAGGATATAGGTGTAGAGAGGGAATGAACGTTGATGATGACCATTGAGAGTGAGACCAAAAAAGCTGCTAAAGGTCTTAAGAGATTTCACTGTTCTGACCATGGCATAAGATCAAATGTGAGTATTGTTTCGGTAGATCTAAGCAGAGGTTTAAACTTATAGATGAATCTGATAACCCTTAGCCTTCAATCTAAGGAAGAACCGTAGGCATGGAAGCTTGGTATTGGTGCGCCATGATTCCCCCACATCGTTATTGGCTGAAGGGAAGGAGACGTGGCCTAGAATCTCTAGCCCATAATTTTAATTTTCATAGAAAAATTGTTTGGCAAGGATGAAATTAGCTAAGATGCATTGGAAGACACACCAATCCAATACTTACACCATTAGCTAAGAGGTGGACCACTTAACAATTTACTCTGACATATTAGTGTTCGGTCATTCATGAGGATGCATAAGAAAAGGGTGCAAGGATGATAGGGCACTAGGCTAGCTGGGCTCACATATCTGGGGTGGAAGGCATTTCCATTGGCTAGAATAGAGCCCACCATCCATCTCATCTCGTAGTACAGAGATCTCCTAAGGTTTAAGAAGGGAATTGTAATGGGGCATAGGGCACCGGTCCAGTTAGGCCTATATCTAGGAGGCATAGTGCATCCCCATTGGCTAGGAGTGGATCCCACAGAGCAATCTCCGCATGGCATAGAGGTTCCATCCTAGAGGTGCGTGCATGGGCAGCATAGTGAGCATTGGGATAAAATATGCAGGATGACGTAAGTCAAGTGGTGTCGGAAGATTGTACACCCTAATTGGTGGGGAGGTGGTCACTCCTGAAGGTCATCTTGACGTATGGATTGAGAGGTATTAAGAGGTGTAACAAAGGAAGGTGTTAGGATAAGAGGAATCAAGATGACTTGGCACAGGCTTTGGTGACAAACAATAGTCGAAATGACAGACCAATGGGGAGGAGGCCATGTGGCCCATTAAACATGTAAGCCCAGTAATGATGCCCTAGAAAGTAACAAAGGAGCACACCATGAATCATCAGGATGGAGGCGTAACAAGATGACCTGTCGTGGAGGGTCATCCCAAAGGCATATGGAGAACTAGAGAGAAAGTGTCGAGATAACATGGTTAGCTCGTAGTCGTTGGATTTAGTTTGGCACAACAAAAGCATGGGAGTGTGATATATATATATATATATATATATATATATATATATATATGCTCTGGCTATGAGGTTTTGAGAATGCTTTTAGAAGCTTAGACGATGCATCCAAACCCAAGCATAATAATTGATAAATGGAATGAATAAAGGAAAAAAACGAATATTACCCCATTCCTGTAACCATACTTAAGGAGTTGGGTAAGCCTGAACCCACACCACTCGTAAGCAAGTGGGTTGTTCGATACAAAACTCCACTCATCACCAAGGATAATTGGAGCTTTACACTTGAATAGAGTGTAAGGAAGTTACTAGATGAAAGTGTTAGCCACCTATAATATTTGTTATAGCAAAAGGTGGCTAAGACTTTTTGAGCCTTCAAAGAACAAATTTTATTACTAAAAATTGTTGGCTCTTGAAGACTCTTGAAGGCCTCATGCCTCCGTCCAAAAATCTTCATTTTATACTCTGAAATTCTGCTGATTTCATGAGAAAAGACTGTTGATAAATCATCATTTTCCCCCTTCTCTCACTCAAAACTAACCTTCATTTTCTCCCCTTTTTCTCCATAAAACTCCTTTTTTTTCATGATTTCTCTTCTTCCCTTCATGAAAATCACTTTTACAAGGTTAAATACTCGCTCTTTAACCTTACCAAAACCTCCAAAATCCATTGAAAACTTTGAAAATTTCATAAAAAACAAAGTTTTATTACTATAGACTTAAGCCCCCTTGGGCTAAGTCCTAACCACTTCCCCCACATGCCCACACCCTGGAACCAGGTGCTAAGCCCCTCACGGTGCTTATCGCATCGCAAATGTCCAAGTGTGCATGTCTTTATGCCATTACAAAACTCCGATTGCGATTAGCCTTTGTATATAAAATCCCCCGATCGTATTGTCGTTTCCATATAATCCATTCCCGATCCATTTTTCTTTTGTAAAGTCTTGAAACCCACTTTTCCAAATTTTAAACTAAAAAACCAAAGTCACGTGTTGAATATTTAAAATGGGTAGATTGAAAGACCGATTGCGCAATCGCAATCGAAGAAATCCAATGGGTTGATCAAAAAGACCGCATCAAAATGTTCTGATGCGATTGAGTCCCTGTATATATAAACTCCGCCCCCCGCCTCCTTACTTCATATAGCCTATGCCCAAGACCGAGAGTTAAAGGTCCCAAGGCGCTTATCGCATCAGGAAAATTCAATGGGTAGATTGAAAGATCGGGCCCGAAGTTCTGATTGCGATTAGGCCCTTTGTTTTATATACACCTCGGGCATATTAAATTTCATAAAGTCCAAAGGCCCCGCAGTCGGGTGCCTATCCACTTTATATATTTATCCCGCCCCGATCCATAAAAACCTTTGTTTTATTTAAAAACTTTGGGTTTTATACATTATAAAAGGGTCTTCCCCCGGTTCATCTCCACCATTGATTGTTGACCGATAAAACGACCGGTGCTCAATCACATCGCATTTCTCAATCGCATCGCATTTCTTAAATCGCTGCGTTATATTTCCTCCCCCGATCAGACAGTCCCCCCCGATTCATTTTCCACCGTTGATCTCGTCCTTAGATCAATGACCATCACTTACTCACCTCGGCCCTTCCGATCACACAATCGCATTGGAGTTTTTCATCGCACCCATTTTCTCCTCCCGCCGATTGCGATCCCCCGATTAGATCTGGACCGTCCACGTGTCCAGATCCAACGGCCACACTCCTCCCCGCGGCCTTCTAAGCAGTTTAACCCAAAAACGCAAGATATTATAATTTTCGTTTGTATTTTGCAGGTTTGAATGGTTTGTCCATTATGATAAAGGAAAGCCGAAGGAAGGGAATGATGATTCTTGTGCCTTTGATTCATCAAAAGAAGCCATTCATAGGGTTCATAATTTATGTTTCGTCGATGCTCTATGAGCATTAATGCCATAAAGGTACCTGCGCGGCCTGCACATCGACAAGACACTGTGATTTAAATCACATTTAAAAGAGTATCAGTTCTTGAAGTCAGAGCATAGCAGAATGAAGATTGAAGATAGAATTGGGGAATTACGGCTAAGAATAATTATCAAAAGCCTAATTCCCTAGATTAAAACATAGTCAAAAGAAATCATAAGTGTTTAACTGACAGAAAGGATTCCACCACCTCAATTGAGGCGAATTGATTCCTTAGCTACCGTAATTGCCACTTGTTCCTCAAAGCATTCAAACAGAGGCTGAACTTATTGGAGAAAATCAGATATTCACCTCCAGCGCAGCCAAAGAGTTACTTCTGCAAGGAAATAAATGCAGAAATATCTACAGAGTAACTCCAAGCATGACACTAAGCCTCTAAGTCAATTAAAGCTCCCACCGAGTTTTATTCATAATTGTAAAACAGTTAATACAGCAATCCACCTGTAAACTTCTTCATCGAGCCCCTCAAAAGGCCAAGAAGTCTTGAATCTGTATTAATTTCCTTGAGAGATCTTTTATCAAATCTCACCTCCTCATCCTTCTATAAATACTTCTGTAGAAGATGAGAAATTGTTGGTTGCAGAACTTTGAAATACATTTGAGCTTAAAATTCTGATTGTAAATAGTGTTCACTAGCCCTTGAAGCTCTGTTTGTGTTAGATTTGTTAGGCTGGATAGTGAAGATGATTGCTGAACTGAAACATTGGACCTGAGTACTGTAATTGGTTTGACATCAATAACAAGATTTTTCTTGGGATCCTGGTCTATATTACTGTTGAAGTGCCCCTTTCTTTGTTATTGTTTTCCTTTATGTATGTCATACTGTTCACTATTCTCTGATAAAGAACAGCATTTATAGAGTTAGGACCTACTGTATATCAGTAACCTTCTCTGACTGAAAAGCTTTATCTCAATGTTTTCCTCCAAATTGTTTATTTAAGAATGATTCAATACGGTTTAAGCAGTTAGGAATGCTGGAGTTCCCTCATCCTACTGTTTGCTTTAAACATTGTTCTTGAAAGTTATTTTCCTTATTTGCTTATTAAAGTTAGACTAGAAAGTGATGGTTTGCCCTATTTCTAGCTTCTATTCTCCAAAGGCAGATTCTGAAAGATTCCCTTGGTATTAACTAAAAGCAGACTAGGTTTAAAAGTACTTTATCTGATCTTAAGTTTATACTCTGTCTTCTCTTATATGTTTTCATAATTTATGAAGGTAATTATGTGGATTACTGGATTGTTTGTCAATTAAGCTGCTTTAATACAAACTCGCCCAAGAAGTCAATGGTTAGCCCTACACTTGGTTGGTTTTAAACAGTTACTTAAGAGGCTTTTCTTGTTTGGACTGACTATAAATCCTTTGTGAAATTATTATCAATTTCCACCATCTCCAACACTTTATTGTTTCCATTCCATCATTTTAATCTCAATAATCTTGTGGTGTAGATGACTTGCCCCTTGGATCACTCTTGATGTTGTTGCTCAATTAAAGCCATGTTATGACTCCATAGCCCAATGGACTAAAAACCAGCGTTATATCTATCTTTTTAGCCATAATTTTTCTATCCACTTGCAACTTCTCACCTTTGAAACTTTTTGCACTTAGAACTTTCTCCTCAAAATAATAATCATGCTCAATCATCCAAAAACCAAAACAAAACCCAAGCTCTTCATAACTAGCCTAGTATCATTACCCCAAACTTCAAAGACAAATCCATCTTTGCACTTATTGGAGAGATCCCTCTCTGAATTCAGGAGGGCTAGATCCTAGAATCCCAAAGTTGGTTGAAACGATGTTGTTTCTGCAGTTTTAGTCTCACCAATCTGCTAAAATTACAGATTCCTAACATTTCTGGCAACTCCGCTGGGGAAGTTTTGAGTTCATAGTGCTTGGCAAGCTTTTATAGACTCTTTAGTTTTCCATACAACCACAGAAACTCAAAAAAACTCAAAAAAATATTTCAGATTGGAATCAAATACACATGGTGGAGGACCATAAAACCTTTTACCTCCAAAAGAGATAAAAACTTCCACTTGGCGACTCCACAATCCTGAACAGACCTTAAGACTCCACTGGGAAGAACCCTTATTATTGTAATATCATTCAAACTCAGTTAGAGGATTGTAGGATTAAATTTGTAAATAGATTAGTTAACCTGTTAAAGATTGTCATATCTGGTTGAACTTTTCTTGTTTATCTGGGTCTAAAAAACACAGCATAGTGGTTCCTAGAAAGATTCATACTAGAGCCTATCCTGGCCCTGATTCACTTGAAATAGTTAAAAACACAGAAAGCTATCCTTAGGAAGTCTCCTAGGATTAAATTATCAACTGTTTTCAGATCACCCTTGAGAGCTAATTCAGTTTCTGAAAACCTTGCAGCTCTACAAGAAACACATGGTGGTGGAACCATAAAAAAATTTACCTCCTTACGAGCTAAAAAAATTTTCCACTTGGCGACTCCACTGGAGGAGGAACCTGAAAGATGGCCAGGCCTCTTAGAAGGGTAGAACATATGGGTTGGATCTGGTTTAAAGAATTCATTGTTTTTGTCTATCACTATGTTATGTCAACAATGTTACCGATGAAATAGGTAACTGCAATGTTACCTACTTTTTTTTGGTAGCATAAAAAGACCCGATTTTGAAAAGTGGTGATGCAGAATCACCATTTTTTTTTTGGTGCACATTTTTGACACTCTAAAATTTTTATTTATGAAGTATGAATATTTGTTTTAAAATGTTAGTGATTTTCATGCTAATTTTGAAATGTATGGATGCAGCATCAACTTTTTTTTTTTTAGAGCAGTGATTTTCATGCTAATTTTGAAACGTATTGATGTTGCATCAACCTTTTTTTTTTAGAGCAGTGATTTTCATGCTAATTTTGAAACGTATTGATGCCGCATCAACCTTTTTTTTTTAGAGCAGTGATTTTCATGCTAATTTTGAAACGTATTGATGCTGCATCGACCTTTTTTTTTAGAGTGGTGATTTTCATGTTGGTAATAAAACACAAAACTTAGATTAAAAAAAATATATAAAAACAATAAAAAAAACCAATAAAAATGTAAAAAAAAACAAAAATAGCTCATAAAAATAAAAAATTTAAACAAAAATAAATAAATAAAAACAAAAATATTTGAAAATTATATCAAAGGAAATGACAAAATTTGAAGAAAAAAAACACATAATTTAAAGAAAAAAAACAAAAATTGACCAAAAAATTTAAAAAAAAAAAAATCAAAATTTTTTTTTCTAACTTATTAAAAAAAACAATATATTAAAATATATATATATATATATATATATATATATATATATATATATATATATATATATATATATATATATATATATATATATATATATATATTTAAAAAAAAATTAAATAATTAAAATTACAAAATTAAAATTTAGAAAAAAAATAATAATAAAAAAAAAATTAAATTTAAAAATTTAAATTAAAAATAATAATAATAATAATAAGGAAAAAAATACAAATTTTAAAATTTACAAAAAAAACCAATTAAAAAAAAACAATTAAAATTGAAAAAGAAAAAGAAAATTTAAAAATTAAAAAAAAAAACCCTATCATTAAAAAAACAAAAAAATTGAAAAAAACCACGTGCAAATAATTAAAAAACAAATATACATAAATTTAGTGTTTTTTTTTTTTTTTTTAGTGAAACCATTTATAGATTTTAAAAATGAAAAACTAAATAAACAAAAAAATTAAGAAAAACAATTAAATTAAATTAAAATTTAAAAATTTTAATAAATAAATTTAAAATTTAAAATTGAAAAAAAATAATTATTCTATAGTATTAAATATAAAAAAAATTAAATAAATTGAATTTAAAATAAAAAAATTGAATTAAAAAAATAATTTTAAATTTTTTGAAATTCAAAATTTAAAAAAAAAAATCAAATTAAAATAAAAATATTAAAAGTTAAAAAAAAATAAAAGATAAAAATAAAATCAAATAAAAAATAGATGTATATATATATTAAAAATTTAAAAAAAAAAAAAAAAAAAAATTGAAATTAAAAAAAAAAAAAAAAAAAAAAATTCAACTAAAAAAAAAAAATTAAAAAAAAATCAATTAAAAAAAAAACAAAATTAAAAAAAAATCAATTAAAAAAAAAATTAAAAAAAAATGAATTAAAAAACAAATCAATTGGTGGTATGAGGCATAGCGTCAATGGCGGTCGGGCGAGGCGCCACGGGCGGAGTTGCCGCGACCCGCCGGTTGGGCGACGAGGAACGGCCGGCGCCCGGAGGCGACGACGGCCTCCCGACCCCAGACGACGGAGGTCGATTCCGGGAATCGGCCCTACGCAGTCAGTAAAATATTGCACCTGCATTGCCATTATATGCTTGACGAGACATACCACCACCAGATTTGTTTTTTAATTGATTTTTTTTTTAATTTTTTTTTTTAATTTGTTTTTTTTTAATTGATTTTTTTTAATTTTTTTTTATTTATTTTAAATTTCAAGATATTATTATTTTTTTAATTATTTAAAATAAAATTCGTTTTGTTTTAATTTTATTATTTTTTTGTTTTAAATTTATTATTATTATTTTTTTTGATAATAATTTTTATTAAATTTTGCCCTTTTTTATTTAATTGGTTTTTTTTTTTTTTTTTCATAATTTTATGTATTTTACGTTTAGTTTTTTAATATAATTTTATAAAATTCAATAAATTTTATATATATTTTTTTTAATTTATTTGGATTTAATATTTTTTTTAAATGTTTTACTTTTTTATTATTTTTTTTTGTTAATTACATAAAATTTTCATATTTTTTTATTTCAATTAAAATTGTGTATTTAAAATTAGATTTTTTTTTAATGAAACTTAATTTTTTTAAATTATTTAAAAAAAAAAAAAATTATTTAATATTTTTTTTCTTTTTTTTTCAATTTTCCATTTTTAATTGATTTTTAAAGTTTTTAAAGTTTTTCGTTTAACAATATATATTTTTTTTAATATTTAAACTTTATTTTTTCTTTCAGAATTTATTTGTTTATTCATTTATTTATTAAAATTTAATATTTTTGTTTTTAAATTTAATTTGTTATTTTAATATTAACTTTTTTTTTAATTTAATAAAATTTTATGTATATACCTATTTTAATTTAAGTTCATATATATATATATTATTTTTATAATTTAAATTTAATTTATTTTTTATAGTTTATTTGTTTTTTTAATATATATTGTTTTAAATTTAATATTTTCATTGTATTTTATTTTTATTTTTTATTTTTAATTAATTTTTCTTTTTTTTTCCTTTTAATTTGAATAGTGTTTTTTTTTTTTAATTTTGAATTTTTAAATTTATTAAAATTTAATATATTTCCTTAAATTTAATTATTTGTTTTAATTTTTTTTTTCTTTTTTTAAATTTAATAAGCATTTTCTTTTTCTTTTTTAAATTTAATTTCTATATTTAATTTTTTTAATTTCCTTCCTTTTTTTACTTGTTTTTTTTTTTAAATTTAATATTTTTATTTTGTTTTTATTTTTATTTTTTAATTTCTATATTTTTTAAAATTTCAATCTTAATTTTTTTTTGGTTTATTTTTTATTTTTTTTTTCCTTAAATTTTAGGTTTTTTTAATGATTGAATTAAAATTTTTACTTTGTTTTTATTTTTATTTTTTTTATCTTCATATATTTTTAAATTTGAAGCTTTTCAATGTTTTTATTTTTTTAATTTATTTTTTTTTCTTAAATTTTAGGTTTTTTTTTAATGTTTGAATTTTAAAAATTAAAAAATGTTACTTCTATTTTTAAAAATGCCAAAAGTATGACACAATTTTTTTTTTTGTTATTCGAGCATCAACTGGTTTTGTTTTGAGGGTGTTTTTTCAATCCTTTTTTCAAGAAACAATTTTGTTTTTACCATAATTTTATAAAATGTTGAAATTTGACCTTAAAAAAAACGAAGTGCGTTCTGGAAGACACACTTTTTTTTTGGGGGGTGTTTTTTCAATCCTTTTTTCAACAAACAATTTTTTTTTTAGCATAATTTTAGAAAATGTTGAAATTTGACCTTAAAAAAAAAACAAGTGCGTTCTGGAAGACACACTTTTTTTGGGGGGGGTGTTTTTTCATGTTTTTTGAGAGTTTTTGGGCTAGAGTTCCCGTTTTGAGGTCAGGTTACCTATTTCATCGGTAACAGTGTTTGTCCTGCTTTAAGCCTAATAAAGTGTAAAAAGATGAAACCCACATTGAGTATGGGAAAAAACTCAGACCTCAATCTTCAGACCGTGAACAGACCTGTACTCCTATGAAAAATCTAGTGGGACAAGAGCCTCATGTTATATCTCCCACTTCTAAAGAAGTTTCAAACAGCCATGAACCTCCCCTCACTCTACCCACACCCACAAAGGTTATATAAAGATATAAGCCTTTGGTTCTACCCCTTATCTTCCAGCCCCTTCCTACAGAACTTATAGACAAGCTGCCCCTTTTTAATGAAGAAAATTCAAAAATCACTGCCGACCAGCATGTCCAAAAGCTCGAGGATGTAATTGACTTATATGAAATAGAAGAAGATGATGTCTGTATTAGAATGTTCGCCTTGTCATTACAAGGATATTCAAAGAGTTGGTTTAAAAGCCTTCCAGCTGCAAGAATCTTCAGCTTTCATCAATTTGCTCGAGTTTTCCTTGATAGATGGGCAGTCCCGGTAAATGTTTTCCTCATCCTAGAAGAATATCAGAATTTGAGAAGACAGTTGGCGGAGACAGTACAAGAGTTTTCATCCAAGTTCAATAAGGTGTACAATGCGATACCTTCTGATGTCAAACCACCTTTGAGATGGGCTCTACTGCACTATCCTAGTTCTTTTGAACCCGAGGTGGAATTTCGTATAAGAGAAAGAGAGCCTTCGAGCCTGGAGGAAATGAAGAGCATAGCAGTTACTGTCGAATACAACATAAAGTGCAAGGAGGAAGGATTGAAAGCAGCAAGGAAGGACTGAAAAAATAAGAAAGGGCAGATCTCTTTAGAAAGAAAGCTAGAAAGAACGATAGAGATAGCCAATACCTTGCTGAAAATAGAAGAGGAAGAATATTGGGTTGAAACCAGAAATAATGAATGGGAGAGACCTACACCTTGTCCTCAAGAAAGACAAACCAGAACACTGCAAGATAGAAGCCACATGCAAAGCATGTATGATGAACCAGAGTTTGAATCAGAAAATGAATTTGCAGACTATTTTGAAGAAAGACTTGCTGAGAGTCCTGAAGACTTGATGGGTGACAATGTTTATAATCATGATTTCTCTGATGTTGACCTGTCTGATGATTATTTTTTCCAAAGGGAAACTGAGCTTGTAGGGCCATCATCAATAGATTTAGGGGAGGAGGATCGTGACCATCAACTCGAAGACAATGATGAGCCAATGCAGGCCATCTATGATACTGATGAAGAAAGCATTGAAAGCATGATAGAAGGTGAAGATTCCTTGAAACTTCGCTCTGTTATATATCATATCATCAGCAATAATTTCAAAGAAGATGGAAGCCAGCAACTTTTCAGCATAGAGGACAAGGAAGAAAGACATGAAGAAAATCTTGAGAAAGATGAATATCCAGAGCCTTCGCCTGAAAGGATCAAGGTAATCAAAGCAACCCATGCTCAAGAATATGTTAATTTTTTCACAGAGTTCAGTTCACTCTAGCAGAACCAGTTAGGGTCAGAAGAGGACAGCCCTGCCATATATGATGAGCCCTCCAGTTCACGTTGTAGTGTAGATGAGGGAGATATTCTTTCCCATAGACATCTCTATCCTGATTCAGTGGAAGAAGAGGTACTCCTGGTTGATACTCATATGCCAAATACTCCCAGCCAGGAAAGAGAGGAGTGTGAGTACAAAGGCCACACTGTAGATGCAGTGATTGAAGCTGCCCAGGATACAGATAGCCTACCAGCCATGGCAGGCCTTAAAGAAGAAAGTTTATATCATGTTCTAATTCATCCTGTGGCAGAATACATGGAGGCCCTGATTGGCTTAGCCCCTCAAGTATTAATCCTATGCAAGAGCCAAATACATCAGAAATGGTCGCCACTGTTGGTGGCCTCAGTTTTGAAAATCCACATGCAGAGCACCCTATGGTTGTCTCTGATGAGCAGTCAGTTCTTCTCCCCTTTTTTACTATTGCTTGACTGGTTGCATTGGCATTATTGTATCACCTAAGAAATGTAAATATTCCAAGTTAGAGTAGGTTAGATAGGAATGTCAATAAAGCTCAGTTTTGAGCATGTAGTTAGTTGTTGTTTTCTACTTTGAAGAAAAATCAAAAATTCAAAAATACAAAAACAATGAAAGAAAGAAAAGAGGGCAAATTGTGAAAACAAGAAAGGTATAGCCCCATATCAAAAAAGAGAAACAAATCTGAAAGTGTGCAAGCTCAAATGCCAATCCTAAAGAACACACTTCTAGTTAGTCAAACAACCTAATCTTGACTAATTAGTTTTAAATTTACTGCTGATAGGATAGTGAATTCGATTTTCCAAACTGTTTTAATCTTGGCTTATCGCAGATAGTTTAGGATAGAAATTAAAGGTTCAAACATGATCAAAATCTAAACCTAAGTTTCCAAAAAGAGATGACTCAAATCTGTTTCAAATTCTGAGTCAAAAAAAAATAAAATCTGGTTCTAATTAGCTCAAAATTTGAACGAGAGAGCAAGGAAGAAACAGCTCACATAAGAGTAAAAACACAGCTATAAAAAGATGAAGGAAGTGCTTTGAATGTTTAGATCTTAAGCCTTCATCATTTTGATTTACTTTTCTACAAATAATAATATATGTGCAGCTTGTTTTTATGCCATAGATCACAGCAAGTCAAACAGCTTAATCATTGACTTGACTGTTTTTAAATTTATGATGTAGAATTTAGAGAATAAAAAATTTGTTAGACTATTTAATCCTAATAGATTAGTAGATTAGGTAGAGAAGCATATGGGCTCAACTGCTTAATCTGAGTCCATGGAGAAATAAGAAGTAGAACTAGATTATATTTTTTTCTTTCAAAAGAATAAAATGTTGTAAGAGATTTTTCCAATCCAAGTGCACTCTAAGGAAGAAAAAATGTTAGATCAGTAGGATTGGGTAGGTAGAAATTTTGTATTGATGAAGGTCCATTGTTTTCATAGCTACTAATATGTTTTCAGAGAAGATCATCCTAGAAAAAGAAGGGCAGCCCAATGGATCAGGCATAGGTCAGCCTCCCAGAGAACATAATGGATGTGGCACAGGTCAACCTCCTAGAGAATGCAAGTCTGAAGTTCTTGATGCCTACAAGAAGGTATCATCCCCAAGTAGAGCCACTGTTAGCCACTTATAATATTTGTTATAGAAAAAGGTGGCTAAGACTTTTTTGAGCCTTCAAAGAACAAATTTTATTACTAAAAATTGTTGACTCTTGAAGACTCTTGAAGGCCTCATGCCTCCATCCAAAAATATTCATTTTATACTCAGAAATTCTATTGATTTCATGAGAAAATACTGCTGATAAACCATCATTTTCCCCCTTCTCTCACTCAAAACTAACCTTCATTTTCTCCCCTTTTTTCTCCATAAAACTCCTTTGTTTTCATGATTTCTCTTCTTCCCTTCATGAAAATCACTTTTACAAGGTTAAAAACTCACTTTTTAACCTTACCAAAACCTCCAAAATCCATTGAAAACTTTGAAAATTTCATAAAATTTTTTTTTGTATTACTATGGACTTAAGCCCCCTTGGGCTAAGTCCTAACCACTTCCCCCACATGCCCACACCCTGGAACCAGGTGCTAAGCCCCTCACGGCGCTTATCGCATCACAAATGTCCAAGTGTGCATGTCTTTATGCCATTACAAAACTCCGATTGCGATCAGCCTTTGTAGATAAAAGCCCCCGATCATATTGTCGTTTCCATATAATCCATTCCCGATCCATTTTTCTTTTGTAAAGTCTTGAAACCCACTTTTCCAAAGTTTAAACTAAAAAACCAAAGTCACATGTTGAATATTTAAAATGGGTAGATTGAAAGATCGATCATGCAATCGCAATCGGAGAAATCCAATGGGTTGATCGAAAAGACCGCATAAAAATGTTCCGATGTAATTGAGTCCCTGTATATATAAACTCCGCCCCCCGCCTCCTTACTTCATATAGCCTGTTCCCAAGACCGAGAGTTAAAGGTCCCAAGGCACTTATCGCATCGGGGAAATTCAATGGGTAGATTGAAAGACCGGGCCCGAAGTTTCGATTGCGATTAGGCCCTTTGTTTTATATACGCACCGGGCATATAACATTTCATAAAGTCCAAAGGCCCTGTAGTCGGGCGCCTATCCACTTTATATATTTATCCCTCCCCGATCCATAAAAACCTTTGCTTTATTTAAAAACTTTGGGTTTTATACATTATAAAAGGGTTTTCCCCCGGTTCATCTCCACCGTTGATTGTTGACCGATCAAACGACCGGCGCTCAATCGCAATGCATTTCTTAAATCACTGCGTTATATTTCCTCCCCCGATCGGCCAGTCCCCCCCCAATTCATTTTCCACTGTTGATCTCGTCCTTAGATAAATGGCCATCGCTTACTCGCCTCAGCCCTTCCGATCACGCAATCGCATCGGAGTTTTTCAGTGCACCCATTTTCTCCTCCCACCGATTGCGATCCCCTGATTAGATCTGGACCATCCATGTGTCCAGATCCAACATCCACGCTCCTCCCCGCAGCCTTCTAAGTATTTTAACCCAAAAACACAGGATTTTATCATTTTCGTTTGTATTTTGCAGGTTTGAATGGTTTGTCCATTATGATAAAGGAAAGCCGAAGGCAGGGAATGACGATTCCTGTGCCTTTTATTCATCAAAAGAAGTCGTTCATAGGGTTCATAATTTATGTTTCGTTGATGCTCTATGAGCATTGATGCCGTAAAGGGACCTGCGCGGCCTGCACATCGACAAGACACTGTGATTTAAATCACATTTAAAAGAGTATCAGTCCTTGAAGTCAGAGCATAGCAGAATGAAGATTGAACACAGATTTGGGGAATTACGGCTAAGAATAATTATCAAAAGCCTAATTCCCTGGATTAAAACACATTCAAAAGAAATCATAGCTGTTTAACTGACAAAAAGGCTTCCACCGCCTCAATTGAGGCGAATTGATTCCTCAGCTACCATAATTGCCACATGTGCCTCAAAGCATTCAAACAAAGGCTGAACTTATTGGAGAAAATCAGATATTCACCTCCAGCGTAGCCAGAGAGTTACTTCTGCAGGGAAATAAATGGAGAAATATCTGCAGAGTAACTCCAAGCATGACACTAAGCCTCAAAGTCAATTAAAGCTCCCACCGAGTTTTATTCATAATTGTAAAATAGTTAATATAGCAATCCACCTGTAAACTTCTTCATCGAGCCCTCAAAAGGCCAAGAAGTCTTAAATCTGTATTAATTGCCTTGACAGATATTTTATCAGATCTCACCTCCTCATCCTTCTATAAATACTTCTGTAGAAGATGAGAAACTATTGGTTGCAGAACTTTGAAATTCATTTGAGCTTAAACTTTTGATTGTAAATAGTGTTCACTAGCCCTTGAAGCTCTGTTTGTGTTAGATTTTTTAGGCTGGATAGTGAAGATGATTGCTGAACTGAAACATTGGACCTGAGTACTATAACTGGTTTGACATCAATAACAAGCTTTTTCTTGGGATCCTAGTCTATATTACTGGTGAAGTGCCCCTTTATTTGTTATTGTTTTCCTTTATGTATGTCATATTGTTCACTATTCTCTGATAAAGAACAGCATTTATAGAGTTAGGACCTACTGTATATCAGTAACCTTCTCTGACTGAAAATCTTTATCTCAATGTTTTCCTCCAAATTGTTTATTTAAGAATGATTCAATACGGTTTAAGTAGTTAGGAATGTTGGAGTTCCCTCGTCCTACTGTTTGCTTTAAACATTGTTCTTGAAATTTATTTTCCTTATTTTCTTATTAAAGTTAGACTAGAAAGTGATGGTTTCCCTGTTTCTAGCTTCTATTCTCCAAAGGTAGATTCTGAAAGATTCCTTTGGTATTAACTGAAAGCAGACTAGGTTTAAAAGTACTTTATCTGATCTTAAGTTTATACTCTGTCTTCTCTTATATGTTTTCATACTTTCTGAAGGTAATTATGTGGATTACTGGATTGTTTGTCAATTAAGATGCTTTAATACAAACTCGCCCAAGAAGTCAATGGCTAGCCCTGCACTTGGTTGGTTTTAAATAGTTACTTAAGAGGCTTTGCTTGTTTGGATTGACTATAAATCCTTTGTGAAATTATTATCAGTTTCCACCATCTCCAACACTTTATTGTTTCCATTCCATCATTTTAATCTCAATAATATTGTGGTGTAGATGACTTGCCCCTTGGATCACTCTTGATGTTGTTGCTCAATTAAAGCCCTGTTATGACTCCATAGCCCAATGGACTAAAAACCAGCGTTATATCTATCTTTTTAGCCATAGTTGTTCTATCCACTTGCAACTTCTCACCTTTGAAAACTTTTTGCACTTAGAACTTTCTCTCAAATAATCATGCTCAATCATCCAAAACAAACAAAACCCTTGGCCTTCATAACTAGCCTAATATCATTACCCCAAACTTCAAAGACAAATCCATCTTTGCACTTATTGGAGAGATCCCTCTCCGGATTCAGGAGGGCTAGATCCTAGAATCCCAAATTTGGTTGAAACAATGTTGTTTCTACAGTTTTAGTCTCACCAATCTGCTAAAATTATAGATTCCTAACAGGAAGGAAAAATTCAAATTTAATATTTATATCTTTAAATTAAATATTTGTAAATGGTGTAAAGAAGTTATTGGAAGAGAGGAAATTTCAAAAGAAGGAAATATATTTATTTATATAGTAATTTGTAAATTAATTAATTTAATAAAATAGTTATTAAGAGGAAAAAGCAATAAATAAAAGAAAATAATTAAAATGTTGTAGTCTAACTAATAGAAGAAATGACCATTTTTCAAGCATCTTTTGTGGTCATTAGTTCCTAAAAATTTAGTATATATTTTTAAGAATCATTAGTTTAAGTTGTTTAATTTACAAATTTTGACTATTTCAAGAGTTCAAGAGTTTTTTAGGGTGTTGAGTTCGTTTATGCATTAAAAAGTGCATTTTAAACAACAAGAAATCACAATATTGCCCAAAATTGTATTGGTCGATTTGATTTTTTTTTAAGTCATTTCATCTATTAGTTATGTTGTGCCAATTAAAATTATTATAATATAAATGATAAATAATTGAAAGAGAATGTAAATTTGAAAAACACTCCAACAAGTTAATTCAAACTTAAAAGATGGAAAAAAAAATAATAACTATATCTTTAGGCCTTTGTTGTGTTGATGGGTAGATCCCTTCGGGTTGATCTGCCGGGATTTCCTCCTAGATTTTCCCGTGGCTGTAGAAGGCACCCAATGTCAGTGAACCACCCCTAAAAAGTAAAAAATATTTAGTTATTAATCAATAAATTAATTATTTAAAAAGAATGCAAAGAAGTTATTAGATTAGAGGAAAAGTCAAAAATTAAGAAGAAAATATATTTGCTTGCCTAGTGATTCATAAATTAGTCAATTTAATAAAATATTCATTAATATGAAAAACATATAAAGAAAAGAAAATAATTAAAGTTGTTGTGATATAAATGTTAAAGAATCCAAAGGTATTGTAAATTTGGAAAATTCTAAATTCAAAAGTTTTAAAAAGTCTCTTATGTGAATTTTACCAAACGATGTTTCAATATTCATGATATGGATCACAAAGCCTGATTTGGGATATATTTTTTAATTAATTTGCAAATAATTCTTAAATTAATCGATTCCATTAAATAGTTATTAAAAATAAAATTAAAAACATATTAAAATAAATGTAATGAATATATATTGATTAATTAATTTGGAAATTAATTTTTTTAATTAAATATCTTTAAGAGGAAAGTAAATTAACTAAACAAAATTCCTCAATGGGGGTGTCGGGTTGTGGAAGCCACTCGTCAGGTAACAAATCATAGATGGGACAAGTTTAATGCGGAGGAGGGCATAACATCAACCCCTCCACCACGCAAGAGTTATTGTTCCTGCACTTGATTGTGTGAATCATTCGTTGTTGCTTGTGTGTAGTCGATTTTCCAAGATTTGGGATTCAATGGCATCGTCTCGTCTCTGGGTATATTGCATAATTCAAAAAATTCTCCAGTTGTTATACGACTCTCTGAGTAATGTGCTTCCTCTCTGTTTTCATCTCCTCTGGCTCCTGGTCTATGGTGGCGTTCATTTGTCATGTGCACCTCTGATGTGTCTCATGCGACATTCTCTCTATTGAGATTCAACAAGATGATGAGCTTAGTGAAAATTAAGCACCTTCACTAAGTGGGGCCCACAGGCTATTTTTAGGCATGGTGAGCATATTCTATAAGTTACAGGATGCTATTTGTAGATGGTTGATCAAATGTGAAAAATAGATGAAATTCTATTTTTAGAATATTGGGCGAAGTCTATTTATAGATCGTCAATCTAAAAATAGGTGCATGTCGATTATTATTAGCCCTTAATAATAATTCGACAATAAATATCAACTTATTCTTTTGGAGCACTTTCTTTTAGTGAAAAGATTTGGAAAATCAATGGGCTGAAGGAATTACACAATTCTTAGGGTTGGTTGGTGATTCATGCATGGAGGACTCAGTTAGAACTGAAGTGGCAAATTTATGACAGAGTTGGAAGAGTAGTTACAGGAGTTGTTATTTAGTTTAACTCAATTAAGTGAGTTAAACTCAAACTTGAGAGTCAGTTGTATTCAGTCTAATCTAAATATACACTAGTGAGAGTTTAGTGAATTAATTATTTAATTAATTCATAATTCAGACTCACTTGCAAATCGAACAAATACAACAGCTTAACTACTTGCATGTCGCTTCTGGATACCCAGTGGAGAGATAGGTGAAAGGGTGAGATGGACTATCTGTTGTGACTATAGTGATGCATTTAATGCATCTGACACACATTGGAGATGCCAATGAGGATTGCACATTCAAGGCAAGGCGAATTAGAATTCATTCTGAGGTCTTCTTCAGCAGGGATTGCGCAATGGAGGCAGGTTGTTAGAAGGCAAGAAATTGGTGCATAGATATGCAAATTTCTACATGACAGTATGTAATGATTGTTGATTGTACTAAGAGCTTGATGTACTAAGCTTTGTATGATATTATTACATGATTCCATTGATATACATAATATATGATAGTTGGGGTTTTTAGCTTTAAGCTTTCCCGTTAAACAACTGTGTTTATGTGTGATTGATTTTCTTCACATGAGTTTTGCAATTGGAAATTTAATTTCCGCAAAGAATTAAGTGGAAGGATTTTGTATTTAACATAAGAATAATTTTTTAGATCAAGAGGATCTAGTAATACTATCAGTATTAATAAATTTCTACATGGTATTAGAGCAGTGTTAATCACTGGAGATTGCAATAGTGAAGCGGTCCTGAGTTTTGTACTGGTGGACAATTTGAATTTGTTGTAGAAATTTCTTGGTGCGATAGTTGAGTATTCATTGAAATGTCTTTCAATGGGTTGCGGTTGGAGTACTCCCTTGAGGGTAGCTCGAACTACATAGCCTAGAAAGACAGGATGGAGGCGGTGCTTGAAGATAATGGACTGAAGGAGTTCATTGATAGCAATGTTCCTAAGCCTACTTCTAGCGATGTTGCATTATTTAACGCATGGCAAAAGAAGGTAGCGAAGACAAGAAGAATTTTGTTGGAAGGTGTGAAATACCATATTGTGTCAAGCCTTCACAGGAAATCCACTCCATTTGCAATGTGGAAGGCTTTGAAAGATCTTTTCCAAAGCAGCAACGAGCATAGGAAGTTGGCGCTGAAAGATAAGCTCAGAAAAATCTAAATGGAGAAGGGCGACATTATTCCAAAATATCTCACGAAGTTTGTCCAATTTAGGGATGAGCTGGGGAGTGTGGGAATTACAGTTGCGTATGATGACTTGGTGATATTGGCTCTCCTTGGGCTTCCAAAGAGTTGGCACAACTACGAAGACTCTGTCAATGGACAGGAGAAACTGCCGGATTGGGAGCGACTTTGGTCAGATCTTGTGTAGGAGGAGATAAGGAAGAATACCAGGGATGGCTCTTCATCGAAGAATGATGATGAAGAGATTTTCTCTTTGGCTACCAAAGAAAGGAAAGGGAAGGGGAAGAAATCCAATCCAAAATCTGAGGCTAAAGAAAGAAGCTGGATTTGTCCAAAGTGAAGTGTTTTCACTGTCACGAACATGTGCATCTTGCCACTTACTACCCACAGAAAAAGAAGAACAAGAAGGTTGCTAGAGCTACAGCGGGTGAGGCCTTAGCCTCGCAATTTGAACTTGATTTATATTTGATCGCATGCTTGGTTTCAAGTGCAATGGGATCGATGTGGTATCTTGATAGTGGTGCTTCCTTCCATATGACGGGAGACAAGGATTTGTTTAGTGACTTGGAGGAGAAGGATCTCCAAATGCATATAGAGATGGGTGACGATGGTAGATATAGTGCGACCGGAATTGGAACTATTACCTTTGAGAGGGATTCAGGTAAACCATTTCTGTCGAAATATGTTATGCATGTTCCAGTTCTAAAGAAGAAATTGGCCTCGGTCACTATATTGGAGGACAGAGGTTATGACGTTGTTTTCAACGAGGAAAAATATTTCCTGCGACATAAAACAACAGGTCAAACCAAGAGGATATGGATGGAGGCGGTGCTTGAAGATAATGGATTGAAGGAGTTCATCGATAGCAATGTTCCTAAGCCTACTTCTAGCGATGCTGCATTACTTAACGCATGGCAAAAGAAGGTAGCGAAGACAAGAAGAATTTTGTTGGAAGGTGTGAAATACCATATTGTGTCAAGCCTTCATAGGAAATCCACTCCATTTGCAATATGGAAGGCTTTGACAGATATTTTCCAAAGCAGAAACGAGCATAGGAAGTTAGCGCTGAAAGATAAGCTCAAAAAAATCTAAATGGAGAAGGGCGACAGTATTCCAAAATATCTCACGAAGTTTGTCCAATTTAGGGATGAGCTGGGGAGTGTGGGAATTACAGTTGCGGATGATGACTTGGTGAGCTTGGCTCTCCTTGGGCTTCCAAAGAGTTGGCACAACTACGAAGACTCTGTCAATGGACGGGAGAAACTGCCAAATTGGGAGTGACTTTGGTCAGATCTTGTGTAGGAGGAGATAATGCGGAATACCAGGGATGGCTCTTCATCAAATAATGATGATGAAGAGATTTTCTCTTTGGCTACCAAAGCAAGGAAAGGGAAGGGGAAGAAATCCAATCCAAAATCTGAGGCTAAAGGCAAGAAGCTGGATTTGTCTAAAGTGAAGTGTTTTCACTATCATGAACATGAGCATATTGCCACTTACTACCCACAGAAAAAGAAGAACAAGAAGGTTGCTAGAGCTGCAGCGGGTGAGGCCTTAGCCTCGCAATTTGAACTTGATTTATCTTTGATCGCATGCTTGGTTTCAAGTGCAATGGGATCAATGTGGTATCTTGATAGTGGTTCTTCCTTCCATATGACGGGAGACAAGGATTTGTTTAGTGACTTGGAGGAGAAGGATCTCCAAATTCATATAGAGATGGGTGAAAATGGTAGATACAGTGCGACCGGAATTGGAACCATTACCTTTGAGAGGGAGTCAGGTAAACCATTTCTGTTGAAATATGTTATGCATGTTCCAGTTCTAAAGAAGAAATTGGCCTCGGTCACTATATTGGAGGACAGAGGTTATGACGTTGTTTTCAGCGAGGGAAAATCTTTCCTGCGACATAAAACAACAGTTCAAACCAAGAGGATATGGATTCGAGTTAAGAATCTCTACAAGCTGGAGGTAGATCACTACACTGTAATGATGGGCAAAGCAGAAGAAGTGGTGAGCTGGGATGAGGGTGAATTATGGCACAGGAGATTGGGCCATCTTCACCATGGCGCCTTGAAGATTTTGTAGCAGATTTCTACTGGACTTCCCAAGGGTACTATTGCACAGTTAGATCAGTGCAAGGGATGTACTATGGGTAAGTTTGTGAAGACCAACTTTCATGAGAAGGAGAACCGTGCTTCGGTAATCCTAGAGATAATTCACACAGACGTGTGTGGACCTTTCTTGGTTGCTTCAACAGCAAAACACAGGCATTATGTTATATTTTTTGATGACTATTCTCATAGATGCTGGATCTTCTTCATGCAGAAGAAGAGCGAAACACTCTCAAAGTTCTGTGAGTTTAAAGCATTGGTGGAGAAGGAGTCAAGGAAGAAATTGAAGGCTCTGCGGAGCGATAATGGTGGTGAATATATCTCTAATGAATTCAAATACTTCTGTAGCAAAGAAGGAATTCAAAGAGAACTCATAGCGCCTCATAACGCACAGCAGAATGGGTTCACAGAGAGGAAGAATAGAACAATCGCGGGTGTTGCACAAGCTATGTTTCATGACCAAGGCCTACCGATGCACTTGTGGGCGGAAGCATGCAACATTGTGATTTATGTGCAAAACTGTTGTCCTCATAGAGCACTTGGCACGAGTGCACCTGAAGAATATTTTATTGGTAAGAAGCCTGATATTTCTCATTTGAAGATCTTTGGCTCATCTGTTTACGTTCATGTGAAAAAGGACGCCAAGAAGAAGCTAGAGCCGACTGCAGAAGTTGGGATATTTGTGGGGTACACAGAAACACCCCATAATTATCATGTGTATTTTCCAAACAGTCGGATGATTGTGGTGTGGTGGGATATAAAATTCAATGAGGTGAAGGCCATGAAGTTGTCGCTTGAGAGGGAGCTACACTTGCATGCAAAGGAGGAGCTACTTGTTCCCAAAGATGAACCTCTAGATGTGGATCAACCATAGGAGGAGATTCATGGAGTGGAGGAGTCCACTCATGCAGAACCAAACATCAGAACAAGAAGAAAGCGTACCATAGAAGCTGAGAGACTAAAGCTTGATGCGACACAGAATGTAGGATTCCCTACATCACAACACAGATAGAGACAGTCACCTGACCGATTTACTGGATACATGGCTCTTATGAGCAAGTGTATCATGACAGAGCCATCTTCTTTTGAAGAAGCAGCACAGGAACCCACATGGGTAGATGCCATGATGGAAGAGTATGACTCCATTGTCAGAAACAGTTCTTGGGAGATTGTTCCAAGGCCAGTGGGTAAATCAGTGGTAGGTTCATTATGGATCTACAAGGTAAAGAAAGCTGCTGATGGGAGCATCGAGAAGTATAAGGCAAGATTTGTTGCCCGAGGCTTCTCACAGATTGAGGGGATTGATTATGAAGAAACCTTTGCACCTGTCGCACGGTATTCTTCCATAAGGAACATCCTTGCTCTCTTAGTGCAGATGGGTTGGCACATTCATCAGATGGATGTGAAGATTGTGTTCCTTAATGGGATTGTTGAGGAAGAAGTGTACATTGAGCAGCATGAAGGATTTGAGATCTTCAGCAGCAATTCACATGTGTGCAGACTCAATAGAGCATTGTATCGGCTTAAGCAAGCACCACGTGCTTGGTACACTCAGATCGACAGCTATTTCACTGAACTTGGCTTCACCAAGAGTGAGGCGGATGAAAACCTGTACCAAATTGTGGTGGAGGGTAAGATTTTAATCATTTTTCTTTATGTTGATGATTTAATACTAACGGGTGATGAGCAATTGATACACTCATGCAAGGCAGATCTTGCAAAGGAGTTTGAGATGAAGGATTTGGGCCTCCTTCATTATTTCCTTAGATTGGAAATATGGCAGTGAGAAGGTGAATTTTTTGTGTCTCAAGGCAAGTATGCTCAAGAGATACTTGGTAAGTTTCACATGGAGGACTACAAGCCCATGGATACTCCTCTTCCAGGAAATTGGAGGAAAGAGGATGCTACATCGGCAGAGGTAGTGGATGCCACTGTTTATCGACAATTGGTGGGTTCACTCATGTATTTAGTTAATACAAGACCTGACATATGCTATGCAGTAAACCAAATTAGTCAAGCGATTGTTAAGCCTACCAAGCTCTTTTGGAAGGTAGGTAAGCATGTCCTGAGATATCTCAGAGGCGCATCTGAGTATGTCTTATGGTACAGACAGACGGATGAGGTGAAGTTGCATGGCTTCACGGATGCAGATTGGGCAAGCAGCCCAACGGACAGAAAGAGCACATCAGGAGGGGTTTCAGTATCAGATCTACAATAGTTTCTTGGTACAACAGGAAACAAAGATCCGTGGCACTCAGTTCAGCAGAAGCAGAATACATGGCAGCACGTCAAGCTACATGTAAGGCTATCTGGATGAGGAAGATCCTGGTCAGTTTTTTTGGTTCTCATTTAGATCCTACAGTGATACATTTTGATAATCAGAGTTGCATTAAACTCTCGATTAATCCTGTGTTTCATGATATATCTAAACATATTGATATTCGGTATCATCATATTAGATATTGTGTGTAGTGGAAGATCATGTTTCTTCAATACATTCTTACGAAATATCAAGGTGCAGATATTCTAACAAAGGCGCTCAGTAGGAGAAAATTCGAATACCATAGAGGTAGGATCGGGGTGAAGGATAATCCCTATTTTGTTGAGAGGGAGTTTTGAGATTCATCAAGATGATGAGCTTAGTGAAAATTAAGCACCTTCACTAAGTGGGGCCCGCAGGCTATTTTTAGGTGTATGTCTATTTTTAGACATGGTGAGAATATTCTATAAGTTTCAGGATGCTATTTGTATATGGTTGATCAAATGTGAAAAATAGATGAAATTATATTTTTAGAATATTGGGCGAAGTCTATTTATAGATCTTCAATCTAAAAATAGATGCATGTCGATTATTATTAGCCCTTAATAATAATCTGACAATAAATATCAACTTATTCTCTTGGAGCACTTTATTTCAGTGAAAATATTTGGAAAATTAGTGGGCTGAAGGAATTACACAATTTCTAGGGTGTTTGGTGACTCATGCATGGAGGACTCAATTAGAACTGAAGTGGCAGAGTTGTGACAGAGTTGGAAGAGTAGTTATGGGAGTTGTTATTTAGTTTAACTCAGTTAAGTGAGTTAAACTCAGTTGAGCTAGTTGTATCTAGTCTAACTAAAAGATACACTAGTGAGAGCTTAGTGAATTAATTATTTAATTAATTCATAACTAGAGACTCACTTGCAACTGAACAAATACAGCAGTTAACTACTTGCATGCCAGTTCCAGTGGAGACCCAGTGGAGAGATAGGTGAAAGGGTGAGATGGACTATCTGTTGTGACTATAGTGATGCATTCAATGCATCTGACACACATTGGAGATTCCAATGAGGATTTCACAATCAAGGCAAGGCCAATTCGAATTCATTCTGAGGTCTTCTTCAGAGGGATTGCGTAGTGGAGTCAGGCTGTCAGGAGGCAAGAAATTGGTGCATAGATATGCAAATTTCTGCATGACAGTGTGTAATGACTGTTGATTGTACTAAGAGCTTGATGTACTAAGCTTTGTATGAGATTATTACATGATTCCTTTGATATACATAATATATGATAGTTGGGGTTTTTAGCTTTAATCTTTCCCGTAAAACAACTGTGTTTATGTGCGATTGATTTTCTTCACATGAGTTTCGCAATTGCCGATTTAATTTCCGCAAAGAATTAAGTGGAAGGATTATGTATTTAAAATAAGATTAATTTTTTATATCAGGAGGATTCAGTAATACTATCAGTATTAATAAATTTCTAAAATCTTGATTTTTCCTACTAATTGAGAAAATTTGCCTCTCTATTCTTCTCCGAAGGGTGCATCTTTTGCGGTTCTAGGTGGATTTTGGTTAATTGTCTTGCGCTCTCGGGGTTTCTCACCTTGGTCTCTTATTTGGTGCATTTGGGGTGGTTTGTGTTAGACGTCTGCTTCTTGTTTTTCTAATTTTGGGTTTGCTAGTGATGTTATTTCCCTTGGGGTGGTGGTATTGGTTCCAAGGTGGTGTTGCTCTCCATGTCTTCTCGCATCTTAGCTCTTCCTTTTCGGGGTCATTGGTCCCAAACCTCCCTCCAGTGCATTGTTGTGGCTCTGGTGTCGGTTTATAATTTGATACCTTTCCTTTCAATTTGATGTGTTTGCTATTTACTATCTAACCCTTTCCGCTTGGGTCTCTCTCCTCTACTCACGTCTAGCCCAATTCAAGTCGGGTGGTGAATTTTCAGTGGTGGGAATTTCTATGTTGGTTAAACTCTCCTCTTTGGTTTGTGATGGGGTCTACTTGGTCCCAAGTGGAAGGCGGTAGTGCTTTGGGCGTCTCAATTCTCCGAGATGTCGGCTTCCTTCTGGGCTCCAACATGAATCCTAACCCCCGCTCCCCATGTGTCTTGGCTCTAGTTAAGTCAAAAGGCTCTCCTGGTCATGTTGGGTCTCGAGGTGGTACCATAATTGTGTGTGATTGGGGTTCCAGGGGGGTACGGGTCCATTGAGGGGCACAGGGAGTGGGGGTCATGGAACCTGTGGGGTTGTAGTCCCTTGGTAGCTTCCTTTGCTGGAAGCCGCCACAATTTGGATATGTAGTGTGGTCGTTGTGCAGGCAAAGGTGGTCGTGGATAGGGATTTGTTCATGCTACGACATCTCGGGATCGCAACAGTCAGCGACGTGCTGGGTCTATAGGTCGGTCTCCTTCCAGACAGTGAAGAATCTCCTCAGTAGTCCTCAAATTACTGCAATCTATCTCTTCTCGGTTGGACGCCCTCGATCGAGCCCGCAGGGAGGAGCACAAGGTTTTCATGGCCAAAATTGAAAAACTCCAGTACTTCCAATGCCATTTTCGTGAAAGGGTAGTAGTGGTTTGATGCGGGTAAAATTTGTTGACAGAAAAAGTTGAAAAACTAGAAACTTGGTTTGCTCACTTTGAGCACCATGTCAATTTCCTGTATCGCCCTCTGCCTGCTCTAGGCATAGGGCCAAATAATCCAGCTTAATTACCTCTAACGACTAATTATGATCACTGGTGGTTTTCTTGTTCTTTTAGTTTTATGGAATGTTAGGTCTCTCAAGCTATGGACCTCCCAACTATCAATTTTTATTTTTGTATGTTGTATGGTTATCACATCCGTCAACAAACTTGGTCGGGGTGATACCACACGCATTTTGATATCTTTGTATATGTTTTTTGATAAATAGAAACTCTTCGACTTACAATGTAGACATTTATAAACACAATAATGTATTTCTGGACTCCCCTGATCTAACAATTAAATTCATTGTTAAATATAGAATCCTTCTACTCAATTCTTTGTGGAAATTAAATCACCAATTGCAAACACATGAAGAAAAATCAATCGCACATAACAAGATGTTTTACCTAGGAAAGCTTAAAGCTAAAAACCGCAACTATCACATATTATGTATATCATGGAATCATGAAACAATCTCATACAAAGATGAGCTCATAGAGCTCTCAGTACAATATACAATCGTATCACACTGTCATACAAAAATTGGTTCACACATGAACCAATTTACTGCCTCTTGACAGACTGCCTCCACTGCGCAATCCCTGTTGAAGGAGATCCCTGAATTAATTCGATCTTGCCTTGCCTTGACTGCACAATCCTCATTGGCAACTCCAATGTGTGTGTAGATGCATTGAATGCATCATTATAGTCACAACTGATAATCAAACACACCCTTTCACCTATCTCTCCACGAGGTCTCCACTCGATCTAACATGCAAGTAGTTAACTGTTGTATTTCTTCAGTTGCAAGTAAGACACTGCTAGTGAATTAATTAAATAATTAATTCACACATCTCTCACTTGTGTATCTTTAGTTACAACTATCACAATTGATTTTAACTCACTTGACTGAGTTAAACTAAATAACAACTCACATAACTACTCTTCCAACTCTGTTACAACTCTGCCACAATCAGTTACAACGAAGTCCATTGTGCATGTCCCACCAACCAACCTTGGAATGCATAATTCCTTTAGCTAACTAGTTTTCCACATCAGTTAACTGAAATCAAGTGCTTCAAGAGAATAATTTATTATTTATTGTTTGATTATCATTAAGGGCTAATAATAATCAACATGCATTCTATTTTTAGATATGCGATCTATAAATAGACTTTGCCCATGATCTAAAAATAGAAACTTAGCTAAAGATAGAATTTTCTCAACCATCTAGAATTAGACTCCTGCTAATTTTAGAATATGCTCACCATTCTAAAAATAGACATACAACTAAAAATAGCCTGCAGGCCACACCTAGTGAAGGTACTTAATTTCCACTAGGATTGTCATTTTGTTGAATCTCAACACTCCCTGTCAACAAGAAAGGGATTATCCTTCACCCCGATCTTGTCTCTATGGTATTCGAATTTTCTCCTGGTGAGCGCCTTCGTCAAAATATCTACATCCTGATCTTCTGTAGGAATGTACTAAAGCAAAAAGATCTTCCACTGCACACAATCTCTGATATGATGATACCGGATATCTATATGCTTAGATCTATCATGAAACACAGGATTAATCAATATTTTAATGCAACTCTAATTATCACAATGAATCACTGTAGGATCTAAATGAGAACTGAACAAACCGACCAGGATCTTCCTCATCCAGATAGCCTCACATGCAGCTTGACTTTATGCCATGTATTCTGCTTCCGTTGAACTGAATGCCACAAATCTCTGTTTCCTGTTGTACCAAGAAACAATTGTAGATCTGATACTCAAAACCCCTCCCAACGTGCTCTTTCTGTCTATTGGGATGCCTGCCCAATCTACATCCGTGAAGCCATGCAACTTCACCTTATCCATCTGTCTGTACCATAAGCCATACTCAGATGTGCCCCTGAGATATCTCATGACATGCTTTCCCGCCTTCCAAAAGAGTTTGGTAGGCTTAACCATCGCTTGACTAAGCTGGTTCACCGCATAGCATATGTCTGATCTTGTACTAACTAAATACATGAGCGAACCCACCAACTATTGATAAACAGTAGCATCCACTACCTCTGCCGATGTAGCATCCTCTTTCCTCTAGTTTCCTATAAGAGGAGTATCCATGGGTTTGTATCCCTCCATGTGAAACTTACCGAGTATCTCCCTTGCATGCTTTCCTTGAGACACAAATATTTCACCTTCTCTCTGCCATATTTCCAATCCAAGGAAATAGTGAAGGAGGCCCATATCCTTCATCTCGAACTCCTTTGCTAGGCCCTCCTTGCATGAGTGTATCAACTGCTCATAACCAGTCAGTATTAAATCATCAACATAAAGAAAAATGATTAAAATATTACCCTCCACCACAATCTGGTATAGGTTTGCATCCACCTCACTCTTGGTGAAGCCAAGTCTAGTGAAATAGTTTTCGATCCGAGTGTACCAAGCACGGGGTGCTTGCTTCAGCCCATACATCACTCTTTTGAGTCTGCACACATGCGACTCACTGCTGAAGATCTCAAATCCTTCAAGATGCTCAATGTACACTTCTTCCTAAATGATCCCATTAAGGAACGCAGTCTTCACATCCATTTTATGAGTGTGCCAACCCATCTGTGCTGAGAGAGAAAATATGGTCCTTATGGAAGAATACCATGCGATAGGTGCAAAGGTTTCTTCATAATCAATCCCATCGATCTGTGAGAATCCCCGGGAAACAAATATTTCCTTATACTTATCAACACTCCCATTAGAATCTTTCTTTACCTTGTAGATCCATCTTGAACCTACCACTGATTTATCAACCGACCTTGGAACAATTTCCAAAGCACTATTTCTGAAAATGGAGTCATACTCCTCCACCATTGTATCTACCCATGTGGGCTCCTGCACTGCTTCCTGAAAAGAAGATGGCTCTGTCACAATAAATTTTCTCATGGGAGCCATGTATCCAGTATATCAGTCAGGAGAATTTCTCTGTCTGTGATGTGAAGTAGGGGCTCCTACATTTTGTGTCGCATCAAGCTCCATCCTCTCAGCTTCTATGGTACTCCTTCTTCCAGTTCTGATGTTTGGCTCTGCGTGAGTGGACTCCTCCACTCCATGATCCTCCTCCTATGGTTGATCCACATCTAGAGGCTCATATTTGGGAACAAGCAATTCCTCCTCTGCATGTAAGTGTAGCTCCCTCTCAAGCGACAACTTCATGACTTTATCCTTATTGAATTTTATATCCTGTCGCACCATAGTCATTCGATTGTCTGTAAAATACACACGATAATTATGGGGTGTTTCTGTGTACCCCACAAATATCCCAACTTCAGTAGTTGGTTCTAGCTTCTTCCTGGCATTCTTGGTCACATGAACATAAACAGATGAGCCAAAAATCTTAAAGTGAGAAACATCTAGTTTCTTACTAGTAAATCTTCTTCAGGTGTACTCATGCCAATTACTCTATGAGGACAACGGTTTTGCACATAAACCGCAGTGTTGCATGCTTCTGCCCATAAGTGCATTGGTAGGCCCTGATCATGCAGCATATCTTGTGCAGCACCCACGATCGTTATGTTCTTCCTCTTCGCAACCCCATTCTGCTGTGGGTTATGAGGTGCTATGAGTTCTCTTCGAATTCCTTCTTTGCTACAGAATTATTTGAATTCATTAGAGATATATTCACGACCATTATCGCTCTGTAGAGCCTTCACTTGCTTCCCCGACTCTTTCTCCACCAATGCTTTAAACTCACAGAACTTTGAGAATGTTTGATCCTTCTTCTGCATTAAGAAGATCCAGCATCTACGAGAATAGTCATCAACAAAATAACATAATACCTGTGTTTTTTTGTCAAAGCAACCGAGAATGGTCCACACACGTCTGTGTGAACTCTCTCTAGGATCATAGAAGCACAATTCTCCTTTTCATGAAAGGTGGTCTTCAGAAACTTACCCATAGTACATCCCTTGCACTGATCTATCTACGCAAGTGTACCATTGGGAAGTCCAGTATAAATCTACTGCAAAATCTTCAAGGTGTCATGGTGAAGATGGTCCAATCGCCTGTGCCGTAATTCACCCTCATCTCGGCTCACCACTTCTTCTTCTTTGCCCACCATTGCAGCATAGTCATCTACCTCTAGCTTGTAGAGATTCTTAACTCTAATCCCTATCCTCTTGGTTTAACCTGTTGTTTTATGTCACGGGAAAGCTTTTCTATCGTTGAAAACAACGTCATAACCTCTATCCTCCAACATCGCAATTGAGACCAAGTTCTTCTTTAGACCTGGAACATGCATAACATCTTTCAACAGAAATGGTTTACCTAACTCCCTCTGAAAGGTAATGGTACCAATTCTGGTCACACTGTATCGTCCATCGTCGCCCATCTATATATGCATTTGGAGATCTTTCTCCTCCAAGTCGTTGAAAATCTCCTTATCTCTCGTCATGTGGAAGGAAGCACCACTATCAAGATACCACATCGACCCCATTGCGCTTGAAACCAAGCATACGATCAAGGAGAAATCAAGTTCAAATTGTGAGGCAAGGGCCTCACCACCTGCAACTCCAGCAGCCTTCTTATTATTCTTTTTCTGTGGGCAGGTAGTGGTGAGATGCCCATGTTCATGATAGTGAAAACACTTCACCTTGGACAAATCTAGCTTCTTGCCTTTAGCCTCAGATTTTGAATGGGATTTCTTCCCCTTCCCTTTCCTCACTTTGGCAGCCAAAGCACAATCCTCTTCATCATCATGCTTTGATGAAGAGTCATCCCTGGTGTTCCGCCTGAACTCCTCCTACACTAGATCCGACCATAGTCGTTCCCAATCCGGAAATTTTTCCTGTCTGTTGACAGAGTCTTGATAACTATGCCAACTCTTCGGAAGACCCAAGAGAGCCAATCTCACCAAATCATCATCAGCAACCGTGATTCCCACACTCCCCAGTTCATCCCTACATTGGACAAACTTCGTGAGATACTTTGGAATATTGTCGCCCTTCTCCATTTTGATTTTTATGAGTTTATCCTTCAGTAACAACTTCCTATGGTCGCTGTTGCTTTAGAAAATATCTGTTGAAGCCTTCCACATTGCAAATGGAGTGGCTTTCCCATGAAGGCTTGACACAATATGGTCTTGCACACCTTTCAACAGAATCCTTCTCATCTTCGCTACTTTCTTTTGCTAGGCGTCAAGTAATGCAGCATCCGTTGAAGTGGGCTTAGGAACATCGCTATCGATGAACTCCTTCAAGCCATTATCTTCAAGCACCACCTCCATCCTATCCTTCCAGGCTATGTAGTTCGAGCTACCCTCGAGTGCATACTCCAGCCGCAACCCATTGAAATCCATTTCAATGTTTACTCAATTGTCACACCAAGAAATTCTTGCAAAAAATTCGAATTGTTCCACCAACAAAACTCAGCACTGCTTCAATATTGAAATCTTCAGTGATTAACACTGCTCCGATACCATGTAGAAATTTATAAACAAAATAATGTATTTCCGAACTCCCCTAATCTAACAATTAAATCCACTCTTAAATACATAATCCTTCTACTCAATTCTTTGCAGAAATTAAATCGCCAATTGCAAACACATGAAGAAAAATCGATCGCACATAACAAGATGTTTTACCGGGAAAGATTAAAGCTAAAAACCCCAACTATCATATATTATGTATATCATGGAATCATGAAACAATCTCATACAAATCTCAGCTCATAGAGCTCTCAGTACAATATACAATCATCTCACAGTGTCATACAAAAATTGGTTCACACATGCACCAATTTACTGCCTCCTAACAGCCTGCCTCCACTACGCAATCCCTGCTAAAGAAGGTCCCTAAATGAATTCGATCTTGCCTTGCCTTGACTGCGCAATCCTCATTGGAAACTCCAATGTGTGTGTAGATGCATTGAATGCATCACTATAGTCACAACTGATAGTCAAACACACCCTTTCACCTATCTCTCCACTGGGTCTCCACTCGATCTGATATGCAAGTAGTTAACTATTGTATTTCTTCAGTTGCAAGTAATACACTGCTTGTGAATTAATTAAATAGTTAATTCACTCATCTCTCACTAGTGTATCTTTAGTTACAACTAGCACAACTGATTTTAACTCACTTAACTGAGTTAAACTAAATAACAACTCACATAACTACTCTTGCAACTCTGTTACAACTTTGCCACAATTAGTTACAACGAATTCCATTGTGCATGTCCCACCAACCAACCTTGGAATGCGTAATTCCTTCAGCTAACTGGTTTGCCACATCAATTAACTGAAATCAAGTGCTTCAAGAGAATGAGTTATTATTTATTGTTTGGTTATCATCAAGGGCTAATAATAATCAACATGCATTCTATTTTTAGATATGCAATATATAAATAGACTTCGCCCATGATCTAAAAATAGAAACTCATCTAAAGATAGAATTTTTCCAACCATCTAGAATTAGTCTCCTGCTAATTTTAGAATATGCTCACCATTCTAAAAATAGATATACACCTAAAAATAGCCTGCGGGCCCCACCTAGTGAAGGTGCTTAATTTTCACTAGGATCATCATCTTGTTGAATCTCAACATACAAAAATAAAAATTAATAAAAAAAATAAATAAAGTTATTATGATATAATTTTGCAAAAGATAAAAATCAATTATTTTAATAATATAGTTATTAATAGAAAAGAAGATTTTAAAAAAAAGTGCAAAGTTGTTATGATAAAAATGTTAAAGAATTGAAAGAAATTGTAAAATTGGAAAAGTTTTAATAAAGTTTTTATGTCCCTCATCATGTGTGGAATGTCCACCAAAAATGTTTTTGACAAATTAAATTTGCAAACACAATGCTTTTCCAAAAGTTCATCTTACAAAACTTTGACATACTAAATGAGACTCAACATGTAGGAAAAAAAATTAAAATAAATGTAATGAATATATATTTTCATATTTATCAGTAAATTCATCATTTGAAAAGGTGAGGAGAAGTCATAGAATGAGAGTGAAAATCAAAACTTAGGAATAAATATATTTATTTACTTATTAATCCAAACAATTTAATAAAATGAGCCCACGAGGCGTAGAACAGTCGGTGATGGGGTGCACTGTTAAGGCACTCCGTTCTGCACCCGTGGGTGTAGGATTAGTCTAAACTAGCAAAAAAAAAAAAACAATTTAATAAAATGGTTATTAAAAGGAAAAATAGATGAAAAAAATGTTATAAGATCAATGTTTAAAAAAATGGTATTTACAATTTGATGGTTATTGGGTGAAGAGAGGGGCTCTATAGTCATTATAGGGTAGATGTGTAGGTGTAATGTAAGTATGTAAACAATTTTAATTGTCCACTCAATTAAAAATAAACAAATAAAAAAACAAAGTGATGTTGAGGATGGGTATAAACATTAAATGTTGGCTCAATTAATAATATAAAGTTGAAACTAATAAAAAAAAAAGTTAAAAGTAATAAATAAAAATTTAAAAGTAATATAAATCTGGATGAGTGCACAAATTTAAATGTTGGCTCAATAAATAATAAAAATAATAAAAATCAATTTGTTATATTTTTATTTTTTTATTAACTTATGAATAGCCTATGTTGCAATACCATGGGCCAATAATATGGCTTATCAATACCACATGCCCACATGCCCAAAAACCATAACTTATTTCACAACCAAAATATTTTATAACAATATGACAAGATTCTTAACCATCAATATTAACCTTGTAAAAAATAGATTTTTTTACAATACCATGGGTCAATGCCATGGCTCATCTATACCACATTCCCAAAAATCATAACTTATTTTAGAATCTAAATATTTTATAGCAATATGAAAAGATTCTTAACCATGGATATTCACCGACACTTTACCATAGTTATTATTAACTTGTAAATAGACTTTGTCGCAATACATAGCTTATCAATACCACATCTCCAAAAACCATAACATATTTCACAATAATTTTTTTATTCTAATTTAATTTTATAACATTTTTTTAATTGAATCTAAAAGGGAAAATGTTATAATTATTTTTTAGATATATCTACATCCTCTATCCTCAAGACTACTAAAAATATTCCAATAGAAATTAAATTAAGGTTTTAATAAAATTAAAAATGAGAATACTTTTATATATAAAGATGTGAAATTTATATAATATAAATAATATTATTAGGAACAAACTTAGATCCATCTTAACAAAAGATTCAAGCTATGAGACGAAGCAAAGTGACTAACAATAATAGAAGAAAGACACTGCATGGTTTTTTAAGTTTTTCATTATTTTATACTCTTTGACATGATTGAACCACTTGAGATTTTTTAAATTTAGATACTTTCTTAAACATGATACAATGGGATCAAATTTAAGAGAGGAGGGGGTGGGGGAGGCAGACAGGAGGAGATAGAGGCAAATATAGTGGGATCAAATTTAAGAGAGGAGTGGGTGGGGGGAGGAGAGAGAGGAGTATATAGTGAAAAATATAGAGGGAAGAGAGAGAGTGTGTGTGTGATGTGAGGGGAGAGAGACATGTGGGAGAGACATGAGGGGGGAGATAGAAGGAGAGAGGGAGGAAATAACAAAGGCATAGTGAGATAGAGGTGCAGAGAGAGAGAGGGAGTGACAAGGGAGATAATATGATAAGATAAGATAATCATATTTATGTCCAACTAATGACCACAAAGTAGGTCAAAGGGACTATTGAGTGCAATGATGTCCATACAATGCGGGAGAACCAAATAGTCTCCTATAAAAATACAATGCATGAATATAAAAGGTACAGTGCAAGAAACATAAAAATAGAATTTAAGGAATGCCCTGGCAGAGAAGATCCAGGAGATAATGGTTCTGAGGATTAGACCCATCTCTCCTAACATCTGAGGCTAAATGAACACTGAAGAAACTCCACAAAGTTTGTTGGCCCGATGAAGGGACGGTGGAAAGTGCGAAATGTCCACTAGATCGTTGCCTGGGGGAGTTCGTGCATTGTTGAGGTCTAGAGGACCTAGTCCGTTTCCCAGGAACGGATCTGAGATATATTTGTTGCTGAAGTATCATGTGGAAGGGTGAGGTTCCATGGATCCTCACTAATGTAGATTTTGGATATGAATTAGGATCAATCGGTGTCTTGGAACCCTTTCTGAAGGTAGTACCCTGAAAAATGCAATGATCCTCTGTGTGGGGTCTGGTCTGATGGGAGGCAGAAGACTATGTGTTCGGAACCTGAGATCCTCCTGCATATACAAGGCCAAACATCTTTGACCAGAATACCTGAAAAAGTCAGTGAATTTCTGAGAATCTCTAAACAAGCAATGTAACCTTACTCTAATCTCATTATAGACAGGGCATCCAAAAATTAAGTGCACCTTGGTCTCCACTTCCTGTAAATGAAATACCTGGCAGATTTTGGCTGGTCTATCAATCTGGTGATCTGTCTCTACCCGAATTCTATGAGAGCCTACTTTGAAGTGGCTTAGAGGAAAGTGAAGAGCATGCATCTAGTGTTGAAACGTATACTGGGGTCAAAAAATGAGCCTGTCTCTCAACTCCAAGAGGTGCTCAGCGTAGAACTCCATCTTTGGGCGCAACCCTCTAGGAGGATTGATCCAGATGACCTGGACGAACTACTTGTAGATGTCCTCCCCAATGATATTTTTGAGTTTCTATCTAATAGGTAAAAGGTGACAATGAGCATCTAAGGAATATCGAAAAGGAGGAAGATGATCCAACTAAATGCCCACTTATTCTAAGAGATATGAAACTCCTGTAAACCAACATCTAGCCCAACTTGAGGGAGTAGAATAAGAAATAGCCTCAGAAGAGAAATATGCCAAGTAAGGATATTGGTCCCTACTCTTTATCGAGTCTACAAAGCCCTAGACACAATGCAAGAATGAGACCAAATTGAAGACCATCTCAAACTGAAGGGGCAGAGCTCCAAACTCTGTAAGGATGATGTGTTGAGGTATTGTTTGTTTGCATATAATGATGTGGCGGAGAATAATAATCTAGGCTCTCTCTGTTATTCTAATTTTCATTGATGTCAATATCCATGAAGGCAACCATGATGATGACCGACAAGCATAATGAAGGCAAGTATGCCGAAGCAAAGTCAAATGAATCAATGAAGAGGTCCTTCATTCTATTTCTACACTCAAAAAGGATCAGTCATATTAAAAATATTTTTTCTGATACCTTTGAGGTAAAATTATTTCATAAGACCTCCACCATCTGAAAGAGCATATTTTTAGCTTTCCAACGATCTATTACGTAGCCGAAAAATCCAAGCAATTTGAGAGTTATTGAATTTTTAAATTAATACATAATTTATGGCTCAATGAGACGACCCTCACTTATCACTCATGTCGGTCTATTTATTCTAGAAAAAACACTATAAATACAACGATTCAGACCTCATTCTTAGAAATCCAATTCAGTGATCATCCACAGAGAAGCGTATTACAATTCACAACTCGTGAACTTAAAGATACTGAAGAGAGGGAGCATAAAATTAAGGAGAAAGGTTCTACGGATGAAGGTTTCTGGATCATAAATCGGATGATTGACATATCCAGGAAATTATATAGCTAATCTACATCTTGGACACCTACAAGATCACTGTACTACACCTCGGATCCACTGTAATAGCTTCATACCACTTCACTGTAACATATTTTAGACCTGTTGTGGCTCAAAACATTGGTGTAGTTTCATTGTATTTACTTCAAACCTTCGTTATCCTTTTTTTTGGTGGCACACTATGATCTAGCTCAGAACCACTGTAATATACTTCAGTGCCTCGGATCTGTGGATTATATTTGGCTAGGAACTCCTTAGATTACCCTCAGACTTGTGCTATATTTCTGTGACTCGGGTATGTGAAGGACTGCCTCAAGCTCGGGTTTATAAAGAACTGTCTCCACCTCAAGCTCAAACCTTCCATACTGTGGTTTAGAGTTGGAGAGCTCGTTCATGCAACCTCAGTATTGCAATCTCGATGGATTTTTTTATTTTATTTGTGGAGTATATACATATTTAGTGAAATATGTGAAGATTTGGATGAGATAGTGATGAATTTGAAGGTATAATTCTAAATAGTGAAGCTTTAAGAGTTTTGGATATTTTGGACATGTGAAGCATTAAACGGTGCAAAATCTTGTGAAGATATTCAAGTAAATAAATTATTCATTTTTTATTAAGAAGACTAAAGGGCTGGTGCCCTAGGGGTTGGAGCCTCTAAAAATCAGGTTGGAGCCTTGAAAAGGATAGGGTTAGAGCCCTAGAGGTTGGAGCCTCACCATAGTCAAAGTTGGTGCTTGGCAACAGGTTGGAGCCTGGAAGGTTAAAGGGTTGGTGCCCTTAAACATCATTGTTCTCATCCATTTTTAAAAGGATCATTATTGATGGATTGTAGATTTCTGTGGTGTAGAATTTTAGAATCAGGGCTCGAAATCTCCACAGTTCTCATTTTTCAGTCATTTTTGAGAACTGTGGAGATTCTGAGCCTTGATTCTAAAAAGGATCATTATTCTTCATTCTATAATAAAATTATTCATTTCTTTGTTTTTAATTGTGAAGAATATAACTGGTTAAATAACAATTGAAAAGAAATATTGATTCACCCCCCTCTCAGTATTTCCAATAGTTGGAATCAAATCCAACTTCTTCATTATCAGCCTAACGGCTGGAAGAAGGATTCTTAGCCACAATTAAGAATCAAGAAGTTGCAGGAAAGCTTCCTATGTTTGATGGAACAAATTTTGGTTTTTGGAAGAAGAGGATGTCCTACTATTTAATGTCTCTTGGACCCGAAGTTTGGCACTCGGTTTTGAATGGGTACAAAGTTCCCTCCACTCTTCCAACTGATCCTGATGAAAGGAAAATTACATTGCTAATGCCAAAGCTCTCAATTCCATCACTAGTGGAATTTCTGACTCTGGGGAATCCAAATTTAAGTAGGAAAAATTGTAAACTCATAGAAGGAAATTTGAAAGTCTAAAAATGGATGATGATGAATATATTGCATCATATCTTCTTCAAGTAGTTGAAATGGTCAACTCTCTTAAAGGATTGGGAGAAAAAGTTGAGGAAAGCACGATTGTTCAAAAGGTCCTAAGATCTCTTCCCGACATATTTGACTCCAAAGTATGTGTTCTAGAGGAAATGAAGGATATAGATACTCTCAAGATGGATGAACTTCATGGGATCCTCATTGCTTATGAGATGAGAAAAGGAATTCCAAGTTCCAAAGATGCAGCATTTAAAGCCTCAAAATCTAAAAAGGGAAAATGATGGAATAATAGCAGTGATGACTCCAATGCTAAAATCGAATTAGCACAATTTGTATGAAGACTAAAGAAGGGATCCAGGCTAAAAGGTAAGTACCCTCTCATTTGTTTCAAATGTGGAAGAATAGGTCATTATGATACAAAATGTCCTCATAAACATGACAGTGATGATGAATATGATTCTAAAAGGATGGCGTACAAAAAGAAAGGGTTCAATAAAAAGAACTTCTTCTCAAAGCAAGATGAGTCTGATGAAGATGAATTTGTATTCATCAAGAAGAAATCAACTAGATATTCCCCTCATCACAAAGGAAGTGATGATGAATCAGATGAAGAAAATTACTATGTTGGAACCAAAGAAGTGTTATTCATGGCATTCACAAATGATGATGATTCAAAATTGGAAGATGAAGGAAATGTGGATGAATTACTAATAAGTGTCATTGAAGAAAATGAGAGTTTACAAAATAATATTATTTCTCTCAAAGTAGAAAAGGAGGAAGCAAAAAGAAGGGAAGACCTCTTGAACAATAAGCTAAAATAGAAGATATATGTGAAAAACGTGAGGCTGAATTAGTATCTCTAAGAAAAGAATTGGAACAAGTCAAAAGGAGTTGGCAAAGCTCTCAAGCACTTGATAACATTCTTAATATTCAAAAACCTCAATATTGCAAATTTGGGATTGGCTTCAAAGGAGAATCATCAAGTACGAAGAATAATTCAAGGAGTTATGCCGACATACTTTCTTGCCATCCAAGAGAATAAAAGTCATCTCACCAAGAACAAAATGCCATCTCAAAACCAAGAAATGAAGGAAGAGAAACTCCAAGGAAGAATGTTGATTCAAGTTATGGCTATTACAACAGGTACCAAACTATCTTTCTTGGGTATTGTTACTATTGTAAGAACTTTGGTCATCACGCTAAGCATTGCAAGGCTAATAAGAATGAAGCACCAAGATTGAAAGATCAAACAAACAAACTACATGATCCCAAAGAGCAAGGACAAATCAAAACTTACAATTCTTTTGATCCTTGGCTAAGTTTGATCCGACTCGCTCATTATGTAATAATTAAGATCATAATGAAAAATATTGCCCAGTCAAAAGAGAGGAAGCAAAAAGGGCAAATTTCAATATGGATAAATGTGGCCTAGCTCTATGTGCACGTAGTGAAGAAAATCATTGGTTCGTGTATAGTGGATGCTCAATACATATGACAGGTGACCAAAATAAGTTTGTCTCATTAAACAAGAAAAATGGAAATGTATCCTTTGGAAGTGGATCTGCTAAATCATTGGAAAAGGAACCATTACCCCTTTTAATGGACAAGGAAAGGCCCAAAATACTTTACTAGTAGAGGGGCTCAAACACAATCTCTTAAGTGTTAGCCAAATTTGTGATCAAGGACATAATGTTGTCTTTAATACTAAAAATTATGAAATAAGAGACTCATCCTCAGGAGAAATTGTGGCAAAAGGAGTAATAACACCAGATAATGTTTACATTCTCAGTAAGACCCAAGGAGATAAATGTTACTTGAGTCAAACAGATGAAATTTGGTTATGGCACAAGCGATTGGGGCATACAAGTTTTGATAACTTGATCAATATAATCAAAATTAATGCAGTAAGGGACATTCCAAATATGTTCAAGCCAAATCAAGTTGTATGTAGCCCATGTCAACATGGAAAGAAAACTAGGACTAGCCACAAAACCAAGGAGTTCTCAACATCAAAACCTCTAGAGATAATTCATGCAGATTTATGTGGGCCAACTATAACTCTAGCTCTTCAAGGTGAAAGGTATTTTTCTTTATTTGTTGATGACTATACTAGAATGATGTGGGTATATTTCATAAAATATAAATCTGAAGCATTTGAATGTTTTAAGAATCTTAAAGCTTTCATTGAAAATGAGAAAGATTCTAAGATCAAATGTCTTAGAATGGATAGAGGATAATTCACCTCAAAATAATTTGATGAATTCTGTAATGTGCATGGAATCGAAAGAGAACTCTCCACTACTAGGAAACCCAAGCAAAATGGAGTAGTTGAAAGAAGGAACCGAACCATTCAAGAAATGGCAAGGAAAATGCTATTAGCAGCTGATTTGTAGCCAAAATTTTGGAGAGAAGCAGTTGAGACAACAGTTTATACCTTAAATCGAACTCAACTAAGACCAAATAATTAAAATACTCCTTATGAATTATGGAAAGGAAGACCTGCATCAATAAAATATTTCAGGATTTTTGGAAGAAAATGCTTCATAAAGATCAATGATGACTCACAAGGAAAATTTGATTCTCAGGTTGACAAAGGAATATTTCTTAGATATTCTACTAGGAGCAAAGACTACAAATGTTACAGCAGTCATCTATGAAAAATAGTGAAAGTATTGATGTGAAGATCGATGAAGCTATTCCAGAAAAAAGAAGTTGAAGATCATGAAGTTGAGCCCTTCCTTGAAGAAAGCGAAGAAGAACCCGAAAAAGAAGAAAAGGATGAAGAACCTCAAAGTGAACCTTCACAAACTCCTTCTAAGATCAAATTCCTTCAAAAAAATCATCTATAAGAACAAATTATTGGGAATATAGATGAAGGAATTCAAACTCGAAGAAGGATGAAAAATAGTCCAAGAAAATAAGATGTTGCACTCTTATCTTTAATAGACCCTGAAATTTTTTCTCAAGCAAGTAAAGATCCTCATTGGATAAAGGCCATGGAAGAAGAAATGTCTCAAATCGAAAAGAATGAGACTTGGGAGCTAGTACCTCGTCCAGAATACAAAAATATAATTGGAACAAAATGGGTATTCAAAAACAAGATGAATGAGGATGGACAAATTATCAGAAATAAAGCTATACTTATTTGAAAAGGATACTCACAAATTGAAGGAATTGACATTGAAGAAACTTTTTCTCTAGTAGCATGATTGGAATTTATAAGAATTTTTTTGGCATTTAATTGCTCAAAATGATTCAAGGTTTATCAAATGGATGTAAAATAAACATTTCTAGATGGAGACCTCAAGGAAGAAGTATACATGGAACAACCGAAAGGATTTGATCTAGCTGAAGGGAAAGAATTTGTATGCAAGTTGAAAAAGGATTTGTATGGGTTGAAACAAGCCCCTAGAGCTTGGTATGCAAAGTTGAATCACTATCTGCAACTAGAAGGTTTCAAAGAGGGAGTAGCAGGAAGCAATATCTACATGAAGATAGACAAATAAAAATTTTTGATCACTCTTGTATACGTTGACGATCTAATATTTGCTAGCAATGATGATGGGATGAGCCATGAATTTTCTCCAAATATGTCTAAAAGGTTCGAAATTTCAATGGTTGGGGAGTTATCTTACTTTCTTGGGCTACAAGTATCTCAAACCACTGCAGGCATGTTTATATCTCAAGAAAATATCTTAAAGACATGCTCAAGATATATGGTATGGAATATTGTGCCCCTACGAGCACACCAATGACCACGGATTGTAAATTAAGCAAAGATGATGATTCCCCTCTCATCAATGAAACCTTTTACAAGTCAATCATTGGAGCTCTCCTATACTTAACTATCACAAGGCCAGACATCATGCAAGCAGTTGGAATGGTAGAAAAATTTCAATCAAGTCCTAAACAGTCTCATCTAGCAGTTGTGAAGAGAATACTTAGATATTTGAAAGGAACTGCTGATTTTGGTCTTTGATATCCTAAGAGCTCAACTATTACTGTAACTGATTACTCTGATGTTGATTGGGCTAGAAGCGTGGATGATCGAAAAAGTATCAGTGAAAATTCATTCTTTATGGGAGATTGTCTTGTATCTTGGCTCAGCAAGAAGCAATCATGTATATCTCTGTCTACAGCAGAAGCTGAATATATAGTTGTTGTTGATTGTTGTACACAAATACTATGGATGAAGGAAGCTTAAAAGGATGTCAACATAGAAACTAAGCAACCAATCACTATTTTTTGTGACAACACTAGCACCATCAGCCTTTTAAAGAATCTGGTGATGCACTCAAAGATCAAACATATTCCAATCAAATACCACTTTCTCCGTGAACAAGTCGCTAAATAAAATACCAAATTGAAATATGTCAACACAAAGGAGAAGATTGCAGATATCTTTACAAAACCCCTTCCTCGAGAAGAATTTGAAAATCTTCGTTGAAATATGGGGTTAATTTCTCTTGCGTCATATTAAAACAAGCATGATGTCGGGGGGAGCAACATGTCGTGGGGAGCAGCATGATAGGGGGAGAAACATGACAGGGGGAGCCCATTGGCAACCCGTTTTCCATTGATGTCAAAGGGGGAGATTTTTAGTCTAATTTTCATTAATGTCAATATCCATGAAGGTAAGCATGATGATGACCAACAAGCATAATGAAGGCAAGTATGATGAAGAAAAGTCAAACGAATCAATGAAGAGGTCCTTCATTCTATTTCTACACTCATAAAGGATCAGACACATTAAAAGAAATTTTCTGATACCTTCAAGGAAAAATTATTTCATAAGACCTCCACTATCTTAAAGACCATAATTTTATCTTTCCAACGATCTATTAGGCAGCCCAAAACTCCAAGTGGCTTGAGAGTTATTGAATTTTTAAGTTAATGCATAATTTATGGCTTAGTGAGCCGACCCTCACTTATCACTCATGTCAGTCTATTTCTTATAGCAAAAACACTATAAATACAATGATTCAGACTTCATTCTTAGCCATCCAATTAGGTGATCATCCACAATGTTACACAGTAATTTGTCACCATCCCTGCAATCCCTCGTCCCGCACAATAGAGGGCCTTTTCCGTGACCTGTGAGCAGTGACATAACCTGAAACCACTTTCATGTCATCCCCCTTGAAAAGGACCATCATTCCTCTGAAGAAAGTTTCTTGTGAAAAACCCTAAAAATAGACCTTTTGGCCTTGGCGTGACCAGCCAGTTCAGCCCTCGCGCCAATGGGGAAAATCCACCAAAGAGGGCGTGCCAACTGGTGCTCTGTCCCAGTGTATTTCTCGTGCCAAGCTTAATAAGGATTGTTTTTTAAAAATAAATGGCGGAAGTTTGATTCCAACCAACTCCTGAACGAGTCTCTAAAATGAGTTGGGAGGTTTGGCTCCGGATCTCCATGTAGGGTAAGTAGTTTTCCATCTATCATGGAAGCTTCCTTGAGGATAGGACCAATCCCACCATTGCAGGGATCCCAACTCCCCTTCCACCATCTATATAAGCTTGCCATTTCTCCTTAGCAAGCTAGTACTAAGAGCTGAATCTGTAGCAAGGAGACTATCGCCAGATAGCCTTTGAGAGCCAAGTTGAAGAGAGAGAGCTTTGTCCCATTCCCGACAAGCTTCATTGAGACGTGCTCCGCTGTCAACCCCGCTGAAGGAAGATCCAGTGTCAGAGCTCAGGCTGTATCTTTCTTTCGTTTTTATTAATAATAAGCGACTTTGATTATGGTTTCATTCGTGTATCTTTGTCTTTGATGCAATGAATCACATCTTCTCTGACTAATGTATAGTTACAAGATTTAGATTCTATGTTGTGTATCGTTGTGTTTCTTCGCGCATGTGCAAGTGTTCGGACGCGCTAAGCGAAAGGATCGTGATCTGCCAAAGCGGAGGACGAGAAGCATCATTCTTCCTTCGATGACCATCGCATAGGACCTGAGGTAGGCAACTTGTCCTTTCTTGTCATTTTGTAACTAGAGACCTGCGTCACTACATGATCGATTGTTGCTAGACCCGATCTGGGCTAGTAGGGATCACCTCTGTCCGTAGAGGGGATTTACCTCTCCAACAAACTGGCGACTCCGCTGGGGATTGTTTGATTGGAGTTTTTCTTGTCTCTTTCGGTTGCTTTTGGCTTTTGTCTGCTTGATCAACTCTTCTGGTTTGCCTCCTTCTGGTGTAAAACCTCTGTTCAGCCCCCACCATACCTGATCTGCTCCCTGTTTGCTCTTTTTTATTTTTGTCATTAGTAAACTTGACTGGTGCATTTTTTTGACCTGACAGTCACGCCAACTAGTGCTTATTGCTAGTTAGGCCCCCGCACCAATATTGTTCTAGCGCTAGATGTGTTAGTATGAATCTTTTGTCGGAAAAAGACCACTTTAGCTATGCATAACAAATAGCCCTAACATCAATTATGGATGCCAATATCTTCAAATCTGCAGTTAGTTGATCAAGACAAAGCTGCACAAATTCAGATCTATGCATAAAAAGACATTAAGCAGTGAAAATAAGGTTTTGCTCCATGTATCCAATAGACAAGACAAGAACAATATTTTTGAAAGAATTTTTTATATTAAGGGCACCTGAGAGGAAAACAAGAAAGGTGTTTCCAATTCTCCTCAATGGGATGGGTTCTTGAAAGTCCTCAGTGCTTCAGATCTAGCATTTCTCTCTCTTGTTGGTGTAGAAAACCCAGACAAACATAGAACTCAAAGGGAGCTCACAAAGTAAAAAGTAGAGAATGTGACAATGATAATGGCTCAAAGTCAGACCAAGAGCATAGATCCAGAGTGATCTAATGAGCGAAAAAAGGTGAAAAATGAATGGGAAAACCCTTCTATTTATAACAAAATATTAGGGTAGTCTAGAACTTGGTGCATGAATAAAATATTATTAACCAAATTCTAGAACCACCCTTTAGGAATATTTTATTATATTTGTTGGAGGGAATAGGTATTTAACTTGGGTCAAATCCCTTTATTTGTAAATAATAAATAAATAAATGATTTATTTATTATTTTAAGGAAGTGGTTGAATGATAATTAAATAAATAATTATTTATTTAATTATTTATAAATGATTTAGTCATATTTAACAAGGAATATTATTAAATAAGATTTAAATAATTATTCCTAGAAAATAATAAGATAAATAAGGATTTATCTAATTAATTTCCTTGTTTTGGGTTAAATATAACTTGAAATAATAATTAAATTATTGTTTAATTGATTATTCCATGGGGAAAATCAAACAAATAAAGATTTGTTTAATATTTCCTTTTGGGGTTTCCTATTTGGACCATAAACAACTTATTAAATGTGTTTTATTAAGTTATTTTACATAGCGAAAGAAATTTTACTTAGGGTAAAATTGGTCTTACATGGTGTACTTGGGTCCATCTAATGATAATAGGTTAGATGACCAAAAAATGGTGTAACAAGATGCAGCCAAACAGTCGCGCCAATCCTGTGTGGTGCTAGGGTTTGCTTGTTTCTGAGCCTTCTGAGCTTGATTTATGGTTTTGGTGTCATTTTTTCGACTGCCTGAGTGCCCTGAATTCTTGGTTGACTGTGTGTGACCTCCATCCTCCGGTTGTTTGCCCTCTACTATCAGGTTTACATTCTAGCCCTAGGGCATCTAGGTGCTATTGTGTGCTGAGCCTCTCGTGAGAGTTTTTGGTTTTCGTTTGTTTAGTCAACTTTGTTTTTGCTTCCTTGCATTCGTTTGGTGGTCTTCCATTGTGTTATTGCATTGTTTGAGTGATTTTTCTCTTTCTCATTCGAGTCTCGCTTTGTCTCATTTCGAGCCTAGATTACACAGTTTGTATGGGTCTTTGAGATTCCTCTTTGATTTGAGGGATTTCTCCATCAATTTGAGGTCTGATTGTGTATTTTGTATTGAGTGAACTTGCTTGTCTTTACTCTTTCGCTATCGTTTCTCAAATTGATCTCTTTATGAGTTTTCATTTTGTTTAGTGCATTTTGCTCTTAAAACATTGAAAATAAAAAAAAAAATTCTTTTGCTTTTTTGTTAGTGAGTGAAAATTGAAAACTTTTCTGCATTATTAGTGTTATATAACTCTAAAGGAAAAGCTTTGAGTTTCACTAGCATGCATTAGAGACACTAATGGTTGTTTTGTTATCATTTTGTTATTGTTTGAAAAATCTCTCCACCTTCCCGTAGTTAGCTATTCATCGAACAAAGTGATTTGTAGTGGCATGTAGCGTGCATTTAGAGGATTTTTGAGACAAAACATTCGGTAGGGCCTGAAATTGAAACATAATTGAAGATCAACTCTAAAATTTATTCAATTTACCTTAAGGCGGCATTGAAACATTAACGAAATATCTAGAGGTCTAGGCTAGTGACGTGTTTCGGCGTCGTTAAACCTAGTAGTTTTCGTTCGCCTCTTGGCTTTAGACAACACTAGTATGGACTTGTGCTCCCCGTACCGTTGCGTATATAAAGGGAGACCCCACTAGGTTGCTATCCTTTATCCATAGGAAGCCGAGTCTGCCGCCTTATACCCGTGATACACTGGACACAGCATTCGGGGAGATTTCCTGCACGTACATCAAGTCCTTGGTTGATTTCTCTTTCATTTTTGAACCAAGGTGTATATTGCAGTTCACAGATATCTGGTACACCCTTTTGCCTAGAATTCCAGAGTAGTCATTTCGATCTTTTCTGACTCATTAAATTTGAAAATATCATCAAGCGCTTGTCCTTTCATGCTTGTTTCCAAATTGAAAGAGATAGAGTCACCTTTTATTCATTTCTCTACTCTTAAAACATGAAACGGTAAAGTTTCTAAGTTTCAATGTGGTAAAATTAATCACCTGCGATCACACGCCCTTTTAGAAATTGTTTGTCGGTAGTTTGATTGTTTACCTTAGTTTTTCCTGTGTGCTTTTGTTTGATCTCTTCCTCTTTTTGTTACTGTCACAGTGGCGGAACCTTCATTTTCGTCTACTGGTAGTCCTTAAACAGACGATTCATCAGAGGTCTCTTAGTCCTCTGCTGAACCTCACAACCTATTGTCTCCAAGTTTCCCGACAAGGGATTAGTTCTGTCTGAGCTTCCCTTTGGAGGACCAGTTGAGTTCGATTGGCCCTTATCCAACGCTTGGTTTGGATTTGGAGTAGGGGAATATTTCCCTCCTCTTACATCGAGATCACCTTTTTTAGCTGTTGTTATACCTCCTAGTCCTCGTTGTCTTTTAGAAGATCTAGCGGCAGGGTCAAATATGGACTCACCCAGTCCTTCTCCTAGTGAGGAAATTCCTACATATGGTGAAGATTACCAGCTTTTCCCAAAAAACAACCCTGAGTCTTCTGTCATGTCTTCGCCTGGTCCTTCTCTTCCAGCGGGGTATAGATCCTTAAGTCAGATTGTGGTCGTTGTAGCCTCCATGGGAGTATCTACTCCGTCTACGAGGCTGGTTATTCCTTCATTAGGGATGTCTCCAAGGACACCCCTCACGTCATCTCCTCAGGTCACATCAGTACTTGTTAGGCCTATTGTCTGTGTAGCAGCATCTACGCCTGTTGTCACTACTCAGTCCACAAGGACCTCATCACTTCCCGAAGACGTTTACATAGCATCTGTTATTCCGAAGAATATCTCTCCCGAGGAGTATCGGTTGTCTCTACAGCCGTCCAACTCCGAGGTTGGTCAGTCCTCCCAAGATCCCAACCGTCCTTACTTTTCCCATTATGGATCGGATGGTACACCTCTTTATGTTTTTCCATATCAGTACGATCAGCAAGGAAACCCTCTATGTTTTCCTGCTCCAGAGGCTTATCAGTATGTTCAAGGTTTTCTGTCTGCCCAGGCTGGGCAACCTTCCAACCCGCAAGGACAACCCTTCCAAGGGCCAACATTCGGGCCAGCCTGGTTATCTATATGACCCGCAAGGACAACCCTTACAGGGCCAACCTTCGGGCCAGCAGGGGTTGTTATACAGTCTGAAAGGGTAGTCCTACAACCCTCAAGGTTAACCTATACAGCCTCACCCTGTGGTCCAACCAGGGCAACCTCAAGGACCCACAGGTCAACCGGGGTATCAACCGGGACCGGTGTACGGTCCAAGGGGAAAAATCCAACCCTCTCAACCCATGGTGCAACCTCTACAACCGCAATTTCCTATTGGTCCGAATGTTGCACAGTCGAGACCATCTTATGGTCCTGTTGCAGGTCAACCTGGTTATCAGGCACAACCTAGCCCTATCCCGCCACCAGGCCAACCGATTCATCCGGGGCAGCTTGGTGACCTTCACCAGCCATGCTAACCTGTTCAACCAGGAAAACCTGTTCACCCGAGTCAACCTGTTCAATCAGGGCATCCCACTCAGCCAGGTCAACCTGTTCAACCAGGCCAACCTGCACGTCCAGTCAATCCTGCTCAACAACCGATTTACTCTATGTCGCAGCCGAATCCACCTGTGCGCCCAAATTATCAGGCTCAGCAGGGCCCCACTTACCAACAACTCGCTTGACCCCAAAGGCGATTATTACCTCCAAGGTCAGTCTCGACCAGTTTACAAACCGCCCCAAGGTTTTGGTTATTACCTTCAACAACCAGACTATACCTATACTCAGCAGCCATACACTGCTCAAACAGGGCCTACATATAATCAGGGTTAGTACCCTGGTTATCAACCCCCATACACTCGTTATCAGCAACTGTACCAACCTAACTATACGGCTTACACCCCCTATGGTCAGACTCCTCCAGGACAGAACCAATGGGAGCAAAGTTATGCTCAACCAGGGTGGAGTACAGGTACAGGTCTTTATCGGGGGCCTGGTATGTCGTTCAATCCTCAGTTACCTTTCCTTGCCACGTTGGAATTGCCGGATGTATCTAAATTAACCAATGATCTGATCCTCCATAATCCATATTGGCCTCTAGTTCCAACCAAGGTACCTGATGACTGTCCTAAATTTGAGGGTAAAGCTGGAGAAGACCCCCAAGCTCATGTCATGACCTACCATCTGTGGTGTTCTTCGAACTCTTGGGTGGATGACTCGATTCGTCTTCGTCTTTTCCAGCGCACTCTTACCGGTGCTGCTGCTAAGTGGTACATAGAATTACCCCGCAACATCTTTCAGGATTTTAATACTCTTGCTATGGCTTTTCTGACGCATTTTCAGTTACCAGTTCATTATGAAGCCGGAACGCATCTCCTGACTTCCCTGAAGCAGGATAAAGCCACTCACATATCATATCACATTCATGAGTGGCGACGTCATCGTCGACTGATCAAGTTTGATATACCTGATCAGCTTCTAACACATTAGTTCACTACCTCCTTCGTTAACAAGATCGCTCAAGATATTGCTATGGGGACATGTGTGACCGAAGAAAAAGCCATCGCTCGTGCCCAGTACCTTGATTTGGTGTACTCTCAGTCTGGCATGCTATATGATATTTTAACTGATGCTCCGCGGCCAGGGACCTCTAAAGCACTAGCTACCCCATTGGTGGACGATGTTATTGGTTCCATTTCTTAGACTTCTCGGAAGTCCTCTAATGGGAAGCAGAAGTCGAATTCTTCCAATAATTCTACTCTTCCCGCCCCTCCAAATTCTGGTAAGACCATGGAGGTCAATGCCATCCAGGCCAATCCTATGGAAAAGGCCTCCAAAAGAAAGAAGAAGGGCAAAGGCAAATCCAAACCTGATGCTCCAAAACCAGAGTCTTCCAAACCTCATGCTGACGATGGTTCCCAACAAAAACCGAAGTACCCCTGCCTGATCTGTGAAGGAGACCATCATACCAAAGATTTTCCCTGACGATCCGAAGTTAGTCAACTTCTGAAAGGCTCCAAAGGAACTCTGGTAGTTCTCAAAGAACCATTCCCATCTCAGCAGACCCAGATGGTTGAACAGCCTTCACCGTCTGCACCATTTGGGTCCCAAGTTTTTATGATGAACGGTGTTGCACCTGTTTCAATTGCTACGCGCTCGAAGGATTATACTGGATCACGCCAAGCAGTTGGGAAGGAAGTCGTTGATGGCCCACCTCCCCCACCTGTCTCGGGTCCTTTAGAAATCGAGAAGCCCAGTGCTAAACTCATTGTTAGGCCACCTTCCAAAGGTGTTCTACGAAAATATTCCTATAATCCAAACGCCCATGCCGCTCAGCACTACAGCATTGTTGAGGAGTTGGCACAGGCGCCTTCCGCAATGTCTGCATTGGAAGTGCTTCAAAGTTTCCCATCGCAACGGAAAGCTCTGTTGTCCGCAATCGGTGGGATTAACCCTGCCGATTCTAGCCTTCTCACCTTCGACTTGGAAAATTGTGTCCCCCGACTTCCACATCAAATCGCTCTTGTTATACAAGTCGGTATCAACGGCCTCAACATCCATAGGGCCATTGTGGATGAAGGTGCTTCCACCTATGTTATGTCATCTGCCTACTGGAAGGCCATTAGCTCTCCAACCCTCACTTCATCTCCCAATGCCCTTGAGGCATTTTATGGTCGGGAATCAAAACCCTTGGGTGTTCTCGTGAGTTTTCCGATCACATTACACTATAAGACAGTCAACGTAGAAGTAGAAGTGGTTGGCGCCAAGCTCAACTACAATCTTCTTCTTGGTCGCAGTTGGACCCACGCCATGCTATGCGTTCTGTCCATCGTCTTCCGGCTTCTGAAGCTTCCACATGAGGGAAAGATCATCACTGTCGATCAGTTGTCTTTCTTCACCTCATCCTCCGAGAAAAACGTACCATATGTGGATCAGATCCCCAATCCCCCCGACAGTGTAGGACCTAGTCTTTTCAAGGACCCCGTCCTCATGGGTATTTTTCCCACGCCACCACCGCACATCGTTCAAGTCAACATGATCTCTAGGTCAGATGACCCATGGATCATCCCTTCGCCTGAACAGGTGACATATTTTGGAGAATCGATGCCTCTAACTCCACTTGAAATCAGTTATTGCGAAGTCGTTGCCGCATCAGATATTCCTCCCCCTGAAAATGCTCCTTTGAGCATGGCTCTGGATGTATATTCTCAATCCCCTTAGCTCAGCAATGCAGATATGTCTGATTCCTTAAGAGAAGTCTTCCCCTCTGATGAAGCTATCATTGAAATGATGTCTCTTGAAGATCTACCGTGGAGCGATGGACATCATCGTTCCTCGTTCATGCTTAGCCTGGAGGCAATGTCTGATTGTCTGGAGCACTTCGCATCTCAGGTTCCCACCCTGCCTCTTCAAAAGCCTATATTAACTCATGAGGTTCTTTCGAAGGGAAATCTAAGTAACATTACACAAACTATTCCTGTCGACATCTCCGTCAAACCGGGGGTGGTCGAGAACATTCATGTGGGAGTTACTTGTTCTCCCGAAGAGATACAAGTTTACACGGAGCTTTTCCACGAATTCAGAGATGTTTTCGCATGGTCCTATGAGGATATGCCTGGGATTGATCCCAGTATAGTTGTGCATGAGATTCCCACTTATCCAGGTGCGAAGCCCGTGCGTCAGCGTCTACGCCCAGTGCATCCCCAAAAAGTCACAGCTACAAAAGCAGAAGTTGAAAAACTTCTTAATGTGGGCTTCATATATCCTATTCCCCTCACAGAATGGGTTTCTAATATTGTCCCTGTAGATAAGAAGCAGGGCACTATACGGGTCTGTGTTGACTACCGAGACATCAACCGGGCTTGTCCTAAGGATAATTACCCCACTCCCTTCATAGATCAGATCATTGATGACTATGCGGGGAGTGATATTTATTCCCTTATGGATGGCTTCTCGGGGTACAATAAAATTAATATTCTACCTGCTGATCAACATAAGACCACCTTTATCTGTCCATGGGGTACTTTCACTTACAAGAAGCTCCCGTTCAGCTTAAAAAACGCTGGAGCCACTTTCCAGCGCACTATGTCCTATGCTTTTCTTGACATACGTCACATTTTTTAGCCATATCTAGACAATTTTTCGGCTCATTCAGCTCAGCATGAGGACCATCCTGAACACCTCCGCCAGATTTTCCTCCACTGTAGACATTACAATATTGGGCTCAATCCTCGCAAGTGCGTCTTCTGCATGGATTCTTGCCATCTTTTGGGATTTATTGTCTCCAAAGACGGAATTCGCCTTGACCCCCTCAAGGTCAAGGCCATCGTTAACCTCCCATCCCCATCCTCGTTGCATCAACTACAGATTCTACAAGGGAAAGCCAACTTCTTACGTCGCTTCATTCCGAACTATGCAAAAGTGGCCAAGGGGTTTACGTGACTTTTGAAGCAGGACGTTCCCTTCCATTGGGACGAGATTTCCCATCAATCCTTCGATAAACTTAAAACGTTGCTCATCAACGCTCCGTTGATACGTCCTCCCAACTATCATCGCGATTTTACCCTTTATTTGGTCGTTGCGTTTAGCACGATAGCTATGGTTCTAGTATAGGATGACGACGATGGAAATGAACACGTAATTTACTATCTATCTCGGAATCTTCTCGACACTGAAACGCGCTATGCCCATGTCGAAAAATTAGTGCTTGCCACCGTCCAATCTGTTCAGCGGTTCCGCCATTACATCCTGTTGCGCACGGTAACCGTGATTTCTAATTGCAACCCCATGACATACATTTTGTCTTGACAATTTCTGGGGGGAAAGTACTCCAAATGGATTGTAATCCTTCAGGAGTTCGATTTGGAGTTCACAACTGCCAAATTGACGAAATCATTATTTTTTGTTGATCTTATTTTCTCTCTCCCGACAGACTCCATTCCATCACAATCCGAGGATCATATTCCGAATGAAACACTCTTTTTTATCAGCACTCATGATCCATGGTATGGTGACATCATCGTATACCTTCAAACATCTACTTTCCATTCCAAGTTAATGAAGGATGCTCGACGTCGTGTTCGGCATCAATCTCAACCTTACCGTATTTTCGGAGATACCTTATATCGTGTCGGAGTTGATTTTGTGCTCCGCCGATGTTTGACCTTGGAAGAGGCTGAGAAAGTCCTGAATGACTGTCACAGTGGCGCCTGTGGCGGTCACATGTCCGAATATGCTATCGCCCAGAAGATTCTGTGTGCGGGTTACTTCTGGTCATCTATATTCAAAGACTGTATTGTTGCAGTTCGAAAATGTCACGCGTGTCAGGTCTTTCAGCGCAAGATGCGCGCACCACCCCTACCGTTGCATCCTGTCATTACTGTAGACCCTTTTGCTAAATGAGGCATAGATTTTATGACATGTAACCCTCACTCAGCCGGGGGCATGCTTATATAATCGTTGACGTGGACTACTTCACTAAGTGGGCCGAAGTGATGCCTACATTAGCTGTCGACGGTAAGACAGCCGCTCAATTCATTTTCAACCATGTTATTACGCATTTCGGAGTCCCTCAGTCCATTGTCACCAATCATGGCACTCATTTTCAGGATTACATGATGGTAGAGCTGACATCAAATTTGGGCTTGCGTCATGATAGCTCAACGCCATACTACCCCCAGGCGAATGGCCAGGTTGAGGCCGTGAACAAGGTACTTGTCACAATGCTTCAATGAACAATTGGTATTCATAAATCCAATTTGCACCTCCAATTGTTCTCAGCTCTCTGGGCCTATCGAACATCAGTAAAGAGTGCAACCAGATTCACACCCTTCCAGTTGGTGTATGGTCTAGAAGCAACTCTTCCAGTTGAATGTGAGATTCCTTCTCTGAAATTGGCTGTGGAATTACTGCCCGACACTTCCCCGGAGGAAGAACGTATCTTGTATTTGGAACGTCTGGATGAAACCTGTCGCCTGGCTGCTTTGATTATCGAAGCACAGAAAAAGCAGGTTAAAGCTCATTTTGATTCAACGGTTTCTCCACGTTCCTTCATCGAAGGGGACCTCATCCTCTTATACGACCAAGCACATGATAAAATTGGAGTGGGAAAATTCCAGCCCATGTGGCATGGGGCCTATGAGCTAATCGACTATGAAGGTATTCCTCTGGCGCAGCCTAGAAATGGGTTGTACCTCAAAAAGTAATACGCTTGAATTATTCTTGTGTGGTGTGTGTACATAAGTGAGTGATTTCATTTTTTGTGCATGTGTGGTGTGGTGTGCTTTGTGAGCATCTTTCTGCTGATTGGGTCTTCCTGATTGTGCAGATGTCTATTACTCCATTTGTCGATTTCGCGGATGGTGCCTCCCGCAGTACCAGGAATCTATCATCGGCAGCCTGGGTAATCTACAATCCTACTAGTGATTTAGTTAATTTGCAAGGTGTATGTCTAGGGCCTACCACAAATAATGTTGCAGAATATAGTGCCATTTTGGAATTATTAAACGAGGTTGTTAACCTCAGTATTCATGCATTACTTGTATATCTGGACTCACAGCTTGTAGTGTTACAACTCAATGGTCATTATTCAGTTAGGAACCCATCCATTTTACGACTATATCTACGTATTCATTTACTGGAAAGAAATTTTGATTACATTACATATCAACATATACCCAGACGCATGAATGTGTTAATAGATGTAGTAGCTAGCATGGTTTTCGATAGACATTTACACAAATTGTAAAAACATCATCATATGTAAAAAGATCCATCCAGAAATATATATATGTGTGTGTGTGTGTGTGTGTGTGTGTGTGTCGAAATGTTTGCAGTTTGTGTACATCACATAAAATTCAAAAAAGATACATGTATGTTTTAATAATATTCGGAGACAACATGTCTCTCAAAAATGTGCAAATGAAAAGCCCTAAATGACTAATCAGCATGGTGCTCGTGGTAGCATGTCATCACCCACACCAGTCGCCTTAGTAAACGATGCAAGCGACTAGGCACCCCCACGGTGTGCCTCTGATAAGCCATGGGAATGCCTGCTAGCCGAGCATAATCGGGAATCCCACGGGCGATTCCCTCCAAGTTCTGAACTAGCTCACTCCCCTCGCCACCCTCACCTTGAGGGTCGTAGGCAAGAGGGGTCCTCCGTGCAATAGGCGACATCCCGGCATACACATAAGATTGTTTGTTAGAACATGCATGTATATCCAAAAAAAATCATAAAATACACAAAAAATAAAAAAGAGTCTTACCGAGCTCCTCGTCCCAGTCTTCTCCCTCCGAGAGTGGAAGATCTAGGTCTCTCGTGAAGTCGGTACCGACATAGGGCCAATCCTCCACAACGATCAGCTGTCGCCGTAGCCATGAAAAGAACTCGGGCCTCCATGAAATTTGTTGGCCCCCTCTTGATTTGGGCATGAGTGCTACCCATTGAGCCATCCTTGGCTCTCTCAACAATGGCTCGGCGACTATTGCCCCCTGGCCCTGGAAGATTGGTAATCGTTCGAGGATGAACGATACCAAGATAGAATCGTACCCAAACTGCTTGAGTTTTCTCTTCTTACACTTCGTCAACTGTCGTTTGATGTTCATTGTTACGACAATGGCCCAATAAAACAATGTTGGGTTCATGCATTATGATGCTAAGAGGAGCTGCGTTTTAGTGGCCTCATGCGGTGCCTACGAGCCTGCAGCCTGCATAATGGTATGGAGTACTACTCTGAGTGCAAGATCAGGAACAATGTGGATGTCCACCTTCCCGTTTCCTGATCCTATCTGTGCCCCTAGGCACACTCTTTCAATCACCATTGACATTTTCTCCCCCGAGGGCCTAGTACCTGTCATGATCGGGACTGGACCTCTCCGAGACAATCCAATTATGAAATAAACATCAGATACTTCGAGCTCCAGCACTTGGTCTCGAAGCCTGAACTTTTCTTTGTTCTCGTCCCATATACTGATTAAGTATTGCAGCAATTCAGGTTGTGCTCTTAGGCACGGTGTCAAGAAGAACTTTTTTAAGTTGCAATCCCAGAGAGCGTTCATGCATGCTTCGTTCCCCATGGCCATTTCATCTTCTTCACTGTGTTCCCATTATTTCCATTCAATAACCATTGTGACTATGTATCTGCACCAAAATGGACACAAACACTTTATTAGATCCCTTGAACTCTCAAAAATCTGGTTGAATGGTTCATTTTTTGTTAAAATTGAGCGGAAAATTAGGTTGCGCCATTGGCGCGACTTTTTTGCTGACAGTCGCACCATCTGGCGCGACCCCTTTGCAAAAAGCACCCAATTGGCGCGAGTCCATGCCCGATACCCGCGCCAATTGGGCGAGCCCTAAATTTGCAAATATCCCCTCAGGGATCTCAAATCATAGTGGAATTCTATAAAAAATGGATTAAAACATAGCTAGGGACAATGCCTCTTACCCAGAACAAACGAGAACTAAAATGGTGCACTGGATCGTCTGCAGTCGTTGCCACAAGTTCGCACAAGAAAAACTCACTGTTGCTCTCCACAAGAGGTAAAAAGTAAAAGTAAATATGTTTTTACTATTTGTGGCATATTTATAACTTTTCAAGGTTAAATTAGGTTTTGAAGGTCATTTTTCCAATATTTTATTATATTTTGCCGAAAAATGGGTTTTACGCTTGCTTTCTTATGCAGCAACAGGTTTTCACGCAACTTGAACGACGGTACGAGTTGTATTTTATACTTTTTCGAACTCAGTAAAAACACGAAAAATTCACTACTGGAGTCATATTTCAGCTCTTTTCTGACTCTCTAAACATGAAAATATTGCCGAGTCGCTTGTCATTTTGATCTCGTTAAATTGGCTGCGAAACGACATCTACCCAGTATACGTTTACCCCTTTTTCGGGCTGGGATAGATTATTTACGAAAAAGGAATACCCTAGCCGATCGCGACTAGGAGGTTATTAGTGGTTTTCACTTTTGACATATAGAACTATCTACAGTGCGGACTGTTGGAGTTTACTTTTCTGCTGTCTTTTCAAACTCTCTAAACATGAAAAGACGTCGATTTCTTCCTTTGTCAGACTCATTAAACCCTAATGACATCGGATTCTGTCATAATGACGATACTCGAGTTTCTCCTTCCTAGGGCTCATTAAATGTACTAGGTTGGATTTGTCCGAAGGAAAAACTTATATCACAAGCATATGTTATCCCCTTCAAGCTTGTTTTCAAAAATAATTGGGGTACTCACCAAAAATGGTGGGGAAAAATGAAACCAGTATCATCGTCGTGTCAGCAGTATGTCGCTCTTGAACATGGCACTTGTCTGCATTCGTGTCAGGTTGGGGACATCTCATCTCGTTTACTTCTTGCCTCCATGGGTTTGTGTTATCCTTTTTGACCACTCATCTACTCCTTGCCTCCTCATTATGACCTCAGAAATTTTGATGTCGAATACTTCCAAATCCAGTTTCGTGCCGCCGATATGTTCAAGAGAAGTTGACCTCTGCAGTTCTCAACTCCCCTCTGATTCTCATCTGATCCTAATTCACAAACATTATGTTCCTCTGTCTCGTGTCGATGATGTGGGAAAAATTATGGCCCACCTTCGATCAAGGTAACTTCCTGTCAACTTCAGCTCATTATTCAGGAAGCTAATCTAGAGACTCCCTTCCGGTACCTTGGAGCCTGCATGCCTCAATGGCAGTTTCTTCGCATTCGACGCAAGTTTTTCATCATTAACCTTCGATCGGATGATTCTGTGGGTGTTCAATGTCAGCTCACTGTTCACATTCCGTGGATTGTACCTATAGTACCTTGAGGGCCATTGTCATTATTGGTGGTTCCTCTCGTGCATGTTAACGACTTTCACTATTGGCTGGTAATTAGACAATATTCTTGCATGTTCGACTTCAGCTTACTTATCCACATGCTGGAACTTGTACTTTGTTCAGGTTCAGATGGAGCGCAAGACCCTGGGTTTTGTCTGATGGAATCCAGGCTGCGATTTTGTGGATTATCATGATTGGTTACATGACTCATTGATTGGATGGTTGTGACCATACCTGAGTCTACTTATTGATCCTTTCTGGATGGCTGCGTCCATACCTTGGATCCTGATTATTGTATACTCTATTATGGATGGCTACACCCATACCACATGTCATGTATTTGAGATATCAATTGTATCTATCTACGCAGGTTTTCCGATGGCAATGTTTTCAGTTGGACACGTTCTCATAAAGAATTTCACCCCTCTCTCTCTTTCAGGCCTCATGCTTTAGGGGGCATTTGTTACACAGTAATTTTTCACCGTCCCTGCAATCCCCCATCCCGCACATTGGAGGGCATTTTCCATGACCTGTGAGTACTGACATAACCTGAAACCACTTTCATGGCATCCCCCTTGACAAGGACCATCATTCCTCTAAAGACAGTTTCCTGTGAAAAACCCTAAAAATAGACCTTTTGGCCTTGGCGCGACCAGCCAGTTCAGCCCTCGCGCCAATGGGGGAAATCCACCAAAGAGGGCGCGCCAGCTGGCGCTCTGTCCCAGTGTATTGCTCGTGCCAAGCTTAATAAGGATTGTTTTTTAAAAATAAATGGCAGAAGTTTGATTCCAACCAACTCTTGAACGAGTCTCTAAAATGAGTTGGGAGGTTTGGCTCCGGATCTCCATGTAGGGGAAGTAGTTTTCCACCTATCATGGAAGCTTTCTTGAGGATAGGGCCAATCCCACCATTGTAGGGATCCCAACTCCCCTTCCACCATCTATATAAGCTTGCCATTTCTCCTTAGCAAGCTAGTACTAAGAGTTGAATCTGTAGCAAGGATACTATCGCCAGACAGCCTTTGAGAGCCAAGCCGAAGAGAGAGAGCTTTGTCCCATTCCCGACGAGCTTCATTGAGACATGCTCCGCTGTCGACCCTGCTGAAGGAAGATCCAGCGTCAGAGATCAGGTTGTATCTTTCTTTCGTTGTTATTAATAATAAGCGACTTTGATTATGGTTTCATTCGTGTATCTTTGTCTTTGATGCAATGAATCACATCTTCTCTGACTGATGTATAGTTACAAGATTTAGATTCTATGCTGTGTATCATTGTGTTTCTTCACGCATGTGCAGGTGTTCGGACGTGCTAAGAGAAAGGATCGTGATCTGCCAAAGCGGAGGACGGGAAGCGTCATTCTTCCTTCAACGACCATCGCATAGGACCTGAGGTAGGCAACTTGCCCTTTCTTGTCATTTTGTAACTAGAGACCTGTGTCACTACGTGATCGATTGTTGCTAGACTCAATCTGGGCTAGTAGGGATTGCCTCTGTCCGCGGAGGGGATTTACCTCTCCAACACACAAAGAAGCATATTATAGTTCACAACTCGTGAACTTAAAGATACCGAAGATAGGGAGCATAAAATTAAGGAGAAAGGGTCTACAAATGAAGGTTTCTGGGTCATAAATCAAATGATTGACACCTACAGGAAGTTATATAACTGATCTACATCTTGGACACCTATAGGATCACTATATTACACCTCGGATCCACTGTAATAGCTTCATACGACTTCACTGTAACATATTTTAGACCTGTTGTGGCTTGAAACATTGTTGCAGTTTCACTGTATTTGCTTCAAACCTGTGTTATCCTTTTTTCGGTGGCTCACTGTGATCTAGCTCAGACCCACTGTAATATACTTTAGTGCCTCGGATCTGTGGATTATCTTTTGATAGGACCTTTTGATATTACCCTTAGACCTGTGCTATCTTTCTGTGACTCAGGTATGTGAAGGACTGCCTCAAGCTCGGGTTTATAAAGAACTATCTACACCTCAAGCTCAGACCTTCTATATTGTGGTTTAGAGTTAGAGAGCTCATTCAAGAAAGCTCAGTATTGCAGTCTCGGTGGAGATTTTTTTTTATCTGTGGAGTATATACATATTCAATGATATATGTGAATATTTGGATGAGACAATGATGAATTTGAAGGTATAATTCTAAACAGTGAAGCTTTAAGATTTTTGGATATTTTGGACATGTGAAGCATTGAATGGTGCAGAATCTTATGAAGATATTCAAAGTAATTAAATTATTCATTTTTTATTAAGAAGACTAAAGGGTTGGTGCCCTAGGGGTTGGAGCCTCTAAAAATCAGGTTGGAGCCTTGAAAGGATAGGGTTGGAGCCTCACCATAGTCCAAGTTGGTGCTTGGAAACAAGTTGGAGCCTGGAAGGTTGAAGGGTTGGTGCCCTTAAACATCATTGTACTCATCCATTTGTAAAAGGATCATTAGTCTTCATTCTATAATAAAATTAGTCAATTCTGTTTTTAATTGTGAAGAATCTAACTGGTTAAATAACAATTGAAAATAAATATTGATTCACCCCCCTCTTAGTATTTCCAACACTCTCAGTTGAAGCCCAATATGAATCAAGTAAAGACGGTCCCCAAGTCTCTCAGCCATATAGAATAGTGGGACGGATCAAGGCGTACATGAGGCTCATCTTGGATGAGATGTCTTGGAAGTGATGTCGAAAGCACTATCTCTCGAGATGGGATAAGGATCCATATCCTTTGTTGATCTGAGGCTGAATTGTTGCTCACAAAATGAAGCAAGGACCTAAGAATTGCACCCTCAAGTAAGTATATGTGCTAGTGATCTCAACCTCCTCCCCTCTAAATAGAAAGTGAAGGTCAAAATTTTTCTTCACCTCATTCAAGATCATAACCTTGGTTTTACCCAATTTTACTGTCAACTGTCGAGGATCGCAAAATAGAGCTAAGGCATCCAAATGCCTTTGTAATCCTTCTAGATATGAGGAGAGGCGGACCACGTTATAAAAAAATACTAGAATAGATATTAGAACCTAGTGAAGAAGGCAATAATCAGTGTCCTGGATATGCTCATGTAGAAATGCCTCCAAGTCATCAATATAGATCCCAAAAAGGGTAGGGAATAGTGGAAAGCCCTATTTAACCCCAATAGTGTTTCGAATGAAATCAGAAATTCCATGAGCCATGCGAAGATGACCAAAGACAGACCCATATAGGCACTTAATAGTTGTCAATAGAGTCGTTGAGATGCCAATATCTCTGAGTCTTCGGAATAAGGTTTCCCTTGGAACAAAGTCAAAATATTTCCAAAAATCTACAAAACAACAATATAATTTCGAAGAGCAGTGTCGTGCCTCCTCAATCACGGCATGGAGGGTGGGAATGTGGTCAATGGTCTAATGAGCTGGTTGGAAACCTACCTGTCTCCTAGCTCTGAGTTGTCTCTGCTCAAGGTCAGTGGAGAGCTTCCTATGTAGAACAATAACATACAACTTCAAGAAAGTGAGGCCCACCATGATCGTTCTGTAGTTACTGGGATTTGATCTGGAACCCGATTTTTGGATCGAATGGATGATGTGGTGTGACCATGCCGGTGGAAAATCTTCATAGACTATGTTAGCACCCAATCTGAACCTCAGGCTGAAAGAGGCAAATCAGGGTAACAACTAAACCACGCTCAGCCTTGTAGCTAGCCCTACAAGGACAGGAGAGGGCTCTCTCCATAGAATAGATATTCGATAAATCAATAATGAAACTGATTTAGGCTAGGTATATATATGGAAAAAGAGTTTTAATAAATGACTGAAATTTTCAGGGATGTATGGGGCAAAAGGACAGCCCGAGCTGAGGAATTAAATCAAGGACACAGGATATTTCATGGGGCAAGGCAGGCAGGAGGTTTAGCAATCAAATTGAAATAAGGTGAAATGGAAAGACTTTTGAGGAGCTGAAAAGGGCATAATACATGGATCCTTTTCAAACAGAAGAGAACACACTGAGTATGAATGAGTCCCCAAGGCAGAGCGTATAAGATGGATTCTACCTTTCTAACTTGGAAACATTCAACTGGAAATGTTTATAAATGAATGATGAAACATAACAATGTACATATGAAACACAGAAGAGATACATTTGCTAAAACTCATACCACATGAATCCCACAAATCAGAGCTGAATCACTTTATTAATTCCCTGCCAAACTGTACAAAGGAGCGCCAAGCTCACTGCCACACTGTTCCCCTACTTCTGAGTTTGCAGGCCTCAGACTCTCCAGCCCTTGCAAATAATTAGAATTTACAATAAATAGACATATTTTGCAGGAGTACAAATCGATGGGAAGAGGAGAAATCATAGCTGAAGATGGACTGTTACAATTTTGTTTCTCGGCCTTTGACGTTTCGCTTTCCTTTAGCCCCTTTGAAGAAAACTGACTTTTTATTATTCTGTTGTTGAAAGAAGACAGACTGGAATTACATGCTTTTCGTGATGGGAAAAATGCGTTTAAATGGGAAAAGGGAAGGGGAATGGAGGCGGGATGATCACAATCGCAATATCGGAGTGGAGCGGCGATATAATATAATGAACAGTAATCGCAATCGGAGTAGAGCGAGAGCGAAGAAACATGTTTAATATAATAAAACATATTAATATGAATCAACATATTATAATATGTTCATCGCAATCGGAATCAGGATTGGGGAGCAGGCGGAGCGATATTATATATGAAACAACTTCTGATGCGATTGGAGGGGAAGAACCTTTGTATGAATAAATATAATCAAAATTTTCGGATTACAAAGGGAAAAGGCATTTTATTTATGAACGGGTGGATGTATAGTAAGGTGGGCCCGGAATCAATCACAATCGCAAATTGGAAGGGGAGGGTAATCACAATCGAGAGGCAGGGATGTGCGATTCATTATGGGCCGTCCGATCGGCGAGGAAGATCGACGGTGCTGGACCAATCGGGGGTTGTTAATCGGAGGTCGCGATCGGAGGGGAATGTGATTGATCGCAATCGAAGGATCGAGGAAGGGATTTGCGATCAGGCGGATCGGGGGATGGTGCGATTGGAGTGTCCGATTGGCGGAGGACCGTCGGATCGGAGGGGGAAGATCGACGGTTGTGGGTTAATCGGGAGCGAGCCATCGGCGGGAGTCAATCGGGACATGCGAATAAACGTTGCGATTTGCGATGGATTGTGATTGCGATTGTAACGCGGTTTATACATAATATCAAAATTTATAATAAGGTTTTCGGGGATGAAAAGGGGGAAGTGGTTTATACTGTGGGACTTTTTAATATGAATTTTTTTATTATAAAGTCCAAAGGCATGGAGGGGAAGTGGTTGGGTAACAAAATCGCATATTTTGTTAAATGGTTTATAATGTGATATTATAATCGGAAGGGGGAAGAAATGGGTTTTTAAAGGGATTTGAACATAAAGCTAAAAGGGAAACATGAGAAAGATGGGGGTTTTAGGGAATGGAGGGCTTTTACTTCACTCAGGCATAAAATTTAATCCAGAAGTCAGTTTTGAGAGTGTAGTATACCATTGGAAAGCTCTTTCCGAGCTCTTTCTGATGGATCTAATTTGAAGATAATCTGGTGCTGAACATGCTGCGGAAAACTTCTTTGAAGGTAGGGACATCACTTTGTGGAGATGACAGCTTCTGAATTGTGACTGAAAGGGCGAAGTATCATGTTTTCACATCAAAACATGGTTTTGAGGTGAAAATTAAATCAAACTGAATGAATGATATCTCTGATTTTCTTGGTGCTGTAACTCTAAGTTTATTGACTTCCTCATGACCTTGCTGATCTTTATTGACACTTGACTCATTAATTTAACCATGGTGAGACCTTAGAGACTAATGAGACCCGTCCTATGACCTACTGATATGATTTTGAGAATGAAAGTGACTAATGACTGAAGACCATAGGGAGGAAAATCAGCAAGTACCTCATGAGGGAAAACTGCTAAAAATTACTACCATCCATGAATCCATGACCTAGCGGAATGGTGAAATTTATTCGGTAGGAGACACATAATATGCAAATGCAAAGAGCAGTTTTGATCGCTGATGGAAGTATGACTAGACTGGCACTAGCAGACTATATGGTTGAAGAGATAAGCCAAGTATCTAACCAAAGCACGGAAATCATGCTTAAAGAACTCTACTTGTTAACCTTCCTCATCAACTGCTTTGTTGTTTTTCATCGCCCAAATGGCCTCTCTAATATATATGTATAAGAATAGGTAACAGGAAGAGGGTGGGGAGGTAACATGAATTTGGGCCTGCGATGGGATATCATAAAGGTTGTAAGTGTCAGATAACATGGATGTAGGTTTGAGGTTAGATGGAAGAGGAGATCGTCGGGGAAGGATGGTATGCCATAATTGTTTAAGGCAGTGGGAAAGAAGAGCAGAAATTTCTCGTCTTCTATGAGAGACAAAGAAGGAGACGATGATAAGAAGATTTGAGGTCAGGGTAGAATGGTTGAGAGTGGGTGAAAGCATATCAAAGTTCTCGATGTAGATTCTTGCATTCATCATCGTACCCTTTGTTCATGGGGAAAGATCCAGCTTTTGGGGAGATGGAAGTGGAACGAGTGGAGTGGGGGAGTGCTGCTTCCCAAATGGGAGATGAAAGACAAATGTATTTAGTGGAAAGGAGAATTGGGTCTCTGATGGGAGCATCTTTCGTAGGGTAGAGAGGAATATGTCAGGGCCACCTTTGTCAAATAGAAAGGTGGTTCGGGGTGGTCCCCGAGGGGAAGGATGAGGTGGGGATGGAGAGAGAAGGAAAAAATTGCATGATCAACAATGGGGATGGGGTATACCAAGAGATGGTGAATAAAAGGCAACAATTTTTTGCTAGTGAGGACATAATAAACTACACTCGCACCCCTGCCATATGGCCGACATGTGAAAAAGTGGGAGTCTCGAAAACATGGGAGACCATTTGAAATCAACAACTCATGTGATTCCCCCAACTGCAATAGATGCTTACCATAAATTGTAGTGGGCTCCAAAGCATCATCTGACATTCAGTGAAGCCCTACTAAATCTGTATCTATCCTCTGGGTACATAACACATCCTCTGATCGATCGTGGAGAGGGATCTGGAGATCTCTAGTACTATTATTGAAGTCACCTAGGAGGATGACTTCCCCAACAACAGAGTATTGGGTGATTCCAATGTACAAGTCTATAAATGGGTCCCCATTTGAGCCATTATGGATGGAAAATGGTGAAGAGATTGGGGGAAAGTAACAAAATACAATATAGATGTCCCTCAGAGGAGAGACTCTGATGCTAATCCGAATCCACATAAACTTGGAAAAATCATCTTTGGCTACCAAAGATACCCTGTTCCAGAATGAGTCCCTAGCTAAACAAGCAACTCCACCTGATTCTCGGGCCCTTCCCAAGATCCTCGTCTCCCGCCTGCAAACTGAGAACCAATGGTAACCTAAAATATCTGGGAGAGGTCGAAAAATACTCACATGAGTATCGATCACGAAGAGGATGTCCGCTGATTTCAGAGCGTCATACACGAGTCACGACGATGACCAAAAACATCCATTTCCATTCCAACATCGGATAGAAATTCTTGTACCTTGCCGTCTCCCTAAGCAGGACCGTCATTTGGAACCTCTAGTTCGAGGTTCCCACCTAGGTGTGAAGGAGTCCCAAATGACTGCCCGAAGAATCTTGATAACTTCCCATTTCCATCCCTGTCGTGCTGCCATAACCTGTTTTCTGGACTGTTTAAGTTCCAAAACCTGTGCTCAAGTGAGGTCCTCATCCAAGAAAATCCTACTGGGAAGAGAAAACAACTTTTGCTTAGCCCTGAGGGCGCTGATTTTTTCAAATGCAGTCTAAAACTTGAGGAAGAGAGTGGAGTCATAGCCCAGCCAGGCTATGTCTAGAACTATATCGAGGAGGCTAAGGGTATCCTGAAGGAACCTAGCCCCCACTTCCATAGGATCTTGAGAGGGGTGAGGTAAGGGGAGACTTCTCACCTTGAGATTCAATTTCTCGCTCGTCTAGTGCATTCTTCCACAATTTTTTCTTGCACCACCTCCTCAACTGTTGCAATAGGGTAGGAGTTTTATCCTTTTCCCAAACCACTTGTAACCAAGAATTGATGTGTGTCTCAGTTTCTTGTTTGAAGGTGCCTCGTTGGGAACAGATTTCTTCCTGCTTGCTTTTAAGGTCGAGAATTTCTTCATGCAACATATCATTTTGAGGATGGATGTTTTTCTACTCTTTGTTTTCATGTAATATCTTCTTAAGGGATAAATTATCCCCTTCCACCTCTAAAACTCTCGTAGAGAGGGTGTGTATTCTAAACGGAGCTTATTGTTTTCAATTTCCATAAATTCCATTTCTGTGGCATTTGTTTTACTTGGGTTGTCCAAAATGAGAAATCTGAATCCATGGCTTTTTCATGGACCCCAGTTTCAATTTGTATCCCTTGATCCTCAGCCACTATTACTGTAGGTTCAACGAAAGTTGAGGGCTCTGACAGGATTTCAAGGAATTGGTTAACGTCAATGTCTAAGTCCATCAAAGGTCTTGTAAAAATACTGCAAAGGCAAGAACTGTTACTTCAGTTGTTATACATCTAATTCGTGGTATTTGTCAAACACTTAGCGAGCATCCAAAAAACACGTTGCAACTCTCCTCCTTTCTTGGTCTGTGCATTTTCTATTGTTGTTCCTAGTCTTTATCAGTGGTTCACTGCCCTGCAATAAGTATTCTATAAGCACTATATTTAAAAGAATAGATAAAGACATAGAAGAAGAATGAGACAATTCTTTGTTGTATTGAAAAAAAATCAGCAAACGATGGATTCAACTTTGTTTCTTCTTATTTCCAGGTCGATGTTTCAGTAAGCAATGTGCATTGTGAGTGGAACCTTCTCTTTCGTGAACTTAGGAGAGTTGGGAGATTATGTTGTTGAATACTGCAAAGTGGCTCCATTGGCAACTTCGAATGGAATCTTCCAGTTGGTTTTCTTCTACACCACGCCTAATGCCTACACCCTGGCCATTTGGATGGGCTACCATAGAAATTCAAAAACCATGAGGTTCGTGTAGACTGCCAACGTTAACAATCTCCTCCAAGAGAATGCCAATCTCAAATTCAGCACCGACGCAAACCTTCTCCTCTTGGATGTAGATGTGCACATGGTTTGGTCCACAAACACTTCCAAAAAGGATGTCATGGGAATTGAACTCTGGACCAACAACAACCTAGTGCTCTATGACCCATCCGTCGCAGCTTCAACGGGATAAAATATCACAGCTACAAACACACGCCTGAGCTCTGGAGTGCTCACTAAATGTCACACTAGAGGATGGAGAGTCGAATATGACAAAACAATTATCTATAAAGAATATGAAAGAGAGATAATTTGACGCAGCTAGCCTAACTCTGGATTGGACTACTCTCGGCCCCCTGGGTTAGAGTTTCCGTTCTTCGACACATAATGTTAAACGCACTCCCTAGGAGCAGAGGAGAACCCAAAAACATAAGAGATAGAAATGTTTGTGTGAGGGAGAGAGAGAGAGGGAGACACATAGATGGAGGGGAGAGAGAGAAGGAGAGAGGGAGGGAGATAATGATAGAGTTGGAGGCTAGAGAGAGAGAGAGATAGAGGTGGGAGAGAAAGGGAGAGAGAGAGAAAGGAAGATAGAGAGGACTCAAGAGAGAGGAGAGAGAGATGGAGTTGGAGGGGGAGAGAGTGAGGGAATAAGAAATGCATAGAGGAAAAAAGGTGGAGAGAGAGAGGGAGTGACAAGGGAGTGATGGAGAGAGAGTGAGGGAAAGTGGAGAGTGGGAGGGAAGAGAGAGAGGAGAGAGAGAGGGGAAGAGAGAGAAGAGAGAAAGAGGGAGGGAGAGAGAGATAGATATATATGGAGAGAGTGTGTGTATGTATGGGGTGAGATAGAAGGAATAAGAAAGAGATACATAAATAAAAATATAGATATTATATAATATTATATAATTAGCCTAGATCCAACTTAACCCCAGACCTATCAAGTGCCTGTAGGGATCAAATCTCTTGAAGTTTTGCGTCTAGAAAGATTGGATCTCTCTTCGTGCTTGATAAATCACGGGTTAAGATGGATCTAGGCTAGTAAATATTACAAAATCTAAAGAAATTATAAAATTTGGAAAAAATCTTAAAAACTCAATCAAATCTACATATAAATAAACAAATTAAATAAATATAACAAATATATTAAAAACATCAAAATCCTAATGTCAAAAAACTCAAAAATGAATTTAATAATGTTAAAAACTCAATTTTTACTTAATTTTGTCAAATTCTAACCAACCAAATTCAACTAAAACAGGTAAAAGTGAATCTATATAAATGCCATAAATACAACAAATATAAAATAAAGATGTAGTCTAACAAAAATAACTTTTTTTACTGAACTCAAAGATATAATTTCAAGAAAAAATGTGATTTTTTTAAAAATATTTACAATATATTTCTGATATATAAATAGTTTCACAACCTGAAAAACTTACTTATAAAACATTTGATGAATTAAACCACTTAAATTTTGAAAAATATTTACTTATATTATTATCTAATTTTAAGGTCACCCCCAAGCCATTTGACTACTAAGTCTAGGAAGGCTTTTACAAAGACATACATACTCTACCAGATCTGGTTTTGAACCTGTGACCTCTTTTAGGGAGAAACACATGCTCTTAACCATTAGACCCACTCAAATTATATAACCATTCAAATCATATCACATATTTCAATTTTTTAAAATAAATAAATTTAATAATAATAGTTCAAATAATGTCTAATATTTCAATATTTTAAAATAAATAAATATAATAATAACCGTTCAAATCATGTCCCATATTTAATTAAAATATTACTATGTTATTGCATGTGGAAATTATTCTGACGTTGGGTACCGTTTATAAGGACGAGAGGTCCAAACACTCTCCACTCACTGTTCCAGTTTTCAATGGCAGGTCGCAGAGTGAAAGACAGTAAAAAATCCACTGCCTGGGTGCGTCCGTTTTCACTCGCAGATCGCACTTTGTGCAGTGATTTTCATAGCAGGTATTGCATTTCTAAATCCTTCATTCTATTTGTCCAAAGAGATGTCTTATTTGCTGTTTCTCATTTTAATTTGTGTTCTAGATATGATCTGAGTCCCAGAGTTCTAAACTTTTTAATTCTTATTTGAGGGCAGGAATTCTCGTTAACATGTAGACCCACACTTTTCTAGAGAAATCATCAATAAAAGATACAAAGTATGACAATCCTCCATATGAGGTTGTAGGAGATGGACCCCAAACATCAGAATGGATATAATCAAGGATTCCATTACTAGTATGTTATCCAGTTTTAAACTTTTGCTTGCTTTGTTTCCCAAACAGACAATGTTTGCAGAAATCTAACTTAGAAGATTTTAAACTAGGAAGTAACTTACGATCAGATAATATTTTTAATCCTCTTTCGCTAATATGGCCCAACCTTTGATGCCATAAACGAATAGAATTACTGTCATTTTCAGATACTGTAGAAGCATGATCTGACTCTGTTCTTCCTTCTAATTGAAAAAGATTTCCAACCTTCTTTGCTTTCATTACTAGTAAAATTCCTTTATAAACTTTCATTACTCCACCTTGAATAAAGGTTTTATATCCATTAGTGTCTAGTACTCCTAGTGAAATGAGGTTTTTTCTTAGTTCAGGTACGTGTCTTACATCAGTTAGAATTTTATTTGTCCCATCAAACATTTTAAGCTGGATGCTTCTAATTCCCATAATATTACATGAGACATCATTTCCCATGTAAACAACTCCATCATTGATTGATTTATAAGTTTTAAACCATTCTCTGTGAATGCACATGTGATTTGACGCACCAGAATCTAACAACCAATGTTGATCATGATTAGACAAACTAACTGATAACACTTCATTACTCATACCTGAAATGGATGCCGAACCTATATCTGTCGTGTTTGCTTCTTTCTTCTCTGTTGAAGATTCTCCTTTAGATGTTTGTTGTCTCTTCCAACAGTCCTTCTTCAAATGTCCTGATTTGCCACAAAACCAGCACTTTACCTTACTCTTCTTCCCTTTCAATTTTGAACGCGAGTTGTTGTGCTTACTAAAGCGTCTTTCTTTAGAACGACCTCTGACCATCATTGCTTCTGATGTAGAGGTTTTTGAATTTGACCTCTTCCTTGTTTCTTCAGACAACAAAGCTCCAACAACATCATCAAACTCAAGGGTTTCTGATGAACTAAGACTTATAGAAGTAAAAAAATGATCCCATGACTTGGGAAACGAACATAATAAAGTTACAGCTTTATCTTCTGATTCAAATTTTACTTCTATACTTTCTAATTGCACCAGGAGAGTATTAAAGGTATTCAGATGATCAGTTATCGTCATACCTTCCTTCATATGTAAGCTGTACAACTGTCGCTTCAGAAGAGTCCTATTGGTTAAGGATTTTGTCATGTACAACTTTTCAAGCTTTGTCCACAAACCAGTAGCAGTTTTTTCTGACACGATGTTAAACAAAACATCATCCGCCAAACACAGTCGAATGTCGCTCAGTGCTTTTTCATCCAAATCACTCCATTCATCATCTATCATGGTGTAAGGTTGTTTGGATTTTCCCAATAGCACCTTCGCAATGTCTTGTTGCATGAGTAGATCATACATCTTCACTTTCCAGATCTCGAAGTTGTTTTTTCCATTGAACTTCTCGATCTAAAACCGAGCACTTTGTGTTTTTGCCATGTTTAGTAGCTCGTGTCACAAAAAATCTCCAATTTCAAAAAGAATTAGTTTTGATTGAAAAAGCCCTTGCCTTTAAAAAAATGCCCTTCACCTATACAATGGCTTTGCCTCAATATATATTGGCATGTTACAATAACTTGATATGGTGAACATTTAAATCGATATTACATTCAATAAATCGATAATATATACCATATGCAAATGGCATTAAAGTTAAACTATGAAGTGCTACCTCTGTAGAACGACTTCATAATAAAATCGATTTATTAAAATACCATGGCATATCAATAAAATTGATTTAAATCGCAACTAAATGAAAAATCAATACAAATCGATTTTACAAACTTCAAAACGATTGTTTTTCCTTTTTAAAACATTCCAATAGAATCGATTTTAAATGGAATTTGTATACCATTATACTTCAATATAAAAAATGATTTTAATAAAAACTTTCAAATGGAAAATGACCCACGTTTTTTTTTTAAACTGTGCTCAGCAGTTCACCGTTCAACATTGAAGCAGGCTCAGTCCACGGTCAACGGCTGTGTGTTCAACTTGCGTTATCGCAGTTAGCTCAAAGAGCTTCGATCCTGGTCTCACGGCCTCTCAGCAGCACACAAATCTTGTATATTCTCGTCTTCGGCTTTCAAATCGATTTAAAAAACACAGCTCACGGTGCACGGTCCAGCAATCAACACACAGCAATTACACGTTGCAAATCTGACTCACGGTCTTCCATAGTTTTTCAATCTCCACGGTGCTGCCCCAATCTACAGCTCATAACGCCACAGCTCCACAGTCGTTCAACAATCCAGTTTACGATGATTGTCCATGGCATACGCCCTCCAGCTCATGGTTTACACCTGGCTTTAGCGTAATATTTCCTTCAATTTACACACAGTTAGGAGTATGCACAGCAAAACAGAACAAATTGATCATAAAGCAATACCTGTGATCTTCTTTACTCTTCAGCGGACTTACAAAAAACAACAGCAATCACTGCTTTCACTAATCTACGTGCAACTCGATTGGGCATTCACGCAAGCTCCATGGCAATCCGCAGAGCTTTCAACAACGGCATATTAAAATCGACCAGCTCCGATACCAAGTGTTAGAGTAATTACAGTGGAAACATAAAACAAATAAAAACACACACACAACATTCAACCATGAAAAACAGAGATTTTAACATGCTTCACCCAACCAATTTGGGCTACGTCCACCTAACAGGGCATCGACAATCTCATTCAACAACTGAAGAAATACAATAGCAGAGTTTCTCATCTGCTCATCTCTTCCATTCACCTCACATCCCTCTTTATGCTCACTTGCCTCTACGGGCTTATATTTTATAGCTGTGAATGGAAACAGAATCATAAATTCACTCACAACAAATATAGGATGCATTAACTCCACATCAGAAATAGATGAAGTCAATTTAGCAACAAATCCTATTGTTGTCACCTACATGAGATTTTCTCCAAAAATAATTAAAAGAAAAATCTCAACATTCTCTCCCTTTCATCATTTGTTGGCATCATTCTAATTAGAGTTCCTTCTAGTTGTCATTTTCATAATGCTTAAAATGGAAGAACAACACTTTAAATCCGAGTGACGGTAAATTGATCTAACATGGGTACTTTACACCATCAATTGCATCCTCCTACCCATCATCAACCTCAACCTCAACCTCCATAGTAACGAGCTTCACTTTAAATAATTAACCATTCAACATTTCTTACTAATCAATAAATAAAATAATAATAATACTTATACTATCTATAAACAAAAAAAATCAATAATTTTATTTATAAATTTATTCTAATTTATTTATAAATAAAAATAAAAATAAAAATAAAAATAAAAATCTCCTCCCTTCCTCACAATATTTCTATCCCTTACGAGTGTCGAGACTAATTCGTAATGATATCTCAAAGGAGCGATTACACTTCCTCACTAATTCATTATAAAATTGATATTCCCCTTATTTTAACACTCACTATTCCATTCCGTGACATTAATATCGGAGACTAGTTATTATTATTGGAAATCCCAAGCGCTACGGTGAATGGTTGGAATTGTCATATTGAAAACTTAATATCTTCATGGACGGTTGGGAAAGGCCGAATATTCGATGGATGAATGCCCTTTCTGAATTGCCCAGGAGGGTCAGTGAATTTCCACAGGTTTTAGGGCGGGTCACACGCGGGTCACACGCCAAGCAAGGTCACACGAAGAAGGTGTGGAAGAAGCGGGTCACACGACAAGCAATTTCAATCTCATATGCTCGCCCCAACCTCAATCTCATCTGCTCACCCCAATTTCAATCTCATCTGCTCACGCCAAGCAATTTCAATCTCATCTGCTTATCTCATGGCGACGATGGCGATTACAAGGAGGAGGGCAATGTTTTTTCAGCGCTCCTTCCACACCTTGAATGCCAGTGGCGACTCGCACATTAAAACACTGTGTCAGACCAACAGGCTTACGGAGGCAGTGGATACCTTCAAGCATCTGCTTTCAGCTAACTCTAATCCCACCATCACCACCTGCAATCTTTTGTTAAGTAGCCTAGTCCGACGGAAGAAACATCAATCAGCATTGCGTGTTTACAGACTTATGGTTGAAGCAGAAATTGTTCCAAATCTCATTTCTCTGAGCATTGTTATCAACTGTCACTGTGAAACTGGTAGAATGGATTATGCTTTCAAAGTGTTTGAAGGAATGGAAACACATGGCTATATTCCAGATGTCGTAATATTCACTACCCTCATAAAAGGGCTTTGCAAGACAGGCAGAACGGAGGATGCTGTCAATATGTTCAAAAAAATGGTGAACAATCGAGAGCTTCCTAATCTTTTAACCTATAACACCCTAATAGATGGGCTCTGCAAGAGAGGGAAAACCCACGAGGCGTTTGGATTGATAGCTGTTATGCTGCAACAGGGTCATGAGCCTAACACTATTATATTTACTACACTCATGGATGGACTCTGCAGAGAAGGTAAGCTACAAGAGGCCAATCAAATACTGTATCTGATGTTAAAAGAAGGGCATAGCCCTGACGTTATTACATTTAATGCTTTAATTGATGGTTTCTGTAAGGGAGGCAAGTTGGAGGAGGCTATGAAGCTCTTCTATGAAATGCCCGACAGAAACATATGCCCTAACGCTGCTACATACACTGTGCTTATTGATGGTTTTTGTAAGGGAGGCAAGTTGGAAGAGGCTTTGAAGCTCTTCTATGAAATGTCCGACAGAGACATCTGTCCAAATGCCGTCACATACAATGCGCTTATCGATGGTTTGTGTAAGGGAGGCAAGTTGGAGGAGGCTATGAAGCTCTTCTATGAAATGCCCGACAGAAACATATGCCCTACTGCTATCACATACAATGCGCTTATGGATGGTTTGTGTAAGGAAGACAAGTTGGAGGAGGCTATGAAGATCTTCTATGAAATGTCTAAGAGAAACATATGCCCTAATGCTGTCACATACACTGTGCTTATCGATGGTTTCTGTAAGGGAGGCAAGTTAGAGGAGGCTACAAAACTCTTCTACGAAATGCTAGATACAAACACATGCCCTGATACTGTCACATGCAGTGTTTTTATCGATGGTTTCTGTAAGGAAGGCAAGTTGGAAGAGGCTAGAAAGTTCTTCTATGGAATGCACTTCAAGAACATAGTGCCTGATGTTGTCTCATACACTGCATTTATCGCTGGCCTCATCAAGGAAGGGCAGTGGAAGGAGGCCACCGAAGTACTTCATGAGATGCTGGATAAGGGGAACAATCCCGATGTTATCACATACAATGTTCTTATTGCTAGTCTTTGCAAAGAAGGGAAGCTTCAAGAAGCTCTCCAGTTGTTAGATGTTATGGCTGAAGTAGGTGATCAACCTAATGATATCACATATAATACACTTATAGACGGGTTTTGCAAGGTGGGCAATCTAAAGAAAGCCAGGGAGCTCCTTCAAGAGATGTTGGAGAAAGGTTGCATGCCCGCAGTTCGCTTTACAACATTACTAGATGAACTCTGTAAGCATCACAGGCAAGACAAAACTTAAGAGATCTTTTATGAGATTCCAGAGCACGCTTCGAGGCTTGATGTGAACTTCAATGGGGAGGGGGCATGGGTTTTACTTAAATTGACTAACCCGGTTCGATGCCTTAAACTGCGGTTTGTTTGCACTTTTGTAGTTTGCTTTGGAATGCCTCCTTTTTGTTATGTTTTTGACCCTTGAGGCTGTATAATATTTATGTTTCATTCATTGAATGCCTAGACTCTATATCTATGAGTACTTGCTCCCATATCTATGAGTACTTGCTCCCATTATAGGATACAATAGTAATGATGATTGTCACAAAACATCTTAGTTACAGTGCATTTATTTTTATTTAGACACCTGCAACTGTTTGATTGTCTAGTTTCTGCTGTCCAAATTGTAGTAGCCGAGACAACTATTATCTCAGTGCCCATCTGTTGTGAACTTGCTGCAATCAGCTTGGTCAGCAAACTGTCATTGGTATGCTGCTCAGAGAGGATCTCAGTTGGGGACCATTCTATTTTTTTAGTCATCAGTTATTGCGTTGAGAGGCGCATCTACAGCTCAATATGATTGCGCCGAGAGGCGCATCTACAGCCCAATATGACCCCGATGTCAGGGGGGTCACGTCCTCATACAAAATGTCGGCTTAAGTTTTAAATTAAAAAATAAAAATTGCATTGTGCTAGAACATATATCAATTTCTAATACAATTATGTATTATTTATATAATTTGAATGGATAGTAAATTATACGTGAATTTGAATGGATCATAAATTTACTTTTAACAAAAAAAATTACCACATTGAATTTCCAAATTAAGTAAAATTTTAAACATCTTTACTCTTTGCTAAAGTCAATGCCATTTCCTAAATCAAAGGAAAAGAGTTAATTCAACACAAGCAATCAAAATCCAAAATCTTTTAATATTTCTTTTAATTAAATATTTGTAAAATGAATTTATACTTACTCCAGAGCTATGGTAAATAAATAAAAAAATATATAAACTAGATGTATGGTAAATAAATAAAAATTCTTTTTATATTTATTCCATAAACCTTTTTATATTTAAAAAAACTTTAAAAAGAGATTTTATTTAGATGAAGCCTATGGGACGAATACCATGGGACAAATTAATATTGATACCATGGGCCAAATACCATGGGTAAATAAATAAATATAAAAGAGGTATAAACAAGTATGATAAATAAATAAATAAATATAAAATAGATATAAAGAGGTATGGTAAATAAATAAATATAAAAGAGGCATAAAGAAGTAAGGTAAATAAATAACAATATATCAAATAGGATTATAAATAAAAATCTAATTATATAACAAGCCTATGGGCCAAATACCATAGTAAAGAAAAGGGGTATGGTAAATAAATAAAAATATAAATAAAATAGAGGTATGGTAAGTAAATAAAACCTCTTTTCATATTTACTCCATAATCTGCTTTATATTTACGAATATTTATGTTCATTAGTTTACATAACTAAGAATAAATAGAGAGAGTGTGTGATAAGGGAGAGATGGAGAGAGAGTGTGTATGTTTAGGGGTGAGATAAAGAGACAAAGTAAGATGTATGGAAAGAAGGGGGGAGAGAAGAAGTGAGAAGGAGAGAGGGAGGGATATAGTAATGTAGTTGGAGAGAGAGAGGGGTGGAAAGCGAGAGAGAAAGAAAGGGATGGGGGAAGAGAGAGGATTAGAGAGAGAGAGAGAGAGAGATATGGGGGAAGAGAGAAGATTGGAGGGAAAAGAGAGAGAGAGAGAGGTGGGAGAGAAAGGGAGAGAGAGGAAGGATGAGAGAGAGGAGGAGAGTGATGGGGGAAGAGAGAGAGAGAGAGAGAGAGATCAGGGAAGAGAGAGGGATTTAGGGAAGAGAGAGAGGGAGAGGAAGGACAAGAGAGAGGAGGAGAGAGGGATCAATAAGAGAGATGGAGTTGGAGGGGGAGAGATGTAGGAAATAAGAAATATAGAGAGTGAGAAGTGGAGAGAGAGAAGGAGTGACAAGGGAGAGACAGAGAGAGAGCGTGTATGTTTGGGGTTGAGATAAAGAGACAAATAAGGAGAGATGGAGATAGGGGGGGAGAAGGAGATATAAGGAGAGAGGGAGGGATATAGTAACATAGTTGGTGGGTGAAGAGAGAGAGAGAGAGGGAGAGAGAGATGGGAGAGAAAGGGAAAGAGAGGAAGGAAGAGAGAGGATATGAGAGAGTGGAGAGAGGGAGGGAAAGAGAGATGGACTTGGAGGGGGAGGAGGAGAGAGGTAAGAAGAAAGAAATAGAGAGAGAAAGGTGGAGAGAGAGAGTGTGAGTGAGTGATAAGGAAGATGGAGAGAGAGGGAGAGAGGGGGAAGATATAGATATAGATGGAAGGTGAAGAGAGGGAAGAAGAGAGAGATGGGGAGAGGAGGGGATTGACAAAGAGATTGATATATATGGATTGCGAGAGTGTGTGTGTTTATGGGGGTGAGATAGAGAGATAGAAAATAAGAGATGGAGGGGGATATAGATATGGATGGAGGGTGGAGAGAGGGAAGAATATTTCTCACACTAGATGGATTGATATAAGTGGAGATGGTGATTTATAATCCTATTTGATTATTTGCACTATATGCATCAATTTTAGTGAAGATATTTATTTCTAATGATATTTTATTACTTGCACTAGATGCATTGATTTCAGTGTAGGTGGTGATTTCTAATACAATTTGATTGCTTGCATTGAATTTGTTGATTTCAATTTAGATGTCGATTTATAATTATATTTGATTACTTGCACTAGATGAATTGGTTTCAATGTAGATGATTTCTAATCCTATTTGATCGTTTGCACTAAATGCATTGATTTCAGTGTAGATAGCGATTTCTAATCCTATTTGATTTATTTGAGTAAATGCATTGAATTCAATGTAGATGTTGGTTTCTAGAGAGAGAGAGAGAGTGATAAGGAAGATGGAGAGAGTGGGAGAGAGGACAAAAGGAGAAAAGAGAGATATTAATGGGGGAGAGGGAGAGAAGGGGAAGATAGAGATATAGATGGAAGGTGAAGAGAGGGAAGAGAGAGATGGGGAGAGGGGGTGATTGAAAAAGAGATTGATATATATGGAGTACGAGAGCGCGTGTGTTTAGGGGGGTGAGATAGAGAGACAAAAAATAATAGATGGAGGGGGATATAGATATGGATGGAGGGTGGAGAGAGGGAGGAATATTTCTTGCACTAGATGGATTGATATAAGTGGAGATGGTGATTTCTAATCCTATTCGATTATTTTCACTAGATGTATTGATTTTAGTGTAGATATTTATTTTTAATGATATTTGATTACTTGCACTAGATGCATTGATTTCAGTGTAGGTGGTGATTTCTAATACAATTTGATTGCTTGCACTGAATGTGTTGATTTCAATTTAGATGTCAATTTATAATTATATTTGATTACTTGCACTAGATGAATTGATTTCAATGTAGATGATTTCTAATCCTATTTGATTGTTTGCACTAAATGCATTGATTTCAGTGTAGATGGCGATTTCTAATCCTATTTGATTTCTTCGAGTAAATGCATTGATTTCAGTGTGGATATTGGTTCCTAGAGAGAGAGAGAGTGAGTGATAAGGAAGATGGAGAGAGAGAGAGAGAGAGAGAGAGAGAAAGGACAAAAGGAGGAAAGAGAGATATTAGCGGGGGAGAGGGAGAGAAGGGGAAGAGAGGGAAGAAGAGAGAGATGGGGAGAGAGGGTGATCGACAAAGAGAATGATATATATGGAGTGCGAGAGCATGTGTGTTTAGGGGGGTGAGATAGAGACAAAAAAAAAAGAGATGGATGGGGATATAGATATGGATTGAGGGTGGAGAGAGAGAAGAATATTTCTTGCACTAGATGGATTGATTTAAGTTGAGATGGTGATTTATAATCCTATTTGATTATTTGCACTAGATGCATTCATTTTAGTGTAGATATTTGTTTCTAATGATATATGATTACTTGCACTAGATGCATTGATTTCAGTGTAGTTGATGATTCCTAATACTATTTGATTGCTTGCACTAGATGTGTTGATTTCAATTTAGACATTGATTTATAATTATATTTGATTGCTTGTACTAGATGCGTTGATTTCAATGTAGATTATTCCTAATACTATTTGATTGTTTGCGCTAAATGCATTGATTTCAGTGTAGGTGGCGATTTCTAGTCCTATTTGATTGCTTTGATTAAATGCATTGATTTCAGTGTAGATGTTGGTTTCTAATCTTATTTGATTGATTGCATTAGGTGCATTGATTTCAATGTAGAAGTTATTTTCTAATCTTATTTGATTGCTTGCATTAAATGCATTGATTTCAATGTATATGTTGATTTATGATTTGATGTAATTGGATATATGACGATACATTAATATTAAAGTGATTGGATTAACAACATGCATTGATTTTAGTGTAAGCACAAAAATTTATTAACAATGTAGATTGATTTTTGTGTTATAGTAATTTAAGCTATTAATATTGGAGAGCAAGAGAGACAAGGTATCATGTTTACTACAACAGATCGAGCTAAAGATTTAAATGGTTTATGATTTAAATTTTCTTTTTCATATAATCGATATGAAAAGATAATAAAACTAACAAGGGAGGAAATAAGAATAGTAGAAGAAAATATTTTGAGATTAATTGTAACATGAGTACGTTCTTATTATTCACATTTTCTATCGTTCAACACTATTATTGTCACTTTGCATTTAAAAAAAATATTTCATCATTTTTTATCATTATAATTATTAACAATAATTATCATCTCAACGAACTAAGGTAACTAAGAAAATTTAAAATTAAAATGACCAAGTTAATCTCATAAATATTTAGCATATTTAAAATGATTATACTAATATTTGATATATTTACATATTACTGATAAAATTAATCATATCTTTGATAAATTTTCTTTGGCAGCACACGACTGAAACTAGCGTAGATCCATCTTACATCTCAAAAATATACAAAAAATTTAATAATCTGAAAAATGTGACGTTGATGCCTCTGACTGGAACCAGCCTAGATCCATCTAACTCTGGATCTATCATGCACCGAGAGGGATCAAATCTCTCAAGGTGCAAACCTTTCCTCAAGTTTTGCACTCAAAAAATACGTTTGCACCTCGAGAGATTTGATCCCTCTCGGCGCATGATAGATCCAGAGTTAGATGGATCCAGGCTGGTTCTATTTGTCCAAAGAGATGTCTTATTTTCTGTTTCTCATTTTAATTTGTGTTCTAGATATGATCTGAGTCCCAGAGTTCTAAACTTTTTAATTCTTATTTGAGAGCAGGAATTCTCGTTTTATTCCTGCAAAATGATCTTTTCTAATTTAGATTGTGTGTTTTTTATTATTTTTATAAGGTTGTACAGATTTATCTGAGTTGGGTTTGTATATGCAGAGGTAAAAAGTCTTCATTATAGTTGTGGGTTTGGGAGCTTTATTTTATCTATGTTCAGATGGTTAACTAGTGTTATATAGGGGCAGGGATTCTCGTTTTATTTATAACAGATGGTCTTTTCTAAATAAGATTGTGTGTGTGTTTTTTTTTAAGTTGTACATATTTATCTGAGCTGAGTTTGTAGAGGTAGAAAGTATTCATTATAGTTTTGGGTTTAGGAGCTTTATTTTATCTATGCTCAGGTAGTTTACTAGTGCTATAGCAGTTGCAGGGGACCTTTTAAGCTCAAATTACTGCGTTAGAGGTGTAATTGGTGCTACTTTTCATAGCTGTAGTGGTGCTTTTTGGAGTTGTTTGATTTGAGGTTATGTTAAATCGCTCTGATTTTTATGCTTGTCTGTCTTAATCCTTGCATTTAGCTATATTTTATTTTGATTATGGGTCTTCAATGTGACAGGAATTTTACACAGTTTTTGGTTTGGTTATGTTTTGAACAGGTTTTCTTGAAAGACTCTTGTTGTTCAGTGGAGAAAATGCTGTTATACGAGGAGAGGTTTCTGATCATGCACAGGATGCATTGAGGGTTTTGGACATTATTTTGAGGCAGCTTGCCTCTAGGAAGTATGAACTTGTTCATCTACACTTGGTTTATAAATTGAAGAGTTTGATCGTGCAGTGTGTTTTAACACTAATTTTTTCTGTAATTCCCATTCTCATTTCATTGGTGGTTAGAATATGTTTTTGAAGTACTATTGGTTTTTATTTTCACAGAGGTTATTTACTGGTGAGACAAAGCTTCTTTCATTGGAGTTTTGCTCCATTGGTTCAACTAGGAAAAGGTGTAACGGGATGCAGGGGCTATCATATTAGCTTCAGGACTATTCAGAAGGGCCTTTCTCTTAATATAGGTAAGTGTTCAATTTTTGATTATATGTTTGTTTTCCTTTGCTGCCAATCTTAATTTAAATTAAGATGCTAAATGCACACACATTTGTATTTATGCACATGCAATAAATATATATATATATATATATATCACAGTGTGATACAATATGTTAAATGATTACACTACACTGAAATACTACACAGCCCCAAATCACATTTTTTACAAATTGCTAGATCTTCAAAGTCTAGATCCATATCTCAGTTCTATAAACCAGAAAAACTTTGACAGATGTTTAACAACTTTCAACTTAATACTGTAACCAGATTTCATGTTTTTAGGTAATGAGCCAATCTAGTGAGGCTACTGCTTGAAAATTCTAGAATTTGATGGCCTTTTGTAATATATGATTGAGCACTTATTTAGTCAACATCTATCTCCAATGGAAATTTTATCTGCAAGTATACTATTTGTTGCTAATTTTGATGTAGTCAAATCAAGACGAAATGAACTGTGATGGAGCATGTGTGTAGCATATTGTAGCCAAATTTGAAATTATTTACAATAATATATATTGTGTTCAAATTTATAATACATTGTACTCATTAAAGCAATCTAATATAGTAAAGTAATAGCCTGGTGGAATCATCCTGTGCATTTGATTTTTCACATATTAAGAAATTTACTTTTAACAGCCACCAATACTTGCATTGCAGTTCACTATAATAGGATGCATTGTTGTTGACTTGACTTTCTGATTTTAATTTTATGCAGATGTGTCAACCACTATGCTTATTAGAGTAGGTTTTGTTATTAATATTTTGTTGGAATATTAAGGTGTCAATGATGTAGATCTATTTGATTTATAAATTATTGATAAATAATTTGTTGGAGTTAATGCTTACATTCCATATTTGAGAAGTTGGTTTGTGATGGTTGAGAAATTCTCTCAACCTCTCTCTCTAAATTAGGAATAAGTTGGATCTCAGAAACTCTATTTAATAGAGTGATATGAATGTAATCTGTGTGTGAGTGTGTTTACACATACACCATTTGTGTGTAATATATGAGTGTTTTTTCAGTTTATGAGTAATTTGTAGTTATTTCTATCATGGTATCAGAGCACGGGATCAGAGGCCTGTATGTTGTTACAACGTTTAGTTATTTTTTATCAGATTCCAATCTCACCAGTGAAGATTGGATAGCAACGCTACATCAGTAATTCATGTTTCCTACCCAACCCACACAGATTAGGCAGCAATTTTTCCTATTGCAGTGGAAAGACGGCCAGAGAGACCTCTATTTGGTAGGGAAATTGAAATAACCCACCTTATATATAGGCGTTGCAGTGCACACCTTCCCAGTTACATGGTTCGACATTGGAGGAGCTGTTTTTTGTCCAACTTGAAATAACATTCTTGGAAGCACGAAGGATGACTTTATTTCTAAAACCGCGGCTTGGTCTGTCGACAGAGCATTAACGCAAAAAATAAGTGCAGGTAATCCGTCAAAATAGTGGAAAATATTGCAAAGTAGAAAAGCTATCAAAAACAGAAAAGTATATTCTTTCAATCTCATTATCATGCTCTGGTGCATGGATCATAAAACTGGTCTAGGATGCCGAATTGGTTAACTGTTACTTAGTAATATATTGGCCAGAGCAGTGCTATCACATACAATTGAATGAGACAGAGTCAACTTGCCAAATTCATAGAGAGAGAACGTGCCATCTCTGACCAGGAAACCTCCATTATGAGTGGAGAACCTGCTCTAATTGAATGCGTGCCAATAGGACCTGATCATTCATGTTGTTGAGTTCAGGTTGGAGTGTATCTGTGGTAGCCTGCAAACTGTAAATCATGAAGACTAACAATGTACGCAGATATGTCTAGTTTTCCTCAGCAAAGCAAAGGCACACCATAAGCGTGGATTTAATTTGGTCGAATATACTCAATCTCAATCTCGTGACCACTTTTTTTATAAATCCCTCAATGGTTTAAATCCTGAGAGTTTGTGGCACATCTACAACCACAATTCGAAGCTCGGGAGATCCATTGTTTTCAGATAATTTTGTGGTTGTCTGCCTAAGATCTCTCTTGTAAGAAATGCGGTATTGGATCAACATGGACATGACGTTCTGCACCGTGAGAATTAAATTAGCTGGGACATGACTTTGTGAGTTGTGAGAAGTAAATTGCTGGCATAATATAGTAGGGTCGAGTAGTTGAAATATTAGTATTATAATTTGTTTGTAAATTAAGTCATGATGAATTTCAAATCAGAGGAGGTTATTTTGTAAAACTGATTCTAGATACATTCTGTATCTAGACAGCTTCCCTAGATAACTGGTGAGTACAGCGGTTAGCACCCATGTATTTCGGTGGATGGGAGCTCGTCCATAGAATGACTAGGAGTTCAGTGATTGCAATCAAGTGTTTTCGAAGAGATCGAGTGGCAGTAAGGCTCAATATGGATGGTTGTCCAGATAGCATGGTAGTTGCGGATCTAGGGAAGGATCCCTCGTTAGTGGTAGACGTGGAAGTGGTCTCCTAATGAGGTTACGCGACAGATTGGGATGTTGTCCAGTAATTGACTTCGGGAGGTCCTTGATTCGGGAGTTGAGGAAGCGAACTCGGGAATCCAACTTGCCAACTACACCTTTCTGAGGGTTATGAGGCAACTTGATGGAGCATCTACTGATAAGCTTGATTATTTTATTATTTATGAGTGAATTTAATAAATTCATGTAATGTGATCATTAAGGGGGGATGTTGGAGTTAATGCTTACATTCCATATTTGAGAAGTTGGTTTGTGATGGTTGAGAAATTCTCTCAACCTCTCTCTCTAAATTAGGAATAAGTTGGATCTCAGAAACTCTATTTAATAGAGTGATATGAATGTAATCTGTGTGTGAGTGTGTTTACACATACACCATTTGTGTGTAATATATGAGTGTTTTTTCAGTTTATGAGTAATTTGTAGTTATTTCTATCATAATGAGGTTCGAGGGCTATTTATTATTAAGAAACAATGGAAAACTCTAAACGTCTTGATCTCTGCACATCATCAATTACAAGATTAATTAAGTGGAAAGTTAGGTAGAGGCTGAATAATGGAAAAGTTTGATCGTGTACTGTGTTTTTTATAGATTTAACATTGTGAACATTAGTGTGATGCTGAAAATGAACTACACTAGTTGGTTCTTAACTGCTTCGACAATGTTCTATCTCATATGATTTTTACAAAAAAGATTTCAGACAAATTACTATAAATCACAGAAACATCAATTCAAGAAATAAAATATATATCAAAAAGAGTCTTAACATTTTATACTCAACAAAAACAGCCAACATTATAAAATAAATTTAAATTCTTCACCATCGTTGAAGATGAAAAGGATTCAAGAAGGTAATCCTTTTTAACTAGGTAATCATTTTTAACTGCCTTCGTTACTAGTGGTTATCTAAAACTATATAAGGTTGAGTTTCTTCTGCCTCATTTGCATGTAGGGTTTTATTAAATTATGCATATCTAGTTGCAACCCAAATGCAACAATTTATGAAAGAAGATGAGATTTTGGAAACAACATCTCGGTCAGGAAGAGGGAAAGAGTCAGTTGCATGTGGAGGGCATGTCCCTGAGTTTCTTACCCTGCACCAAAACGTTCTTTCTTCCATCCAATCATGCATTTTATATTCATGTAAACAACAAAGCTAGTCAAATAGTAAGTATACTTTGATATACTTAGATTGAAATTAATTAAGTATAATTTTACTGGTGGGATGCAAGCTTTATAAAGTTTATCAGTGATTGAAAGAGCAAGGCCTTTTTATCACTAGTTAGGGTTGGTATCAATGTTATTGAGTAATACATGGTAATGATTAGGCCATGAAGTTCCCTAAAATGGATAGAATTTCAATATGAAGCCAAGAAACTTCAACTTCTAAAGCTTGCATCCCACTAATCAATTTATGCTTAATTAATGATAGTTTAACCATAAAAAATATACTTACTATTGGGCCAACATAATTATTTAATGAATAATAAATGCATGAATGGAGGGAAGAAAGTATTCTCTATAAGATTCGGTAGAAGGACATTATGTGGAAAAAGTTTTGGTGTAGAGTAGGGAGCTCAAGGACATGTCCTCCATATGCAATTGACCCTTCACCTCTTCCTGATCGGAAAGTTGTTTTTGTCCCCAAGAATTTTTGCATTTGTTTTTTCATCTAATATATATTTAAAAATAACTCCAAATATGTGAAAGTGATTTGATTAAATCTATTTGCAATTAACTAAAAATATTTGAATTGATCACCCAAAAAAAAATTAATTTTAAGATTTTTGTCAAATTTATGGCAAGCAAGCAGGTACTTTTGTTATGAGATTAGCTTATTGTGTCCAAGAGGGTTCTTTTTGCTACAATATCAGTTCACTTTCACTCTAGAAATTTTTGAGAATATATCTTTAATGCAAATTCAAAAATGTATTTCAACCTTGAAATTCTTAATTTACGTTCTGTTGAACATTCAATCCTAATGTCGAGTATGAAATATAAATTACAGTGTTATGTTTTACTTATGTCCTAACCAAATACACAATGTAGTCCAATAAAATACATTGTTCAATCGTACTTCAAGGGAAAAAAATTCAACACTTTGGACATGAATCCTAACATATGATAGATTTTAAAATTATTAATTATATCAATTTTATTTCAACCATAAATCTTTCCAATTCTATTTTATGCTTGTTAAATCACCCAACAAAATCAACTAGCTCTTCATGGTAAATCTGGATAGCATGAAACCTTATAAACTACTCATTTACAATGATATTATATGTTAATAGTTAAATATGCAAGTATACTAAGTTTAGATATTGCAGTACTCCTCAATGTCTCATATATACATAAACACCAAATTACAAGTACACACCAACAATATATTATAAGTTGGTATAAAATAGTCTATTGAGATATTCACATGATAGAACTCTCTAATATTTTCCAAATCCTAATAAAAATAGCAACCATCAATAATAACCCCTAAACAATGACAAAAAAACCTACAAGACATCCCACCAAGCTATCTTACCATAAAGACTCCACAACAAACTATCATGAACACCTAACAAGTTCATCTCCAATATTTCACCAAACTTGCCAAAACACAATCTACCCGAGCAAAGTGCTCGAAGTCTTCTCCAAGATTTATTTTCCAAAAACAAACACTTTAATTTGCATTTCTCGCACTCACTACACTCTAACGCTTCAAAACGCTTCAAATTCATTGTGTATGGAATGAAAAGAACAAGTATAAATATTTTACCACTTGATTTTTTCCTAAATATTAGGAAAGTAAATTGTAAGAGAGATTTCATGGATTAATTTTTTCTAATGCAGGTTGAAGGATTAACAAAACTACTCAATACTACATTCTTTGAAATATTTAAATAATAATAATAATAAAATCATCAACAATAATAATAATAAAATTTTCCCAAATTTTAACAAATTATATTATGTTGATAAAAACGATATAATAAATTACCCAAAATGTACTCTCATATTAGTGAAGAAAATTTGCATTACATGTTACTACATGATGAATTTCAGACAAAAGGGAAAAATTATACATGTACTAACGACACATCATTTCCTCAACTCATTTCTTGTAAATTTCTTACGATGTCTATGGAAATATTTTTCCTAAAAAATGAAAGCACAAGAATTGGAGTGTGAAATGCTAACTTCCTAAATGTTATCTTTAAAATTTTACACAATAAGAAATTGCACATAAATTATTTTTCACATTCGATTGAATTCAAAATGAGAAATTGCACATAAATTATTTTCTCACTCCATATTGTCTGGAATTAAGAGATCTCGCCATAAACACTATTATTAGCTCATTTTTATTACAAAAGAATCATTGAATCTAAACAAAAACCCTTCTTCAAGATGAAAAACTTCAAAAAAAAGACCATCATCCATACCTCTTCAAGTTGGAAAGGCTTCTACTATATTCTCATATAGATGCTATAAGGTCCTGTAGATACCCATAAGAATGGAGCACCTAAAATATAAAATCAATATTTGTAGTTATGGTCATACTTGAAGTTAATTTTCATACATGTATGTTCATATACATACCTCGTGTCACTAAGGAGATCAAATAGTTTGCAACCATATATCTCAAAGAAACTAATCCATAAGTGAAACCATTTTTCTATGCAAAATGCTTTGTTCATTAAATTAAGTATTTCCTCTTAAGCTCTTAGTGTTAAATCCTCCATCATAAATGTCTTTCCATTACTTGAATAGATAAAAATTCACTAAATTAACCATTAGTAACTACATGAGTACAAACATAACTATTAGCCTAAGTACATACCATATTAGTATCAAAGTTAAAAATAGAGTGTAGTGGGTGTAGTATGGATACTAGATACATTAAAAAGTGGTATTAGAGAATAGTTTGAAGTTTGTGAGAGGAATTTGGAGCATCCCGTGACCTAAAACATGCCCTTGGGGTGGTTGAATATATAAGAAAGTGCTATCAAAGGAAAAAGAGTATAATTTTTGTGGTTTCAGGAAGCACTTAGTAGCTTCAATAAAGGACATAGCCTATTGAGTATGTTACATCAACAAGTATAATAAGGCCTTTGGAATTAAAAAAATATTTTTAGGCTCAAACATGGTGGAAGATACATTGAAACACCACATATGACCTTTCTACATGATTTTTAACCTTTAAATGGGATACAATTGCTATTAATTTGATTTTGGAAATAGGGATCACTCTAGGGCCTTAAACCATGGTCAAAAAGAGAAACAAGGGGCTTACATAGGAAAATGAACCCTCTAGGTCCTAAGCATTGTGAATAAGGCATGACCAACCATGAATAATACCCTTTATTTGGGGTCTTTAATCCCCAAATGGTATTCTAGGTATTATTAGGTGGTTTTGCATAAAAAAGATGGGGCTTAGGGACTTGGAGTGTTCCTGAGAGAGGAAAATAGTCTTAATGATAGATATTTTCTTTGCATACATGTAAAGGTGAAGGATTTTTTTGTATGATATGAAATTGTGTACTAAAAACACTTATGTATTGTTATTAGCTAGCTTAGATCCATATTAAATTTGAATATTAAGAACTAAAAGGGATAAAATGTCTAGATGTGTAAGTTTTTTTAGCATTTACTTTGTATTAATTCATTCATATTAAAATATTTACACACTAACACCTTTGGTACCAACTCTAGATGATTGAAAGATTTGAGTTTAAGATGAATCTTAGATTATTTTTAATTTTTTTTAAATGTTGTTACATACCTATGTCTGTATGTAGTTATTGATTTTTGTTTATTTAATTTAATTTAATATTGTGGAAGGTGGAGCTCACTTGTATTTTTTATTTTTCTAATGTAGCAATATGTTCATTGCTTTGTTCTTCATAACTTCTATTGATACTACACCGTAAATCTATGACATGTTTTGCATAATATGAAATCATATTGTTATTAACCTCAATTTTTTTAAAACGTAATTTTTTTACCGTTTAATTCTATGTTATGTACTAATTCCTTCATATTAATAAAATTTACACACTAACAAACTCTATACCTCTAGATGCTTGATATATTTTGGTTTAAGATGTATCAATATTGGTTTAATATTTTTTAGATGTTGTAACATACATATCTATTTATGCATGTGATTTATTTAAATTTTTAATTTAATTTAGTGTCGTCTAAGATGCAATTGACTTGTATTTTTTTTTTAAATTTAATGTAGCATTATGTTCATTAGTTTGTTCATGACAAATTCTATACCTCATACTACATTGTAAAGGTGAATGAAAATTTCCATGATATGAAATTATATTATTATTAACTAGTGTAGATCCATCTTAAAATTGAAACTATATAGCACTTTAAAGGATCAAAATTCTTTAGATATTCTCTCTCTCACAAATACACACTACATAATACAATTTTATTTTGTGATTTTTTTAAATATGGAATTAACTTGTATTTTTCTAATTTTTTAATGTAGCAATGTATTCATTAATTGTTTCATCACAAATTTTGACCACATTTAGATGTATTTTGCTATTCTTAGATGCAATATTGTGTACACATTATTAATACTTATAAGTTTATGTAAATTAAAAAAGAAATGATGGGAATATTTCTTTTCTTCATGTGTTCCATGAATTGGTTACTTTGATAGATTTTTATTTATTTATTTATTTTAACATTTAAAAAAATTATTTCATTATTTTGATAAATTCTAAAGTATAGTTTTTTTTGTTTTTTTGTTTTTTTTTTAATTTTACCTTTTTAAAAGTTTTTTTTCACATTTTTGGTTTTATACCTTTTACATCATTTCCTCAACTCCTTTTTACTAAAGGATTAGCTAATACAAAATTAGTTAAATTAGTTAATCAATATACAATGTTTAAAATAGACATTTAAGAAGAAATAACATCATATTTTATTAAGCAAATATATTAGCAGAATTATATAAAATAAACATCAAAACACACACTTAGTTTACTTCATAATATTTCTAAAATTAATCAAATAATTGTACTAAGTCTTGTAAATATAATCTTTCTTTTTCATTTATAAATTTTTAATTTAAAATTTGATCACATGGTTGTTTTTTTTTGTCTTGTTGCTACAACACCTGAGGAGTGAGACCTTGAATCAAAGGTCTTATGAGTTGGACGGATTTTTTTCCAATGTCAAAAATGATATTAATAATAGCTTTATCTTATTTAATTAATTATTATTTAACATGGTATGAAACCATTACATCAAATAAAATTAACATTATTTAATATTCTTAATAAATTATGGTACAAATTTTCACAATAATGATAGGTTATATAATAAAATATAATATCAATGGATATAAAATCAAGACGACGTTATATAAATTATCTCATTTATACAAATATATCTCAACAGATTATTTAAAATAGTTCTTACACTACGACCTAATCTTAATAGCAAATGTCCTTGCATATTAATAGAAATCTTAAATCCACACTCGAAAAACAAAACTTGCAGGTAAGTAGAAAATCCAAATCTACACTTCATAGAACAACTTAAATGACCTAAAACGTGAGGAACTGTAAAAAGGAAAGTGACCGAAAGATATAGCATGGTATGTAATAAACCTCAAAAGCATCTTTGAATGAAACAAGTTATGGTGTGGGCGAGTATAAAGGTTACTCAATAGTGTTGGGATCATATTAGATGGCAGTCTCGTTGAGACGGAAACAATGGCCAACTTTCTCAGATATATATTGCTCCACTTCATGACCCGCGCTTTGTGCTTTTCATGGCTTTGCAATACTCCACCTGCATGTCACTAATAATCAATCGACGAAGTTGTCTTTAGTGCGACTTTTTGATGTTTCAGGTGCCAGAATCCGGTGAAAAAAATTGAGGTAAAATCTTGGTTTTTGTTATTCAAACTGGTTTTTTGACTCTATATATGGATTCAGCACCCTCAAAAACCTCTAGGGCACTTCGATTGTGCAAATTTAGCAATCAAACTTCTCTTTTCAATAAATTCCTGCTGGAATTTAGAGAAATTACACCGTAAAAAGTCACCGTAAAAGCCTTCAAAAATTCGCACTAAAGCTACTCATCAATCGACTCCCCACTGCCATCCTCTCCACCTTGCATGCGTTCATGAATTCACCTCGAGCATGGGTGGGAATGGGCATTGATGTAGCGTGCTAAAATTTCAAATTTTGAATTTGAAATAAAGGATTGTGCCATGGACTTGCATTAATTGAGTCATCCTGGCAGAAAAATGGTGGTGGCTCTGTTAGTTGTCAAACTTGCCGAAGATGTAAAATGGCAGGGAAAAAGGAGTTGCGGGGACGTTTTAATGGTTACCATGCTATGTGTGATCATCATCTATGGCAACATCCCATCCATTTCCAAAAAGTCGCATTATATACTACTCCCTTCCAAATGGGCGTGTTGTGTCATGCGTTGCACGATAATTTTTCCTTTCTGTTTTATTTGTGTGTTGTGTGGCATTTTTGCAACATAATAATTTGATTAGTGGTGGTCTTCACAAGGCATAGCATGTTATGTCCCCTGCATCCTCATTTTCCTCATTGTCATTGTGCTAAAGTTCAACTCATTGTGCGTAGGTTCAGTTTATTGTGCCGAATCTCTGCACAATGAGCTAAATTTCGGCACAAAAACAATGTGGATGGGGAGGACATAACCTAATATGCCTTGTGGGGACCACCACCAATCAAATTATTATGCTTTTGTCTGGCCCATAGATGTGCTTTAAAATAATTCCTTAAATTATTATCCTTGGAATCGTGAATTATCTCTAGAAACATTTAAATGTTTCCTTAAATTGTCGATGACTCCTCCATCAATGTTTGTTTTAGTTTTTGAGTTTATGATTACTGATTTCAATTTAATATTCTATTATCTAATCTCTTTGGAGATCTAAACTATTTTCCTTGCTTTTACTACAACAACAATTTAATACGTACTAAAATTGACAAAACACTTAGCGACTTGATTAGTCCCTCAACTACTATGGGTAGTACAGGAGGTGGCTTGTCGTGTCATTACTTCTATATGGTAATTGAGCAAAGTAAATGGGTCTGTTAGATGGGTGATATTAGAGAGGTTTATTATGTGCCAATATCACCACGATCCAATAGATAAAGCAATCTAGTTCCTACCCCACCTAGTAAGATTTATAAGCAAGGTATAAATTATATGCATAGAAATTTCTCCACTTATTCTAATTAATATGGAATGCAGGTGGTAAATGTGCTGCAACACCTTGACAACCATGAAATCACTAGTGGATTCAAACCTAGACTGTGCGCAGAGGATGTTGCGCGGAGGTAGCAATGTGGAGCAAGCATGTGTAGAAACAAAAATGTAGGGTGAAATGCTGAACCATTTAACTAACAGTAGAGGCAAGGACTATGTTGCATTACAGTTATTCTTGTTGTTTAAATATTAAATCTAAGTAATGTATTTTGATAGTAAAAATAATATCAATGTGGTGTGAAGGAATGTGTGCACATAGGAACACATGCACATTCCTAGTTCCTAATTATATGAGTTCAATCCTCTTCGAACCTTCACACACACTTATCAACTCACATTTTTTAAAAACTTGTGCATGTTCCAAATTTGAGTGTGCATGTGCTCAAGAGATTGCATGTGTTGCTGTGTAGAACTATGAACACACTTAATAATGAAAATGTTTTCTTAAGTAGGTGCATGTGCATGTTCCATTACCCAGATCTTTCAATGCTTTACCCTTTATTTTTAGGTGAAAGACAATGTCCAAGTTAATTCATACACACATCTAGTTTGAATAACTGGCTCTATGGGATACCTTGGATTCAATGTAATCTGTGACTAAGGATAGCTAGCTAGAGCCCTTGGGAAATGGTAAATAATTGCTTGTTACATACTTTTAACTTTTAAACTTTTGAAGTGACCAAAAAGTGGACTAAAAAGAACCCAAATATTTTAGTCAGGAACTCTTCCTCCAAACCATCGACATGTGGGGCCTAATTTCCCCCTCGTACACATACTCAACCCTAGGACATATAGCTTCTACTCAAAACCACCTATTGGCATTAACATCCTCAACCATAGGTTGGTTCTTTTACCCCCTCACATCTAAAGTAACTAGATGATATTTTTTCTTTAATAATCCACATCACAGATTGTGGTCCTAATGATGACATTTAATATTCTCCATATATATCTACCCAAAAACCCTTTCATATTATGATGAACACGCTCATTTGATATGGTTCCTCACACACATTAGGTACATTTTTCCATTGCCTCATATGAAGAGATAATACACAGTGAGATAATGAATCATGATTCCTATAACTTATGTATTTTTCCTTGATTCACCTTGTGGTCATCATCAATCTCCTATTCAAGGGTTGTCACTCTTGGATAGAAGAGTACTACTAAGGAACTTTGATAAGGGTAATGTGACCATCTCCCTTTCCATATAACATGCTCCATGTGTCCCTTCTTTGTAATGTTGAAAGAAGTTTTCATTGATGTGAAAGGTTGTCCAAATGAAAGAGAAAGTGATATTCAAATAACTCATTTCGAAATATTACTTTTGGATTTTTGATACCATATTTCGAACCTTTCACATTATCAATTGTTATTTTAGCGAGTAATAATTTGACGAATGGGATAGGATAATGCCATATTTAAAGAAAAAGGATGAGAAATCTATTGAACTAAAAGCGTTGGCATCATTTTTGGATCTTGTTTAGTCCCAATATTGACCTCAATATGGTCACGAAGTTCAGTTTTATTTTCACTCTTTTTCTTTTTTTCCATCATGTCTATCAAAGAGTTTCTTTGCTACAATGAGTCCACTAGGAGTGGGGTTTATCTCGACTTCATCACAATCTATGTACTCATGCCCCTCTTCTTTGTAACCAACTTGAAAACCTTGTAACTTTTTCTTGTCATAATTGAAAACATGTCAATGTTTCATGTTTTCACGTAACAATGGCCTAAATACTATTTCCATTTTTATCTTTTATTTTTTAAAATCCTCTGTAAGTTGAAGTGTAGATGCAGCAATCGCTAACTCATAAGTTTTACAATTTTTGTCTCTAGGTAATGCTTCAATGTTCAAGGAATCAAAATATTGCATGGTATCCCACACAACATTTATGTACCTTTTAAGCCTTCACTCTTACATGAAAATTTATTTTTCACTTGAATAATCAAATGAGAATCACCCTTAATTCTCAACAACTTAATCTTCAAGTATTTAGCTATTTATAGGCCCAATAATAGTGCCTCATATTTAGACACATTATTTGTGGCATCAAACTCCAACCTGTATGCAAACTTAAAAATGTTCCCAAGGGGACACACGAGAACAATTCCTACAATTTTTCCATACTTTGAATGGGCTCCATCAAAACGCATATGCCAAATTCCATTACCTTTCTTCTCATCAATTTTATATTCGATAGGGGCCAATGAGTTATATAACATTGCATAAATACCCAATCAATTTGATTCATAGACTATTTCGTTGTTAGGCTCCTTGGGGTTTTCAACATGGTATTTCCTTTCCAATTCTCTATCAATCTTAACCATGGTGTTATCAATGCCAGGAATGGTAGCATATGATAAGTCAATTTTAATTCAACCACCCAAATCAAATGCCCATTTCCTTAATAGAAGCATGTCTCGTGCATCTGACACATTTATCACAACATGTCCATGGTGGTCATGATATTTGGGTAAGCTGAAAAATGGACTTGTAAGTCCTTGATTAAGCCATACACTTCAATTTTCTTAGATTCCATAGCACATATGTTATGATAGGGCCTAGAAATTCTCAAATTTAGATGCTCCATCCAAATCCAACATAAAATTATGTAAAAGATATCCATTTACCAATAAAGTAATGAAAAATGGTTGATGTTTTTCATGATGTTGTTCATTTCCTTTTCCTATATACATGCTCCGTAGTTCTATTGAGGCATTTTCATTCTTATCCTAAGAAAATTTCTCAACATCCTTTCCATGAGGGGATTCAATAGATTTCAACAACTTAGATTTTTGAGAAGGGATTTTGAGAATTTATGCTACTGGAACCAAAATATTTTCACTGTTAATCCATCCACCCAAGTAAACATTAAAATCTGATGTAGGAGGGGTAAATAATCTAGGAGTACTTATTTGTATTTTTCCTTGATCTTTGTTTCTCATTTGATAGGTCACCCCTTTGTCCCTAACCATCTCAAGATTCTAATCCAGTGTAGGCTTTTCACCAAAAATCTCAGTGACCTTATCACTCTCATCAAAAGTATTATGTATACTATAATTAGATGATACACCTTTTTCCTTTTGACTCTTCTCAATAGTCTCGATCCAATTTTCCATGGAAATGTTAAGGATTTTTCTCACCACATTGATTTGTTCATCGGTTCTCGCCATGCCACTTTCAATAATCCTTCTAACAGGACACGTGGATTCATCATGGAATTCATCACAAGGCCTAAAATGAGGAGCTTGATCCACTAAGTTGGTAGACTCGAATGGGTTAGGTGGCCTATGGTCTTGTGGAGAACCATTCTTTTTCCACCTAACATTTGGCTTTGAATGAAATATTTCGGCTTGTGACCTCTCCATAGCCACCAATCTATTTTTCATAGCATGGTTGATCTCCATTGTCTTAATCAATTGAGTGAGATCTTTAATTGGGTCACTTGCTACATCTTTAGAAAATGTGTTGCCTTTAGAAGGGTTTCCTCTTGTAAAACTAGGAATATCTTACTTTCCTTAAGCTTATATATACTTTTTTTTTCTTTTCAGCCATACTTTGAGCCTCCCTTAAATTAGTAGGCTCATTTCCCCATGACTCATACGAGATATTAGTGTTAAATACATCAACATAAGATATGAGAATGTAATTTTGTGGAGGTTTAAAATCCCACGGTAGAATTTTGACTATATCATTAAACCTCTTGTTGAACTCTTCTGTAATGTCATTTTCATTCTTGATTCCATTTAAAGTAGTAAAAAGGTGGTGATATTCCTTCTTATCCCCCCACTTAGTGTTGAAGGCACTTATAATCTGTGCAAGGCTTGTGAAGTTGTTATCATTATGCTCTAGAAACCAATCCAAGGTGTCTTCTTCTAAGGACAGCACAAACAAATTCATTTTCACGTCTTCATGGTTGTGTTTGTTGCACCACTTGCTCACACAAAAGTTGAAATTCCTTAGGTGAATCTTCACACTTATTGCATTGTTACCTTGAAAATAGGAAAACTTTTCAATGGTTTTCTCAGGAAACGCATGAGGATATCCATTGATGTAAGAAAAATTTATGGGTTTATACAATTTTTTCTCTCCTACTTAACTATTATCAACTTCAAAAAGGAAATGGGATCATAAATTGCTTCCTTTCCAAGATTAACAAGAAGTCTACTAGAAGAGAGTTTGCTTAACCCCCTTCTATAAACCCTTTCAGGTTTAGGAATGAGACTAATAAAACTACTTATGTTTCTCCTAGTATAATACCTTGCAATACTTTGAGAGAGTGGAGTCGCCACTTGGACACAAATAAATTTTTAATTACGAACCATGCATAAAAAATCAAGAAAAAAAAAGTCGTATTCTGGGTTTAAAAAGATCAACGACGACAAAAAAAAATTCCACGTAAATCCACACCTGGGATATCATGAAGAAAATATTTAACTCCACTCAGTGTGTCCTTGGGGGGGAATTTCGAGTTGAGTCATTGTCACTCAAATATCAACTTCTTCGTTTAGGCTAACTCTAAGTGAAGCCAAGAGGAGGTGGACCCTCTAAAAATAACTAAGGCTTAACTAATCTATGCTAGACAAGTTAAGTAATGACTTAATTATAATGACCAAGATACATCCACTTTTCAACATATAAACTACAACAAATGAATTCAATGCATATACATCAATTCCATGGGCATAATGACCATAACCATTTACAAGTAGAGGTATTGCAGTAATGAACAATATTAATCAAATGGAAACCAACTCCAAATGTAAATTACTTGCAAAGATAAATATTCCAAGTAAAAGAAATGACTTTGACTCAAGTAAGTGCTTGGAGATAAATATTAAAAAGGTAACTGCCTAGAAGGAAAATGGCTTGGAAGTAGAGATAAATATGTGAATAGATATTTACTTAAAATTAAAATGCCTTGGAAAAATAAATGATCAACTTTGGAAACAAAGGAAATTGATCAAGTGTAAGATTGTTGAAATAAAATTCTGATGTAATGTGATTTTGGTTCATTTTATGTTAAATTAGATTGCCACTTAATATTAAGTTAATTAGTTGCAAGATTGAAACAAGTTGCAATTCAACTCCTTCCCTAGGTCTTATCCTCGTTGAGGCCCCAATCTCATAATAAGAAAACTTAGGGGATGAAGGGTCCCTAATTTACTACTTAAACCAACAATTTGGAGGTTAATTACCTTATACAAAATGAAAGTAGTTAAATTTCTTAATGAAATGAAAATGGAATTTGATGTATGAAATAATGGAACTAGCTTGCATATGAAAACTAGATTTCAAGAAATAAAAATTAGCCAACCACTCTAATGTGATTATTCTATTCTACTTTAGTTTGACAAGAAAAGAGAATCATTCAAGCACACACAAAACACTTCCCCAAATGGGGAAGGGGGGATGCTTAGGGGAAAAATCACCTAAATACCAAGAAAAAATATACTTCTTTTGTAAATATCTTATATAATGAGGGATGAAGAGAGAGAGAGAGAGAGAGGTTACAATGAATCTCTTATTGGAAAAAAAGGGATTTGGAAAATGACTTGAAGAAAGCTCACAATGAATTCCCTTGGTGAATCAAAGAAATGAAATGCTCTTTCCAAAAGTTACAAATTAAGAACAAATTGAGAACTTATAATGGGTCCTTTAGAAAACCAAAGGGTGAAGAGAATATCTTTCAAAATTACAATAGGTCTCTTGGAAAAATCAAGGGAATACTTAGGACTTCTTGATGAAGTTAAAATAGCAAGGCCTGCTAATTTTTACAAGTAGTCGTTCAATAGTATCCTTTTGGTTCTCCAATCTTTAGAGACGGGCAAAACTAACCACCATTCATCCTTTGTACTTCTATGGAACTACAAGAAAATTAACAAACCAAGAAAAATAAAAGATGTCAAAATCAACTTTGGAATATCTGCGATAGTTAGTAAAATAATTATTCCAAAATATCTAAATGAAATATTGATTAATCTAAGGAAATTTCTACTCTAAAACAACCAAGAAGAGTTGAGTTTAATCAATTTTCTTAGCTGATTTGTGACTAATAGGACAGACACAAATATACGCCTTTAGATTGTTAGATTCTACAATAATGCTCGAAAATTAAACCCAAGAAATTTAGAGAAGAATTTATGATATTTGAGCAAGGAGTGTGAGGTTTGTTGGAAAATACTTCAAAGGTTTCGGAAGAAGAACTTGGTGCAAGGTGGGAATGATCCTTATATGTTTGAAGATGGGCACTCAAACCAAGGAGGGACCCAAGCGTTCAACCTTTGAGGAACCTAAAAATTCCTGAAGATCTTGCCAATAGAATAGTTAAGATAGGTGAAACTTGCATATGGAAATTAAAAGGCGTGTGATTCAACCAAGAAATACATGTGGATTTCAATTCCAAAGTACGAAACTACCAAAAAGACAAACAAACCAACTTTCTTTTCCTTCTCCTTTGGGCAACAATGCCCCTATCAAGGCCTATAATTTTAAAGAAATACAATAGAATCAATAAAAATTTATATCATGAGATATCAAAGCAACCACATAAGTCATCCATAATCTAGCCTCCAAAGCCTTCTTATTAATGATATAACAAGTACATAATCTAGCAGTGGTTCCTTAAGCTCTCAAGCTTCAATACTGGAGAACAATTATCCCATGGGGTTTATTTATACAAGTTTTGGGAGAAAATCCCAATGAAAAACCAATCAAAAAATGGCCAAGGGTGAAGATCCCGAGGTTGGGTCAAAATTCCAAGTGGTAATGTGATTTCATGTAGGTGGCCTTTGAATTGTCCTGTCTAACCCTCTTTTGGCAGCATATAAGGTCCAAGTGTAAGAGTGTATGGGATGGAGTGAACAAATCAATAGAGGGTTGTGCGTGGTCGTTCCATCTACCCTGTTATCACCAAAATCTTACCTGATTGGCTGCTGATCAAACAACTTCAATGAAACTATTTCAAACCAATCTTGTGACGGAGGCTTAGCCTCCTCAGCTTGAGAGGGTTCTCTCATATGATATGGGATACAAATAGATGGATAAATCTATAATTTGTGTTTTGGTTCAAGTTGAGAAGATGAATGCTTGCTACCATTGGGCTATGGGGTCAGTGATAGGGCTCTCAATAACAAAGGCTTTCCTTGTGGAAGCTGAGGCTTGTATATACTTCAATGAAAGGGTAACACATTGAGGAAAATCCCAATAACTTGAAGTTAAAAGGAAGTCAGAGCATGTAATACATGAATTCTAAGTAATGAGACATCAAGGCTATGGAAGAGAAACATTTCAAAGATAGGACATAAAACTCATTGAAAATACACTAAGAATCTCAGGTGAAGAAAAGTTGTATGTTACTGTATATATTAGTCAATCCAAAGCTTTACAAAGTGGTCTGCTTAGATAAAATTTTCCAACCTGTAGGTTGAAACCAACATCAGCATGTATACATTGGGCTTATGGAGTCAAAGTAATCTCAGAAAATCAGTGAATCTAATTGACATGGAATTTGAGGCATATCAGGGTTTTTAGTCATGAGACACGCACTTGAAACTTGTAAAAAAAAAACACAGTCAGTCCATTTATAAAGGAAGTCAGAGCATCTAAATATGAGTTACGAGTAATATATATGAACACCACTATAAATAAGATATATAAGAAACACTGATAATATAGGAAAACACTAAAAACCCCTTCTGAATCTCAAGTTGGTCAAGTAGAAACTCTCTGCATTAGCTGAAATAGTCTTTTTACAATATGCACCAGTTTTGCCAAAAAGTCTCCAACCCTTTGCTAATTCGATCTCTTGGCCTTTAATAGACCATTAAAACATGATATTAACTCATCTTCTGCTAGATACTTCGAATTCCTAACTCTTGACACCTTGCATAACCATAAAACATCAAAATTATGACAAACAGACACCTATCCTACTTGACAGTCTTATTTCAACTAGAACTCAAACTCTTCATTACTATCTTTAACAACCTTATCCTAGCAACCTTATCTATTTGAAATTACATCATTGACAAGTGTATCATCACATGGTCGAATTTGGATGATGGGCTTGAGCTCTTCATGACCACTTTGCTGACCTCCACATAAGCAGGAAACCAAACCCTGTTTTTTAGGCATATGGTATTTTGCATTCATTGAAAATTCTGACCATTATGTACTCTTAATTTCGTGGTCCCTTGCTGTTTGAAGTTGAAGTAACACATGTAAAAACTCCTCCCTAGGCCCCATTTGTCCATAACCATCATCAAATTGTTCACATGAGCTGAAAATAGACTGCAAGCTACGAAAACAAGACAGTTTCGTAGCGCTGCCCTTTAACCCTTTTTTATTCAAATTCATGACTTATTTCCTTCAAAAACATCTTCATTACCTTTAGATATATCCTCCATAGAAATTTAAAACCTTAATTCATATTTCTACCCCCAAAAATGTGATGAAAAAGGGCAAGAAAAGCTGCTACAGTAGTTTCGTGCGCTTTTTGCCTTTTTTACACTGTTTGCGCTACGAAACTGCTGAGTGAGAAGTTTTGTCTACAATTTTCCAAAATGAAAATTTTAAATGTGCTAAAAAAACAAAATCAATCTGATTTCATCATATCACTTGAAAAACAGAGTCATTCCAGCCTTCTTGAGGTCCCTTCTTCATTTGTAATAGGTTGGCCTATTGGTTTTTCCTATTTTTTCTTGAAAAAATAGGTCTTGGGACATAGATGATATCTCCTACTACATGATTTATTTTGAGAAACTTAAGGTGTTTGTTTTAGGCCATGATGTCTTGAATAAAAACCTCTCTTGGTTTTTTGAAACACATCTCCTACTGTCCAGAAACTGCCTTTGAAACACGTGTAAAACAGGAAAAATCTATTTCTGAAACTAAGGTTTCAAAGAAAGCCTGGTATCTCCCAACTGATAACACTTGTTAAAAAGTGAGAGATTTTTTTATAGATGGGGGTGTTATTAAAATAAAACTCTTTCAAAATTCTAAAATACTTTTTAATTTGGCCAGAAATTGAACTTGAAGTTGACTTCTAAACAGTCAGGTACAAGACATTTTGTAACAACAATTTTGTAGCGCATTTTAATTTATCAATTTCTCCCACCTCCTGATTAATTTGAGGAAAATAAGAGAGGTTTATGTAGTTAAGTCTGTTAGGAAGGAAAAACTCATTCATTTGTCCTAAATTCGTTTTCAGTTGCTCAAAAATCTCCTTGGAATTTGACTACTCAAAACCAGAAAATAGAGTTTTTGCTTCATATTGCGCTATGAAAAGACAACGCTTTCGTAGCGCAAAACGAATTTTTTGAACTAGTGGCACTAAGAAAGTAATGTTTCTTAGCTAATTAGCCAATTTTGATGAAAAAATTAGGGAAATGAAATGATGAATGACTTGACATAAAAAAACCTTTAAAATGGATTTGTTTAACACTAAGGAAGGTTCAAACCTAAAAATCTAATACTCCCTTTTGGTCAAATTCATGAAATGAATCCTACGATCCTATTTTGACCCATGATAAAAAAAAACTTGAAACAATGATGTTTTGAGAATTTTTGAGTGATAACATACCCAACCTAACTTGACCCAACTCCAAGCTAACTCGGCTAGCAAACACGTGTCTACAACTGACACAAAATTTTGATGCGCAGTGTCTCCACTCTGGCATGTGTGGGTATGTTAACTGGGTAGTGTTGATCCTTTGTGAACACAAGTGTGGAGTAGAATAATTTAAGAATTATTCTATCCTAAATTAACTACCACATACTCTCAACCAAATCAATTCCAAACAACTAAAAAAATTTTGGATATGAAAAGAGGATCTCGACTTGATTAGATCAACCATTCGATCCCCTAAATCAGCTAGTAAACTTGAACTAAAACTTTGACTTGCTGGCAGTGGGGTTAATCCTCCAATGTGTCTTCCAAATCAACACTAAACTTGACTTAAACTTCCTTGTCACTTAACTTGTCTCCTTTTGACTTGGAACATGCTTTTATTATGTCCGTAGCTCCTTTATTTTGTAATTTTCTTGTCTTGTTCCCCACTTTTATAAGTAAAAGTGGATTTTCATGGGGAAATAATCATTTTTTGGACACCAAAGTGGGTACCATGATAATTTTGGTGCTCTAAGCATGAATTTTGAGCTCTCACATACCACCAAAACTTTCTAGCATCACTTATTTACATATTATACGAGAATTTTTTATTACTTAGAAATTCCTAAAAATACCTAATCTAGTTCTGTAAGACTCTAGATATGACATATCATGGTAATATACATTAACCTTAGATATTAGAACATACTAAAGGCCCAACTATTAAGTTGCACTCTAGCTTTGGAGGTATATGAGTGAAAAACTTGACTAGTTATTTATTGCTAGAAAGTGAAAATAATTAGTCAAGTGAAAAAAAAAACACTCTAGAGTGGACTCACTTATTAATCAAGTCCTAAGTTGCCTATGTTTTTTATATAAGTTCATCAAGCTAGTTTTCATTTATTATAACTCCCCCATGGGGGTATGGAATTTGAGAGAAGAAAGTATAAGGGGAAGATATGTCTTGTTGGACTTCTGATCCTCTAAAAATTTAGAAAGTGCCTTGTGCATTAAGCCATGGGGTCTTAACATTCAACTAAGTGGAACTTAGCAGGTAATAGGGCACATGGCTAAGGGTGTTCAAAAAATCCCTAGAAATTCTAAGTGTCGTTTGTATCAACATGGTTGTATTAAAATCCTAATTGTGGAGGAACTAAGGAAAAGAGAAGATAATTGGGAAGCTTTTGTAACAAAAAATCAATTTGCTAGCCCTCTTCATGTGCTTCTGGAGGCACCAAAAGATGTGGTTCATAAGCTAGTTGAGAAAATTCCTGATGAGAATCAAGAGGAGTCTAGATATGATAATAATGTTGAAAAAGGTGACGCTCCAACAGTTCCTTGTATAAAAGACCCAACATGCTTGTAAATAGGTAATATGGTTAAAAGGTATTCTAAGTGAACTTGGAAGAATGAAAAACAACATAACTATATTCTACGATAATCAAAGTGTTATAAATTTGGCTACAGATCCATCTTATCATAGTAAGACTAAAAATATTCATATAAAGTACCATTTTGTAAGACATGTCATTGATGGAAGTGGGGTATATATTAAAAAGGTCCACACTCAAGAAAAAGGTTCAGACATGTTTATAAAAAGAGGGTTGTTAGAGAAGTTGCAATAGGGTTTGGTTTATCTTGGCTTACAGAAGATGTGATGAAGAGACTTTGGAAAGGTATTAGAAAATTTGTTGTCAAGATGAATATTGTTAGAGTATGACAATGATTAAAAGAAAATGTAAAACCCAAATTTACCTAGGTAAATTTATTATTGTAGTTACTCTAAACATGTTGATTTACGAAACCAAATGATAGTTCTCATAACGAATGTAATGATACCTAATTCATTTTTATGAAGCCCATGAGATTGAAGAGGACGTAATCCTAATTCTACATTTTCCCCTGATAATAAAAATCTTTGTTTTACTCGTGGATGTTTCCTTGAAAAATCGTCGGGGTTTTACCACATAAAATCTCGTGTATATTATTTGTTTATGTCATTATTTCTATAAAATGTTTGAAGTACAAACTTTGAAAACCAACAATGACTAGAATTTGTGGAGATAACATAAGTCCATCTAGCCTCAACCCAATAAGAGAAAACAATAAAATTATGAGATAGATATACCCTTCTCAAAACCCAATAATATCAAGCAAAAGCAACAATGACTAGACTTTGTGGAGATAACATAAGTCCATCTAACTTCAACCCAATAAGAGAAAACAATAAAATTATGAGATAAATATACCCTTCTCAAAACCCAATAATATCAAGCAAAAGGATTATGTGATAGATATACCCTTCTCAAATTAGTCAAGCTTGAACAAAAATTAAGTTTTAAACACACACAATGTAACAATTTTGTGTTCTAATCAATATCATCTTCTTTAGGCTACAAAAATAATAGGTTGGCCTATGAGCACGATTTCAACACGCTAAGACCCATTCCCAATATATTCCAAAAATGGTCACATGTAATCTGTGGTCCAATAGGTACATTCAAAGGCATCTTACAAGAAATAAAAAATAAATAAATAAAATGTTATAAAATAAGTATGGTTGGGAAATTCAATCTCTAGTAATTCAATTTAAAAAAAAAACAATCGTTACAAATTTTTTCTACATTCTCGAGACAATTATTACTAATGATCATCACACATTCTCCTTTGATTATACACATAAATGTATGTTTCCATACATAAATATCTATCAACATAGATTTGTCTCATGTTCGAAAACCCATATTCATAATATAATTTATCTACCAAAAAATATTTAAATGTTCACAACCCTTAATTATAAATATAAAGGATAGGAAAACCCACATTAATAATATAATTTATCCACCAAAATTATATTAATATTAATGTTCACAACTCTCAAAAATATATTAATGTTCACAACTCTCAAGCTTACAAATGTATATAATTGGAAAAGATTGCATCATGTAATAACTTGTATGCCAAAGAAACGTTTTTCCATCTTTTACTTGGTATATTAATAATCAGACACTGGTGATAATAGGCACATTTGTGAAAGGACTCATGAAAATAGACTAGAAAAACCATGAAATCATGATTTTAAAAATAACATTTGCCAATTCTGAGAAAATTTTCTCATTTTTAAAGCTCCAAGTGCAACAAATTGCGTATATTTAAAATGGATTTCTAATGTTTTAATTTTTCAGTGTTTGATCTGCCTTTTATTATAGACTGGCCAAGGAGAGAATATGGAAGTTATCTTTAAAATAGAAATTGGTTTTGATGTTTAATCCAATTCAAAGTTTCAAAACAATCCGTTGGAAAGAATATGAAAGGTGGCATTTCACAGGTCTAAAAGACACATCATTCAAAGCCATCACTGATGTGTCACAACCAAATTTTCAAAGCCAGATTGGTGTTGCATAAAAAGGTATGAAGACATCAATGTTGGAAAATACAAAGTTTAAAGATTGCCTTGACCCATAGAAAACATGAATTCATTCAATGCTTCAGTAAGTACGCTGATGTCGACAACTGGGTTGAATTGACTAAAGACTTGAGCATAAGAACTTGCAAAATACATGTATGAGCTAAGGTACTACACAAAATTTTGTAGACATAGAAAGGGAAGTGGAGCTCTAGCAATTTCAAGGTAACTCATCACGTTGGGATGACTTCCCACCTCGTTGGCGCACATCGCAATTATTTTCATATTCCTTTGCATCCTTGTAAATTTTGGGCCACGAGAGACCTGCCTATAGAATCTCCCTTGCGGTACTCTTCCTATTAGAAATGAAATCAACTCAGACAAACATTTTAAAGAAAATACAGATACAAAACCAGACAAAACAATGGCGGAAAAGAGGCTTCAACCTCATGGCATTCTCATCATTCTCTCTTATTAAAAGAATTTAATTTACAATTTAAATAGATGAGAGACAATGTCTAAGATATTCCGTGCTATCTTATATTCCTTTGGTCGAGATAATTTCTCACCAAAAACCCACCAAGATAGGAGTTACTAAACAAACTCCAATATTTGAGGAACAACCCAAGAGTTAGGCACATATTCCTAACTTGGAATATTTAATTAATTAATTTATGTTTGGATTTATTATTGTTTTTGTGTGAGAGGCTAACATTCCCCCATTCAATGATAAATCCAAAATAAGAACAAGGAACCATCTTCCAAGTTCTCATGTTGATCCTAAAAAACATTGCCTGAAAAAAACCGCCAAAGCTGGATGCTGAAAAACTGCAATTTGAAGAGACCATGAGTCAGCTGTATGTTTGATTCATCTCTAATTTCACTTGACACTCCATCAGGTGCCAATTTGAAAAATGATCCATCTGTCCTTTGCATGAAATTAGCATCCTTTGTCCACTGACAAATTTTTTTCAAAGCCCACTGGCTGATGATGTCAAAAACAACTCACTGTTGCTTTTGCTGTGCTGAAAACTGCTCTCTGCTTCTTTGCTGTCGACTGCCCACTGGAAAATTTGTTGATGCCCACTGGCTGCTTTTTTTGGTTTTGTCAAGACTTTCAGTTTGAAAACCACTATCAATTTCATTGACATTTTCCCCCCTTTGTCAGCTAAAAGGGGAGACACTTCTTTGGAAAGTATTCCTGAACTCCCCCCCTTTAGGTGTAGGAGTTTTACACTGGTGTACTCCCTCGTTCAACTGCATGAGAGTACCATCATATTTTCACTGTTGGCTGCACTATGTGTGATTGTATGTGATTGTAGAACTGAGACAATTGTTTGACTGTGGATGACCATTTCCAAGGGTCGATCCATTCATAATGTATCTTCAATCTGGCTGATTTTTGTTGGTTGCGACATTTTTCTGAGGAATGACTGGGCTTGCCACAATGGCGACAAGGATGGAGATCAAAACACTGATCTTCCATATGACCGGTTTTTTGACAATGAGAACATTTCGGTTGGACTTGAACTTCAGGTTGCATGCAATTTTGTTTGTCTGCAACTTTGGGTTGCATGCATTGCTGGTCGTCTGCAACTTTCTCAGAACCTGCTGAGGTGAGTGGTGCAAGAAATCCTGCACTGACAAACTTATTTGGCTTGGAATAATCTGGAATATGTAGGTTGGTGTCATCATTGACATATCCTAAGCCTCATCGATTCTTGTTGTTTTGAATTTCTTCCCAGGGCTTGATGATGGGCTTGGAAGAAATTAGAACTGGAACAACTTTGACACTTGAAGTTGTTTGAATGAATGAGTTATCATCTGGATGGTTCAAGGACTGGAAAGTATCACGCTTTTCTTGAAATTCAATCCTTTGAAGTTGCAACTCTGGTTGAAGAAACTCAATGGTTTCTTTTGTTTGTTGTAGATGCCATGAAACATCAACAAGAGTTTCTTTGATGACTTGTACCATGTCTTCATCATTGGAGATGATCAAACTGTGAAGAATGTTTAACAACTGAATATGTTGTGCCATCTGAACTTGCTCACTGGAAATCAGGCTCTCTTGTTGTAGATGTCGTACTTTGAACTGTTTCACTTGAATGACAGGCTAGCTTGAATGTGGCTTGAATGGCACACTCGCTTGATTTGTTGCTTATTGCGCTTGCTTGGAACACATGCTAGAATTGTAGAATTTTCTTGCTTAGACTCTGGAATTCACGCTCGCTTGATGACGATCGCGTTTGTTTCACTTGACTTACTTGATGACTTCACGCTCACTTGAATGAATAGCCACGCTTGTTTGATGTTGATCTCAACTTGCTTGATTGTTTTAACTTGTTTGGTTGCTTTGATGGTTGCTGCAATGAACTTCACTCTGGCTCGCTTGAAGGTTTGAAAGTTGTACTGTCTTGACACAAAATTGCTTAAATGAATAATCACGCTCGCTTGGAGATGTGAACTTATTGCTTGTTTGCTTTAGAAATTCGTACACTCACTTGATTTTGCGTAAAGGAAGGGTGTCGAACACTGTCGACAATGCACCCAAGAAAGTTTACAATGATTTTAATGATTCACTTGTTCTCTTAAAAATTCATGAACAATGAATCTTTAATGATTCACTTAAAAAAATGAATTTGATTACAAGTTCTGAAATGGATTTGCAAGAACGCTGATGTATACTTTGCTTTGAAATGCATTAACTTGACTAAGTGAATTTGATTGTTGATGTAGAATGCTGATGTAGACAATCTTTGATTATATGTTGTAGTGGCGCAAATGCATGTGTTGATCTTGCAGCTATTTCGTTACATGTGTTGTGCTTGCTGATATTGAACTTTATGTATGCAATATTAAATGAAATTATTGATGTGTCACAACTAAACACAAATAAAAAAGCAACAACATCAAGCCATAAAAAACATGTGCCATCACAAACACACATGGTGTACCTAAGATCCCCTTATTCAATTCCAGGCGGATCTAGGACACAATCACCAAAAAATGATATCTTTATTAAGTATTGAGTACATAATAAATCTCCACCTTCAAGTAATGAATATTCCAAGCTCACAACCCTTGGAAGCAGTTTGTCTTCAAAATCTGGATATGCACCAACTCAATCTCTCTTAATGAAAAATGGTACTTGGAATCACAACAATGACTTTCCCTTATCACTCCAAATTTACAAATATGCACCTTATTTCTCCACAAAACATTCTTCAAATTTAAAAAATGTAATGCACCTTATCACTCCAATTTTTTTTTTAAACATCAACTTTATTACAAAATCAATTCCAATTTTCACCCTTATGACTCCAATTACAAAATATTACAATGCTCTTAAGTAAAAAAAAAAAATCTACTTATTCAAAGTAGGATTCAAAATTCTACTTCACCTTATTGCTCCAAAGTGTTGCTTCACCTTATTGCTCCAATTATAATTTCAATTACAAAAAATTATAACTCCAATGGGCTGTAAATCCTAGTGCTATGCAGCGGCACATTCGAAATGATTCACATCTTATGAACCTATTGTTGGAGAGAGATTGAGCTTTTGCAGAGGTTGTTCTTGGGGATAACTTGGATGTTTTTCAAAATACTTTCAGACAGCAGCACCAGCAAAGGCTGTAGCTTGAACGCCAAAAACAGGAAGAAATCACACTCCTTAATGCAGATCCTTTTGATGTTGAAGCACAAAAGAGGATTGAAGAGGCTATTTGATAGAAAAGTGTTGATGAAAATTGGAAAGTTGCACTAAAGCATAATCCAGAGGCCTTTGCACGAATTTGACACTTTAAAAATGAATCCAGTACTTCACGAATTAGTGTGTGCATGATAGATAGATCACTGATCACCGAAAATTTCTTACTCTACTTTCCTCTCCTATCCCCAGTGATTTTTGGGCATTTTCTATACCCTTCGGATCGAAAAATTGAGTGAAAATGCAAGTAAAAAATCTCAAATTACGCGCAACGCTCTATCCCAGTGGAGCAGGAAGAGTTCTCACAATAGTGTCAATGCTGAAAACCCTCCTTACGAACTAAAAGTTTCTCTGGAAGGTGTAACAGAGTTTTGTGTCGAAGTTTAATGCTGAGTTTGCAAAAATCAAAATGTTGAAGTTTAATGCTGAGTTTACCACATGAATGCAAAAGTAATACATATACAACAGCAACTATTTCCTATCAATGTCCTCTTCTGGTGAGACAATTAAGTTCTGCTGTAGATTGCGCATCTGAGGTTTGCAATTTAGAAAAGACTTTGAATGCAAAGGTATACACATTTGAAGATACAACGGAATTGGAGGAGTTTCAACTTGCAGTTGAGGGATGAAAATAGGTGGTTAAAGTCGCAGAGTTGATTATAGCCGCAGAGTCTGTGTTCTGGATATTGGCTTGAGTGGATCATGGAATACTCTATCCAATTTAAAGTATTTACTCAGCAATACTAACGCAGATATAGATCATTGCACTAGTTTTATGAATAAGAACCAATGCAACTATTACAATCACCATTCATCATGAAATGTTTTAAACAATACACTTAGTTCGAATTCCTCATTTCTGCAAGCAGTGGCTCTCCCTTAAGTGATCTGTTTTTTTTTTTACAATGGAAATTTAGGTTATAGCAGCTCTATAATCTAATTGATTTTCACACAGAACAAGGATTTACTTCGAAATAGATTTCTCCATGCCTTTCTTGGGCATGACCTTCCTTCAATGCTTGGACTCCAACGGTAGTCTCTAGTCTGTTCGATATGGAAATAATAATCTCAACTCTACACGCAATTTTAACACAATTTAAATTTCTACACAACAATCTCACCTTATCCTTGGAGCAGTTACATGCAGTCGGCCATCCCATAGAGTGGTCTATGATTCCATTGTACGGTATCCTCCTCGCATGGATAAGAGGCAGGTCCTCCTTCACATAACACTTACATATAACTCCTCTTGAACATGACCACAACGCAACTTTAAAATGACTTTTTATTCAAACACCAAGAGTTCGAAATTATGGTGGGTACATCCTCCCTCGGTCACTGTCTCTTTCGCAGCCACCCACACAGGTTAATGAAACCAAAGATGTTGACTTGAAACTCTTTCCTCTCGCATTCCAGCTTTGGATCTCCATGCTCAACGCACCAGGTTTAAATCCTCTACAAGCAAGATCGATCACAAAACCTCATCCACAGGTTAGTTTCAACTCTTCCCTAAAGCTCTGATACCACATATTAGAAATGAAATAAACTCAGACAAACATTTTATAGAAAACACAGATACAAAACCAAACAAAACAATGGCAGAAAAGAGGCTTCAGCCTCGTGGCATTCTCATCATTCTCTTTTATTAAAAGAATTTAGTTTACAATTTAAATAGATGAGAGACAATGTCTAAGATAGTCCGTGCTATCTTAGATTCCTTTGGTTGAGATAATTTCTCACCAAAAACCCACCAAGATAGGAGTTACTAAACAAACTCCAATATTTGAGGAACAACCTAAGAGTTAGGCACATATTCCTAACTTGGAATACTTAATTAATTAATTTATGTTTGGATTTATTATTGTTTTTGTGAGAGAGGCTAACACTTCCCACCAATGTGTCATCTCGCAACCTTCGAGTGTCTTTCCCATAGTACATCTCCTCTTTAATGTTCCAGCACACACCTCTATAGTATCTGATCTAGCCCCATCTTGTAGAGTTGGCCTGCAATTAATTGATAGTCAGCAACTCTGACTACCATATGCCTCTTGCGTGTCATGTTGTAGTTCTTCAGGCATCTCCCTTTGGCTAGGAAAGTTGCGATATCCTCTAAGTAATTTAGCACGACCTTTACCCTGAATAATTTTGCATCTGGTAGTTGATCATCAAGAGACCCTTTGATTTCTCCTGAATCCAACCAAGATAAATGGTTAGGTCTGAGGCCTATCTTGACAATTACTTCAAACGTTAATTTATGGAATAGCAGCAACCATCTATAGATTCTCCCCTCCAATACAGGTTTATTTACCAGATATTTTAATGTTGAGTGGTCTATAAAAAACTTGAAAGGTCCTCACAGCAAGTAATGGCGCAAATTTTTCAGTGAGTACACCATCGCAAGTGCTTCCCTTTCTATCGTTGTGTAGTTATTTTCTGTTGTTGATATTTTTCTAATGACAAATTAGATTGGATGGTCTGAGTTCCCCTCACCTGGTTGAGCCAACATTGCTCCCAATGCAATACCTGAGGCATCGATATGTACATGAAACTGCTTGTTCCAATATGGATAGATCAAAATGGGCGCACTCACCAATTTCTCCTTTAGCATATTCAATACCTCGTTACACTCCATAGTCCATATATTTATTTTGTCTTCTTCAACAACCTTTCCATTGGATTTGTGATGAGGGCATAGTTGCAGATGAATCTTCTATAGTAGCTAGTGTGTCCTAACGTTGATGTAAACTACTTAACATTCCCCGGTGGATCCATAGTGACGATTGCCGCAACCTTTGTGGGGTCCACGCACACTCCATCTTTACACACGTGTGGCCCAAAAGAGTTCCAAAGGGAACAAAAAAGATGCACTTTTTGACATTCAAATATATTTGCAGCTGCCTGCACCGATCGAACATTATTCGAAGCAGGCTGGAGTGCTTCTTCAACAAGCTATATATTGTCCAGTCATCCATGTAGACTTCTAAAAACCTATGAATGTATTCTCTAAATTTTTCTATTACAATCTGAGAGAAAATCGTTGGTGCATTCTTCAAGCCAAAGGGCATCACATGCTAAGCATATTAGCCCCACTATGTAGTGAAGGTCATCTTCTTCTTATCTTCCTCTGCTATTTTGAATTGATGGTAGCCCGAGAATCCGTCTGTGAAGGAGTAGGCTTCATTCCCAGCTACATTTTCTAATACCTTGTCACTGAAGGGTGTAGGGAACGGATCATGTGCACATGCATTGTTCAGGCTGCAATAATCGACACACACTCTTATCTCTTATGCATATTTCTTATTCTTGATGACTATTGGGCTAACCCACTCAGCCTCCTCAACTGGAAATATCAATTTGACCTCTAGTATTTTGTCTATTTGCTTCTTTACTTTCTCCTTTACTCGTGGATTCACTCTGTAGGGTCAGTGTTTTACTGGTCTTGCATCCAGTTCAAGCATAATTCTCATCTCTCCCAGATCTCTTTTTATTCCTTTCAACTCCACAACTGATTATGTAAATAGATCCTCCTACTCCGTTAAGAGATCAAAGATATCCTTTGTTGTTTGTTCATCCCAGTAGTCCCCAATGGATGCTAGCTTCTTTTTTTCCTTGCTTCCTATGTTTTTCTTTTTCACCTTCAAAGGCAACAAATGCGTTCCTTCTGTAACCGACCCATATCAGATTCCTTGTTCCCCTACTTTCTCCTCAAAAGACAGATGCCTTAAGTCCTCTAAGTCATCTTCATTTGATTCCTGATCCTCCCTTTCGCAAGCTACTTCCTCTTTGTAATTGGCCTCATAAATATGTTTCAGTGTTGCTTCGTCTGTTACTCCCTCTGTCAGCTAACCTGTTGTGAAAAATCCTCTTTACCACTTGCAATGCATTAGTCAACCTTTGATCAGTATCTTTAAAAGAAAAAATTCTCACAAATCTGCTTGCTAGAGAATCCCAATATGTTGTTTGTCTCTTGTTTTCTTCCATTATGTACCAGGCTTGTGGAAATGTTCCCAGGGAATGTATAAAGTCATGTACCCACTATTCCCTTGGAAATTCTTCAACCTCCCATCGTTCTTCACAATATTTAATATGCAATTGGGGGCCTAAAGTACCTCTATACTTTACATTTGGTTGCGGACCCCCGTACTATCTGAATCTGACCCTTAATGCACTTGAGATTTCGTCCCACCTCTTAAGGTTGTTGCGATGGGTTCCCCGCCAACGGGCCGATGTTTCTTGTAAAGCCACATTCATTAAGGGTACTATGTGCCTTGAGGAACAATTTCATCCACTTTATTAGTGAAACTATTAACTGTTTCCATATTGGTAAAGGTAGGATATCCTCTTACCTTTATTCTGATTCAATTAACCCTTCGAATGGTGGTGCACCTTCGAGTGTTGATTTCATATCCTCCTCGTTGCCAATCGTCCCAAGAAACATATGATACAATGTTTGAACTCTGGATGTTATGCCAGTTGATTGATCCTTTGGTTTTTGGGTTGATATAATCTTCCCTCTTTCTGGCAGTTAGCTGGTACAGTTGATCCAATAATCCAGGCTCCTCTCTATTATTGGTTGGTTATGTGAATCTTGGACCTTGGTAGGGGTCCAGGGGCTGAATGAATCTAACCTCCCCAGCCTCGAAAATAATCAGTTCTTTCTTTAAGTCAATCACCACATAGTTTTCAAATGCCCAGTCTATCCCAAGAAGTGCAGGATAGGGGTCATTATCACCCATTATATCTATGAATTCAAAATATGCATAGGTATTAACCCCCGCGATATCAACTTCCACATACTCTAAACTCCCAATGGGTATGATGCAATACTGGTTTGCCATGTGCAAGTGTATTGGAGAAAATGCTAGCTTGGGTTTCCCAACGCTTCCCAGGTTTTCCTTGGCAATATGTTAACATCTGAACCCAGATCCAACATGGTTTCTCTTATCTGAAACCCTAAATTTTTTTTATCAATTCCGAACTCCTTCCTTGTCTGTCTCTTGTTTCATTAGACTCTTCTTGAGTACCTCTCTGGAAGATTAGCAGAGATTGTGTTGTCGTGATCTATCCCTTCCTTAATGACTAATTTCAAATTTTCCCTCAACTATTTGAGCATCTGCTCATCATTTACAATGTTCAAAAGCAATCTGAACCATTCTTCTATAGGTTGTGCTGAAGATAAGCCTTTTTCCTTTCCCGCCACTGGTTTTATTGTCTGTGGTTCTTTGTTTGAATTCAACTTTGTGAATTTTTCCACCGCTTCTTTATAATATTGTTTCTGATGTTCTGGATTATAGGAGCACTTTGGCGAGGTCAGTATTATCATATTAGGTTACTTCGTTGCTCTCGCATCATCTCCTTTTTTATTTTCTCTGCGTGTCACTATAGCTACACTAGAGAGGGGTTCGTTTTCTGGTATTCTTAGCTCCGCATTGATCAAACTAGCCCCCCTATGTATAGTTCGTTCTTCCCATATTTTGATTAATTTTGGACAATCCTTTGTGTCATGTGTGTTCACTCTGCATTGAGAACACCATGGCCTTCTAGGTAAAGGACATTCCCTCAGAACATGCCCCTCTTGGTCACAATTATAACATTGCATTGGCCCCCTTCCTCCCGTCCTGACCCTCCTTTTTCCCAAGGAACTTCATTGACCCTGTAAGTTTTTTTGTCCAGCCTGTCAGCTAATGCATCCAATGCTATACATTGGTATGTACAGTGAGTTAGTGAGGCACACAAATCACATTATGTGTTGTTTGGAACATTCGAGTATTTCTGTGAAATTGGGCAGAGTCGTGGGAGGTGTCCAAACACCTTACAAATTTCACAGTAGTCAGTGGGTGTTGGGCTTTACTGGTTCGGGAATCCATGTAACCGTGTTTTCCCTTGGTAGATAAATTGCGTCCCTACCTGTGCAACTCCCACATCCAATGGAGTGCATAAGCCCCCCCCCCAGTCCCGATATATTCCCATGTCCACACAACCTTGGACACTCTGTGACTAGGTGTCCTTCTACCAAGCAGTGCGTACACCATACATTTGGCCTTTCTAGTCGTACATGTTGCATATCTGTAAATTTCTCTGTCAAGCTTGAAATTTGATGTTGTAAACCTAATATAGAAGGATATTGTGTTTTTTCTCCTCCTCTGAATTCATGCAGGTATCCCGCCATCGCTTCAGTTCTCATTGCTTGCTCTAAAGCATTTTGCAATGTATCAATCTTCTGTTGGGTTAAAGGCATTATTGTAAGAGGCAGAAGTGATATGATGAACCAATCTCGTTGATGGTTCGGGTCTATTGGGTAGCTCAACTTGCAAATTGCATCTTTGAATCTCCTCATCAGCTCCCAAGTTGTTTCCCTTTCTCACTGCTTAATCTCCCACAGTTCAGATAATCCTTGTTGGTTCGTCTAAGGGAGTTTGAATTCTTGTACAAATTCCCTTTTCACATCATCCATTGTTGGATTTTGATGTATCTCTGACCATTTAATAAACCACCCCAAGGATCTCTCCCTAAGCATGGTTTGGAATTCAATCAAATTGGAAGCATCCAACATTTGGCAGGCCCTCCATATAGCCTCACACAAGTACCAATGCTTCTCCACATCATCATTCCATTTCCTTGAGAATTCTGGATATTTCCATCTTTAATTGTGCTTGCGAAAGTACAAACCCTCTTGATCCAGGTTATGATGATCCTTGCGGGATATTTCCAATGTTAACATTGCTACTAGTACTAGCTTGAAATTTAGTCTGAACACTATGAACTCTAATAACTTTAATTAGCTTTGGCAAAAATTGATCAAGGTTTTTGTAAAGTACCAAGGGAAGGTTGGGAGGGGTGCTCCCTGGGCACGAGGAGATCATATTTCTTGGTGTCTTGGACACTTTTTTTCCCACAAATAATATTTCCATCATGACGTGCATGTGGCCATCTGACTCATCTTTCAAGCTTGTACCTTTCTTTCTTTTTGACATCTCCTCTTCCGTGGATCAGGATGGTCTCCTTCCATCTTCTTGACTCCTAACTCTCCCAACAAACCATTCTTTTCTTGTCGGTCCCACTGTCACTTCTTCTATCAGACTTTGCAACACCTATCCTGCTTGGTGTACATCCTCCTTTTGCCCATTCATATCCCACATTTCCCTTTCCCACCACCTTTCCGCTATTTGTGCTCTCCGATGTGCCCTTAGATCTCTAGATTTCCTGGAGTTATCTGCGTCCATATTTTCAATATCCTCATATCTCCCCATCCCGTAGCATCCTTTCTTTAGGTCCTTCCCCCATTACTTGTTTTTTAAGATTCCATGCTCAAGATTGGAAAGACCAACAAAACTTATTCCACCATAAGAACTTTAATCCACAACGATATCTCATTAAACAACTTTCCCCGCAACCCTGATCTAAAAATATCTTTGACTTTTGAAAAGGACTGGTGGCTTTCTGTAGAAAATTCAACAATATATCCTTCTAGAATGGACTGTACCCAAAAATTCACTACTCGGGTCAGATCCATGTCTAATCGATGTCATGCTACTAGATCTTATTGCGTCCAGGGGCGACGAGATCTATTTTTCTCACCACTTTTTCCCTTGATCTACAACCTCCACAACTAATTATAAATCTCTTCATAGAATTTAACCCAAAATATCTCATACTAATCACTTGCTGACTCTGATTACATGGTTTATTCCTTCAACTTTTTTTCCTTCTGTTGTTTGAGTTGGGCTTGTTGGGAGATGGACTGATCAACATGGTTATCCCACCGGCTTCGTAGTTCTCTCTTATAGATCCTTGAGACTGTATTCCAACTCTCTTTTAATTTTTAGGTCCCGATAACATAACCATTTGTTGGCTGAAAATAATAACCAGATGAAGACAAAGGTTCAGGCACGTGGGCCAATGAGGCTTTGTTGTAGTCTAGGACAACGTCAGCATTTTCACCTTACCCAAGGTTGAGTAAGGAGTCTCACCCGAGGCGTGTCATGACCTTACTAAGATTAGAGAGTAAAAAAGAGGAAATCATAAGCATCATCAACCATTAGTTCTTAATACATAGGCATCGCAACAGAGGGCTCAGTCCGCAAGCTCCAACCAGACTATGAAGTAGAAAAGAGTAATAGATACACAATGATCAAAGAAAAAGTTTAAAATGCCACACATTCACATACTAAAAAAAATTTCAAAGCATGTACACATAATGTTGGTCAACAACAACTCTTTGTATTATATTCAGCACAATGCATTACATTACATTACAACAGAGCCCTCTCTCTCAGAGAACAACCAGGACCAACAGTAAAAAATTACGGAGAACCCAAACCAAGAGTGGCTCTCTCCCTTCTCTACGGCTGTCCTATCTATTCTTTTTCTTGGTTTTCCTTGCTTATCCTCCTATTGTCCAACTGAACTTCTAATATATGTTATCCTTCCGCTCGGCTGCCTCCACATCTCGGTTGTCCTTGTTCTTTTTTCGTTTACCTTTCGCCACTTGGAGTATAATTTAGATTACTCCCTGTTGCTTCCGCGACTCCGCGACAATTGTCCCGCCACTCACTATCCCTCTAGTTGTCTAAAAATTGCTCCTTATTCCAAAATAAAAGGCCCCAATAGGCCCCAACCATATTCTATTGACTCATCCCCGAGTCAATCTTGTCCAAGTGGTGTCGGTCTTGCTAGTGCTTCCCCTACCTTTTCTGTTGGTGTTGGTTCCTCCTGTCGTACCTGATCTTGACAATATATTTCAAACGAAGGCCCTAACAAAAGACGATGAAAAACATGAAAAAAGAATTTGACAAAATAATTGCAGACAAAATGATGAAATTTCTCACCCCAAGGACCACAATGAAAAATCAATGTTCCACCAAGACTTTGGTGCGGGGAGATGTAGGTGTGGAGAGACGCACAAGGGGGACGTGTGGGAGTACCCTAAAATTTTAGGGAAATTTCATGGGTGTGGGGGGACACCAGGGTGTATATATATATATATTACATATTCAATAATGAAATCATACATAGAATAATAGTAATACATTGGTCCACACATAAAATTTAGATACATAATTCAATTAAATAATGGCATACATTGATTCATCCACATCATTCATTTTGATGCATACATCATTCATATGACATACTCATCATTGATCCATAACATGAGATTCAATAATGAAATATTCAAATACATCGATCCATAGCATTCATCATTCTATAATCTATATTGATTTAAAAACTGCATAAATAGACTAATGGTCATACATTGATCCACACATAAAATTTAGATTTATAATTGAATTAAATAATGGCATATATTTATCCATCCTCATCATTCATTTTGGTACATACATCTTTCATATGACATACTCATCATTCATCCATAACATGAGATTCAATAATGAAATATTCAAATACATTGATCCATATCATTAATCATTCTATAATCTATATTGGTTTAAAAATTAAATTCATCATTCATCATTCTAGAAGAGCTCAATGATGGGAAATAAAGCAGAGCTCGACGGTAGGAGAGCAAAGCTTGACGAAAACAGGAGAGTAGAGCTCGAAAACAACAAGAGAGCATAACTCGATGATGGACAAGAGAGCACGGCTCGATGGTGACAAGAGAGCACTCAACAAAGCTCGACGACGGGCAAGAGAATTTGGGAAATGAATAGGTAAGTTAGCCTAGGTAAAGTTTTAAATTTTTAGTTTTTAGTTTAGTTTTATTTTTTGTTTTATTTTTAAGTTTTGATTTATTTTTTATTTACTTTTAAGCTTTTTAATACGTGGATTTTCAATTTTTTATATGTTAAGTGTTATTAGACAAATTCGAGGGGAGACGCCCATAAGCACCCCTTTTAGGGAGTTGCATCCCACACATTGGGGAAAAGAACCCCCCGTGTCTCCCCACGACTCCCTAAAAGGGGCGTATGGGGTAACGCACCCCCAAATGTTCCCTCGTCCCGAGAGCGTGGGTTGCGAGGGGTGCATGCACCCGACCTTGGGTGACGTGTCCTCGTGGAACACTGAAAAATCACTTACGTAAATTAAGAGGGTGAAGAAGGATAAGAAGACAATGGGAAACAAAATACAACAACTTATTGAAAAGGAAGTATCGAAATGTTCAAATGTGAGAATGAAAATTGAGAAAAAAGAAACGAATGCAAATCCAATCAATATCACAACTCAAAATGATGCCAAACCAGTTGAAGTAAAAATATTCTTAGATGTTCGAGGACAAACTATTGAAATTCCAAGTGTACTTGATATAAAATATTAGCAATTAATAATGCAACATCAATGCATAAAGAAAATATAACTTCAAAAGCAAATCAAAGAAACACTATAAAGACACCTTATCAACATCCTAATCACAAAAGTAGCTACATTATCTAGTCAATGCAATAGCATCAATCAAAATGGAAATAATTAACTTATCTTGTGAAAAATACTAATACCAATATCATCTAGTCTCATGATAACAATTCATCTTGGGAGGCCTATAAGGGCAATGTTCTGCACAAAATTTAATTAGGATGGTCATATCATGTTACAATTCAATTATTTTTCTAAGCAATTAGAAGTTTGTGCCATATTTTTTAGTCAACTATGACAACATCCAAAAACAAAGAATCGCATGAATACATTACAAACAAACCATCTTGTTTAGTCAACTATGAAAACCTCCAAAAATAAAGAATCGTGTGAATATATTACAAACAAAATTAAAAGACATAAAGCCTTTTCATCAATATGCTTTTAGGAAAAAACATTTCTAAGGAGAAGGCAGTGTTATGAACATAAATATATATAATCAATAACAATTAATTAATAGTTAACAAAGACACATAAAAGGCCATGTTTTTATGAAACAACGTGACTTCTTATGAAAGGGCACTCCCCAGTAATATTTTTAAAGGGGCTCTCATTTGTAACATCATATCAATTATCTCATACCTTTATATATTATTATTTTATCCTCAATGGATATGTTTATATTCCAAATATTATTGATTATGAGTTCACGAGTCATATTTGGTTATAACATTGAAAATTTAAGAATAAATATTTAGACTAAATCTTGAAAAGGACATTGAGGGTGCATTTGAAAAAGTAACAATAAATATTGAACAAAATCTAGCAGAAATTATTGGCAGAAAGAAGCATTTCTAAACAGTAAATGGAGACACACATGCCTCGTATAGGGGTCATTGATTAAGACTGCACAAGGATCCAACGTAAGCAAGAGGGGCTTAAGAAGATCAACTAAAAAAATAAAAAATAAAGAGAAATATTTGACCAATTAACATGGAAAAAATTATTCTTTTCATAGGAAGATGTACAGGTGAATTGAATTTCTAATTACAATGAAATTCATCCAGCCTTATCCAGACAAACCATGAACTATCACAATAATGAAGAGCTTCAAAATGTTCATTTAATTCCAACAACCTTGGGTTACAACTATCAAGAAGAAATTATCTGTTGCTTGCTTGGTCAACAATTTAAATAAACAATGTTAGCTAGGCTTATGCACCCAATTGATAGGATAGCTAGTTGATCATATTTATTCCAGTGGACTTTGTCAACCTTACAAAAAAAGTAAATCCCACTTTTCTTCCTCAATGAAACATGATGCATCTGTTCCTAAATTATTAACACTAAAAGGTTGTTGACGAGCTTATAATTTAGAAGAGCATTGTATAGACTTTCCTCCACCAGATTCAATTGCTAGCTCTAAAGATAAAGAAGTTGAGGTAGAAGTAGCTAACCCAGATTCCATCTGACAACAATTAACTAGAATGTAAATTGGTGAAGATATTGACACACTGTTGGTCCCAACATGCAAAAAACATAACCACTGAAGAAGGTGCGGCCCCCTATTTAAACACATGATCCGGACAAAGGTTCAAAATGGCATAAAATTAGAGAGGAGAGAAAAGTACAATGTTTACAAACAACAAATGCGAAATCATTTACTTGTTTATTATTTCTAAATAAAGGTATTTAACTATTTTAAATATATCTTCCCTCCAACAAAATATAATAAAATATTCTAAGCGATTAGATCTAGATTATGGGTAATAATATTTTATTATTCTCCATTTTTTAGGATAACTCAATATTTTTTTATAAATAGGAGGGTTTTTCCATTCATTATTGACTTTGATCATTCTCTTTATCGCTACCATTTTCTTTTGCCATCTGAGCTCCCACTTGAGTTCATCACATATTTTTGGGTTTCCATATCATTGAGAGAGAGACTCATGAAGCTGAAACATTGAGGACAGCCAAGAACCCATCCCATTTTAGGGGGACTGGTAAATTTTACTTGTTTCCTTCACAAAATGTTATGTAATATTCAAGATCATTCTATAAATTTTTCTTGTTTGTTGGTTATTTGGAGTTATTTTTGCATCATTTATTATTTCCTTTTATTGTTTAACTACTTTTGCTGCATAGATATAGGTTTTTGCAGGATTTTGTTTTAACCTTCAATTGCATATCTAAAGGGTTGAGCATCCCTTCTTGTTATTAGGGCTATAAGTCATCCATAGCTTAAGTAAGGTATTTTTGGTACACTTTCTGAAATATTTTACACTAACACTAAGATACAAAAATGGGATGGATGCCACTATCATCTCAACACTCCACCCCTTTCTCTTTAGTTTAATTTCACCACAAGGGAGGTTTCTCAGTATAACTCACCTAATAGATATTCTAAGGTAATAGCTCAATGGTGATAAATAGAATAGGCTCTCAAAGGGAAATCAAGCTAAGAACAAGGCTAAATCCAATATGATAAATAACAACATGCCCTCTAAAGAATCTATAAGTGTTATATGGAAAATTCACATCTACAGACAAAAATGAACTCCCTAGATCTAGTTCTCTGATTTAGAAAAATAGAGGGAAAAAATATCTATGTTTTCCATAGAGAGATTAGAATATAGAAAAGAGACCTACTTGGAATCTGTAGTAAGTCCTCTTAGTATGTTCTCTTGTAAGCTCCAACTCTAACTCCACACATAATAAATGGAACCTTCAAAAATGACTAAAACAAGAAAGAGAAATATAATATCCACATAGCATAATCCAATGTCTCTAATCAATGAGTCAACATGGAATTGAAATACATAAGCATCAACAACATGACACAAGTATAAAAAAATAGAGTTCTTTTTGTATTAATAAATAAAGGAGATAGTTACAACCATATATAGAAGTTGACTTTGTAGATGTCTCCCCAATGGTATTTTTATTCCTTTACACAAATAAAACCTTCAAACTCAACAATAATGCAAATGGATGATGATTCATTAAGCTCAAAGCAGCAACATGAGTGTACTAGTAATCTCCAAAAGCCAACCCAGACTCTATGGGAGGTGGGAAATTTATAGGGTGAAATTTTTAGATTATGATTTACCATTATAGTCCTGAGATCCACATATGAAGGAGGATAAGCTAAAAATATAAGAGATAATACCTATAGAGAAGGAATTCAAGATTTCTATCCATGTTAAATGGTTAAAACCACCTTAGAAGATTCTATAAGGAGAAAATTCGAATTTTTTTTTCTTCTTAAAATTATAGACCCATTGCACCTGCAAAGTAGAGCAACCTGCGTGAGTCAGTGCAAGTGATCAATTATGCAACTTGCAACCATTGTAGGTGGAGAAGCATGTAGGGTGCGTTGGGGCTAAAAATAGGGTTTTTGAGTTGATTAACCTAGAAACTCAGACTTTTTGGAGAGGTGATTCTTAGGGATTTTCAAAAGGATAATGTCAAATTGTTCAAGGATTTTGATTGATTCTCTTTTCATGCCTTTTGAGTGCATGTGACAAAATTACCTATAACATATTTCCCCCAAAGTACAAAGTTAGAAATAGTGGCTAAGGACTGAAGTGCTTTACCTTGTGACAAGTCCACATCAATAATAAATTGGTCAAGGTAAAAATTTGTTACAATACATATTATCATCATGATATCATTTATAAGGGAGGTATACCCACGCTTAGTATATAAGACAATATTACATGTACAATGATAAAGAAGTCTCGTCCATTGATGACAGAGAGTGGACCCATGCTTGGATGACTATCTAGATTATTATAGCCATCATACTTCGTAATATTTTATGAATCCTAATATTGCATCCCAGATATATGGAGCTAGATCTGGGGTCTTCTACCTCGTCACTCGATAGTATGAGTCTAACTATGCAAATAAATGAGCTAGATTCAGACATGGTAGACACCATATGCTTATTAGCCAATGATGTAAGTTGTTAATAGATGTGAAAGAATACACTGATAATGATAATGGATCTCAAGGTATTATAATAAAATCTATGTGGTGTGAATGAATGAGTTGAAGTCGAACACCAAACAAAATTTTTCTGTCAAAAGCCAATGATGAAGACTTGTCGTTGAGAGCAAGGAAACTTGACATTGGTGTATGCAAGCTCCAAGTTACCGAAAGGATTTTCTAGGTAAACTTCATGGATAATGAACTAATGTCAATAGGAAGTGACTCATCATATGAGGGCCTTGATGTATCCCTCATCAATGACACAAAACGGGTATCAATATTTGAGACAAAATGATTCTAACGTTGAGTTTGTTTAGGAACAACAAACATGAAAGAAGGCTTAAGAGTTCTGTAGAAGATTTCAACTGAAGGACTTATCTTGAACATATTGGTGACACTTTATGGAGTTGGCATAATTTACTAAAAATATATTACGTAGGCTTTTGATATGGTGTAATTAACAAAAGGGGCAAGCAGATTTCCCAACTCACCAGTCACAGAGATGAAGTGAAAGAGTTTCATGTTCAAGAGTGACTCACTACCATTAATAGGCTAATTACCCCATTTTCCAAAATTCCCCAACCTTTTTTTATCAGTACCTCTTTATTTTTTGACAAGATTGAGGAGGATAACATATGCTTGATATGTAATTTTATCCTTCAAATGAATCCTTTTGAGTAATTTTGATGAACCCTGAGAAGGAGTGTTTCAGGCCCATCATGTTTATGATTCCAACATTGTTTGATTATTTTACGAGTCCAAAAAAGGTGCAGCTTGACTTCTTTTTCATGTTTTCATAAATTTAGTCTCTTGACTTTGAAGAGGCATAAAATGACACTCAAGATAACCTTTTATTCACATAGGAGTAAAGTATTCATTTTTCATAAATAGTCTATCCCAGTCCAGAAAAGGGTTAAACTTATACTGAGTAGACATATTTTCATTTACTTTAACGAGTTTCAAAAGACAAGTGCTCGACAATATTTTCATGTTTTTGGAGTCTGAAAAAAGATGAAATAGGACTCCTCTTGAAGGAATGAGGGGTATTAAGGATATAAAATGGTTCTAGTCATGATGGAACTTACTCAAAACACAAAAAGGTCAAGCGGTTGGATAATAATACCATTCATTGCAGTGGTTCCCCAGGAAAGGGTAAAAAACCAATTGAAATCCTATGATCGACCAAGCAGATGGTGATGATGGAATGAAAAAATCAAGGCTCTGTTGTGAAACCAACTCCAAAAATAGAAGAAAAGAGATATCAACGCCTTAGAAATAAGCCACTTCGAGGGGGAAACCTAGTGGGGCCACAATGTAATCCTAGTCAACCTAACAATAATAATGTAAGGGCACAATAATAACAATATGGGGGTTACAGGGGTACAAAAATAACAATAAGGGGCTTACACTAACAACAATAAGGGAATATACTAGTAATATAGGGACTGCTGTGCCCCTCTCCTTCAAACAAGTGTTTGTCCTCCTTTGCTTCGGTTATTCTTGATGTACCTTGTAAAATTCTCATCCTCCCATGTGGAATCTTCTACAAGAAAGTTCTTCCACTTGCTGAGATACTCTGAAATTGATCGTACTTGTCGAGTTCTTGTTTCTGTGACTGCTTCAGAAATTCTTTCAATGTGATGTTGATCTTCCTGTTGTTTCATTAGATTCTGCACCAAAGTTAGGTTATCCTTTAAGAGTTGGAGAACTTATTGTTGATGCTCGATGTGATCTTCCACTAATTTATCATCCATATTAGCTATTATTTGATCCTTCAAACCATCCAACTTAGCCTTCATTTCTGCTTTTAAACCATCTATGTCATCTTCAGTTTCTCTTCGTAAGATCGAAATTTGTTGCACTTGGTATCGTAATTTTGGTATCTCATATTGCAATTCTTCCTCTTCATGTGTCATAGTATAGATTTTTGAGGGCTTAATGGGTATGGAATTATTTTTTGGAGGCATTATAGAACCCAATATTGCTAAAAATTCTAAAATATTCCCTTGGAATCACTTCAAACTGCTTTTTCAAACAAACGTTATGCAATTTTAAAAGCCAAATACACACCTTTTTCCTGCTTTTAAGGAGCTCGATATTGAAACTAAATTATCTATATTATTTCGAATCTTCAATATCTAAAATTTGGCATTGAGGTATCCCTCTGAATTCTCTTTCAAATGTCATAGGTTTGACCTAATTTGGATTCTTCAAGGCAAAGTTATGTCCAATCTCCCACAATGACCCAATTATGGACTAGTTTAGTAGAGTGAACTTGTACGACTTGCCACATGTCACTGTTTCCTCCTTTGGCTATGAAATTGATAGACAGGAAACTACAGTCCATTTTTTTGTGGCCATTTTTTACAGAATTCCAATTTGATGCTCAGAGACAGAGTTATGAAGATTTTCCCACGATAACCTCTTTGAGATGAAATTCGGGAGCCTGACAAAGACCTAACTTCCACAGATCATATCTCCGAAAATATTGCGAACCAAGCTCTGGAATTTTGCGAAAATTTTCCTCAAGATTTCAGCTTTGCTCTCTAAAAATTTAGGTTTTGAATCTTCGTAGAAACAAATTTCTAGCGCAAATGTCGCGATGACCTATTTAGGTTAAATTCAGGAATCTGCAAAACTTCCTAATTTCCACAGATCATATCTCCGAAAATATTGCGAACCAAGCTCTGAAATTTTGGACGAGATTCCTCAGGATTTCGGCTTCGCACTCTAAAAATTTCAACTTCTGAACCTTCATAAAAAAAAATTTATAGTGAAAAAACCACGATGACCTGTTTGGAGCATCAAAACCCTAGAATCCAAAGCTCTGATACCAAATGTTGTGAAACCAACTCCAAAAATAGAAGAAAAGAGATATCAACGCCTTAGAAATAAGCCACTTCAAGGGGGAAACCTCCAATACATTACATGAATGAACAATTCTTGGATGATACAAATGACCAAAACCTCCTTCTATATATAAGAGTCCATGGGGCCACAATATAATCCTAGTGGGGCCATAATGTAATCCTAGCCGACCTAACAATAATAATGTAAGGGCACAATAATAACAATATAGGGGTTACATGGGTACAACAATAACAATAAGGGGGGCTAAACTAACATAATAAGGGACTACACTATTAATATAGGGACTTAACAGGCTCATGTAACAACCTCTTCCCACATCTACCCAAGTAACCGACCAACCGGGGTAAACAAGTGGTAGGGAGCTACTAATATGAAACAACAAAAACACATCTTACACTACAAAATTGACATCTCCAGGAGGTAACCGAACCTCCCAGGACCCTGTTCCCTGAGGGGGTAATAAAATTTAGCCCCTTTGAGGCTAAGCCGTAGGATTGTAAGGGAAAGGGAGTGGCTTTAGAACCTAGAGTCGTGGGCTAAAATTGACAAGGTTGTAGCTCAGGCCCAAACAACAAATGTTTTTCCTGTATCTCCGGGATTTGTTCCACATTTTCAGCCCTTGAGCCCATGTCACTACCCAGAACTTCCTGTAACTTTAGGAGACAATGAATAACATTAAAAGAAACATATTGAAGTAATCACATCAACCAAAACTCATCCGACCCCACCCATACATGACAGGCATTTCATCAAACATGTCACAAACATAACATCTACAGTTATAAACGATAGATTTAAACGAAGGGGTCTATTTCTTATTTGAGAATGGCTAAGAAGCATTTATCCCCTACATCATAAGCTAGCATATAATCAATTTTAACATAGTACATGGTATATTCATTTACAGGAAAAAACATGAATATAGCCATATATCATCATTGATCGAATACATGCTTATAACCAGCATATTAAAAACAGAAATACAATGGATACAATAACAATAAAAACCATACATAAAACAGTATATTTGCATACTAAATACCTTAGAAATGATCTCTTCATTACTGAATGTAAAACCAACCGGTGATGGGAATTCCATGTTCCACCGGACCGTATATTAGCTGAGCCAAGTCTCACTTCAACCAATCACCCCCATACCATATTTCAAGCATGAATGTGCAACTTAATAAAACACATCAATCACAATCAATCCAGGGATTCCAAAGGCCACACCACCTCAACCCTCAACCAGTTACTCCACCTCACGGTCGGATATCACGACCATCGTTGATTGTTTTCTATCCAAGCTACTCCAGGGCTCTAGAGTGTTTGTTCCAACCAGGGCTTCCAAGACTAGTAACTCAACCCCAACTGTTACAGGGCTTCTAGAGTGTTTGTCCAACCAAGGCTTCCAGGACTAGTAACTTAGCACACCTAAGGCTTCTAATGTGTTTTTCCAACCAAGGCTTCCAGTACTAGTAACTCAACTCACAGTTGTCTATTGAGCTTCTAGATCGTTTGTCCAACTAAGGCTTCCATGAACTAATAACTCAACCCAACAGCCAACAAAATCATGAGAACCAACCAGGAAACAATAAATGGAAATAAACCCACAATATGATGGTTGTCTAGGAAATGGCAAGGCTAGGAAATCCACATACATACACCATGCATACCAAAACCAATGAAGAAACAATACATGCAACTCGGTACCTGCAATCAAATCTCGTTGTGGCTACTGATCCTAATATCCACTTGCGCTTTCTTGCTCTTCCTTTGCCTTATTAATCCAATTCACCAAGTATCCACACTCTCCAAGAGTGCTCCAAGAAAAATTTAAGTATCCAGGAGTATGAGAGAGAGAGAGAATAATGAGAGAGCACCAAAGATGCACTGAAAAAATATTACCCACTGATCCTCAGAAGCCTTTTTATAGACGAGGCCTCTATTTTCTTAATTTTCCATTATTTTCCTTCATTTTCCTCCTCACATTCAACCTATGACCTTTCACCTCCCTTTTCTCCTAATTTCCATTATTTTCATAAATAAAATGCCAATTAATTCCTCATGCCTTTTCCAAAGCCTTTGGCTTTTCCTTTACCAATTTCCTTTAGCCATAATAAACTGAATGAACACCCACTAGGATGTTTTTCCCACCATTCAACTTAGAATACATGTCCCATCCACCATGTTTATATATATTTTGACATGTATTTTTACCAGGGTTGTTACAGCTCATCTCGAAAAGTAGGATGATAAGAATGGTAATCACACAGGATAAAATGGGAATGGTTTCATTTTTTTACACAAGCTTGAAACATGAAAAACTATGCTTGAAATTGGTTTCATTTTTTCACAAGCTTGAAACAGGGAAAAAGTATGCTTGACAGTAGTTTCATTTTTACACAAGCTTGAAACAAAGAAAACCATGTTTGACATAAGATTTCATGCCACCAATATAATGAATTAATTCTAGGGACATGCCCCCTAAGCTTAATTTCATTCACCTAAGTAAACTACCAGTTTCTAATAAGTGGATGGAATGAAGGTTCATGTCTGAGATCAAGTGAAGAATTGACCCAACATCTATGAGATCTAATCAAAGACTCGAATTGGAAGGGGGTTTGTTTCATTTTTTAACGAGCTTGACACAAGAGAAGAACTATGCTCATTTCACCTTGTTTCATTTTTTAATGAGTTTGACGGAATAAAAGGAACTCTCATTAGAGGAAATTTCAGCCTAAAAGTGGCCTTCTAAGGAAAAATAATAAAATAACATTTAAAATAATAAAATAATAGTTATGAATTTTGGAGGGAAAAGAAAAAAACTACTTTTTTTAATTGTATTTTTGTCTTATCTCCTTATAGTTTTACTCAAAGTTCAAGTGTGACACCCGTTTGATGCAGAATTAAATTTTGCATCCAATGAATACCCATCATGCATACTTTTGAGAAGACCCACATTGATAGAAATTGAAGATACATTAAAAAAACATGTTGAACACGGTTTTTTAATTTATATTCAATTTTTATCAATGTGGGTCTTCTTAAAAGTATGCACGATGGGTACTCGTTGGATGCATAATTTAATTCTGCATCCAACTAGTGTCTACACATGAAATTTGAGCAAACCTATAAGGAGATAAGCCAAAAATACAATTAAAAAAGTAGTTTTCCATATTTTCCCTCAAAAATATTTACATGTACCTCTTTTTAAATTTAAAGGATTTTGATTGGTTTACATATTATGAAATGGAAATTACGTGAAAATTCCATGGGCATTTTTAGGCTAAAATTTCCTCTAATGCCTCTCGAACCTTGATCATGGCCCCTAGGAGGCCATGGCTTCAAAGAGGTTCTCATCAGATGGGAGAAAAACACTTTGGAAGGGATACATATCAAGGTATCTAATGGAAATATCAGGCTCCAATCCCCCCAGTAAATGACTCACCATATCACTGTTGAAAATGGAAATAAGAAAATCCTGATTTAATTTTCCCTTGAATTAAATTAGGAGAAAATAGTAATTCCACATCACAAGACAATAAGAATGTGTTAAATAAGAAAGTTTGACTTAGTTGGCTGAGTTAATTCAAGTTGAGGGCCTAAATTGAGTCATGTAGAGTGGTTCCTAAATTTTAGGAGCCTAGGTTGAGTTTAATTTGAGTTGTAATAATTTAGTTTAGTCAAACTGAGTTAAAGTCAATTAAACTAGTTCCAACTGTTGGAGGAACTAGTGAGAGGTCTAGTAGTGGGGTGTGTTCTCAGTAATAAACCTGTTAAAGGATAAATCAGCCATAATTAACTCATGCATGAATGAAATACGAGTTACCCAGTTGAGATTGGAGTTCAAGGAAAGTGTACTATTAGTTGTATAAGTATCCGAGTTGTACAGGTGGTGCATGAAGTCAGAGAAGGAGATATAGGGATTGTGAAATTATGGATGACGAATTTCCCTAATTAATAGGGTATAATTAGCTAAAAAATAGGAAACAACACAAGGAAATAGGAATTTGGAAAGTAGCATAATTAGCTAAGTATTGGCCAAAGTCAACTTGTGAGGCAGTGAGATAGTTTATACTTGTGCAAAGATTGTTCAGGCTTGAACAGGCATTGTATTTCTTCTTTATTTTTTGATTAATGAAATATGGATAGGAAGGGGTTTTGAGAAGTAGCTTTCCCCTAGATATATCCTCGTGTTATGTGTGTTAATTGATTCATGTCACATGTTTTTGATATTGCTCTCAATCGTGAATTTCTTTCCGCAAATGAGTAGAGTAGATTCAAGTCTATTATTTCAGTAAATTACAATACTAGTTTGAGTCTACAAGGAATATATACATGGTATCAAATCTATATTCAAGTAGATAAGGGAATTTGAATTTATATTTGTAGGAGGAACGAGGTTGCAGATATATTCTTCAAAGCTAGCAGGATGGTGTTTTATGGTCTAAGTCTTGAGTACACCCTTGAGGGTAGCTCAAATAATATTTATTGGAAGTACCGTAGGAAAGATAATTGGATGAAGGAATTCATTGATAATGATGTCCTGGAACCAGCACCAACTGATGCCCAAGATCTAGCAAATTGGAAGAAGAACATAGAAAAGTAAAGGAGGATCATACTAGAGGGAGTAGAAGACCATATTGTCTCTAATATCCACCGAAAAAAAAAATCCATATGAAATGTAGTAGAAAATTAGAGGAATTTTGAGGTATAAAATGGACCTCCTAAGAAAAATGTACAACCAAAATAAACTTTATAAGAACCAATAGGATTCAATTTGATGATGTCAACCATGGGGGATAATTCACCATTTTTAGGGTAAAAAAGGAAAAAGATTAAAAAATAATAAAATAATAAAACTACTTTTTCAGATTGTATTTTCAACTTATCTCCCTAATTTTTTACTCAAATTTCAAGCGGGAGTACTCATTGAATGAAATATTTAATTCCTCATCCAAGGAGTACACATGTTGCATAGTTTTGATGGACCCTTCTACACGAAAAATGAGAAATATATGAAAAAATTTGATTGCAATCATGTTTTTCATGTATTTCTTATTTTTTGTGTAGTAGGGTCCATATAAAGTATGCAACATGGGTACTCCTTAGACAAGGAATCAAATTTTGCATCTAATAAGTGTTCTCGCTTGAAAATTGAGTAAACCCATAAGGAGATAAGTTGAAAATATGAGTTGAAAAAATAGTTTTTTCTTTTTTCCCTCTAAAATTTGATGATGTAATCTAATCTTATTTTATATTTCCACTATTATTTTATAATTTTATTATGAGGCCCATTTTAGACCTCAAAATTCCCCTAATGCATTGACAGAACTATTCTAGAACAATAGTGACCATAGGAAGCTGACACTAAAAGATAAGCTTCATAATATCAAAATGCAGAAGGGAGACACAATACCACAATACCTAGGCAAGTTCAAAAAATGTCGTGATGAACTTGGGGGTGTTGGTGTGATGGTTGTAGAATATTATATGGTAATCGTAACACTTCTATGCCTACCCAAGAGCTAGCACAACTACCAGGATTCGGTCAATGGGAGGGAGAAGCTACCAAAATGGGAAATATTATGGCCAGATTTGGTATAGGAAGAGTTTAGGCAGAATACTAGAGACGGGACCTCATCTAAGGTTGAGTATGAGGAGAACTGTGCTTTGGCTGGAAAGGAAAAGAGAGGAAATGGGAAGAAATACCAATACAAAGGAGATTATGGTTAGGTAGGAAAGAATAAATAATTGTTGAAGATTAAATGTTTTCACTTCCATGAGTTGGGACACAATTCCATGAAGTGACTGCACAAGAAGGCCAACAAGAATCCCGAGCGGTAGGTGAGGCTCTAGCTTCACAATTCGATTTGGATTTCACCCTAATTGCATGCATGGTGACATCGATAATGGGTAGTTTTTGGTATCTGGATAGTGGATCCTCATTCCATATGATAGGAAAAAACAAATTTTCAGGGACTTGGAGGAGAAGGACCTCTATATGCACATCAAGATGGGAGATGATGGAAGGTATAACATGACTGACATCGATAAAATTACTTTTAAGAGGGAGTATATTTCTCCTCACAATAAAATATCTGATGTATTTTCTGGGTCTGAAGTAGAATTTAGTTTCATTTTATATGTTTGAAAACCATGGCTACGATGTGATATTTAGAAAAGGAAAGTATTTCCTTCATCACATCGCCATGGGACAAGTGAAGCGGATCGAGGTTCGGGTGAAGAACCTCTATAAATTGGATGTAAAAGAATGTGTTTCTTTGAGAATGAAAGAAGAGAAGGTGCAGAGCGAAGACATAAGTGAATTATGGCATAGGCGACTTGGTCATTTGCACCATGGAAGGCTTTGAAGATCATGCAATATTTTTCTACAAGACTTTCCAAGGGTGCACTAAAGCAGTGAGATGCTTGCAAAGAGCATACATTGGGGAATTACACCAAAGCCACCTTTCATGTTAAGGATAATAGAGTGCAAGCAATCCTTGAAAGAGTTCCCTCAGATGTATGTGGACCTTTCTCGACAGCATCCACAACCAAGCACATGTATTATGTTATATTTGTATATGATTTCTCACGTAAGTGCTAGATTTTCTTCATGCAGAAGAAAGACCAGAAATTATCCAAAGTTTTTGAATTTAAAGCACTTGTTGAGAAAGACACTAGCAGGAAATTGAAGGCTCTCAAGAGATATAACGACGATGAATATGTGCCAAATTATTTCAAGAACTTATGTGCAAAAGAAGGCATTCAACGAGTGTTAATAGAACCCCATAACCCACAACATAATGGGGTGGCTGAAAGTAAGAACATAATTATTAGGGGAGCTCAATAGGCGATGCTGCATCATCAAGGTATATCGTTGCACTTGTGGGTTAAAGCATACAACACAACGGTATATGTATAAAACAAGAGTCCTCATCATATTCTTAGGATGAGTACACCATAAGAATATTTTTCAGGGAAGAAACCAAATGTGTCACACTTCAAGATCTTTGGTTCATCAGGTTACCGTCTTATTTCGAAGGATGCAAGGAAAAATATAGAGTTGAAAGTTAAGTTGGGCATATTTTTGGGGTACACTGATACACCTCACAAATATCGGGTGTACCTTCCATCTCATAGGATGAAATTTGTTTGTAGAGATGCAAAGTTAGATTAATATATTCCCATGAGATGTTCCCCTTGAGAGGGAGCTTTGGGTGCATGCAGATGAGGAGCCTTTGGCTCCAAAGGAAGAACCCCAGTATGTTGTGGAGAAGCCACAAGTAGAGGAGCAAAGATTGGAACCACCCACTCATGTAGAGACGTCCAAAGATGGAAGGAAGTGCACCAGGGAAGCTGAAAAATTATTTCATGACACTAGAGAGAATTTGGGAGAACCCACATCACAACACAGGGAGAGTAGGTCACTAGATCGGTACACTGGGTACATGGCTTTGATGAGTGATCGTTGAGAAAAAACCATCCACATTCAAGGAAGTAGTGCAACAAACAGTATGGGTTGATGCCATGGTAGAGGAATATGATTCCATAGTTAGAAAAAATGTTTGGGAAGTGGTCCCAAGAACATAAATAAAGTCAGTGGTAGGTTTGAGGTGGATCTACAAGGTGAATCAAGTAGCAGACGGAAGCATTGAGAAACAAAAGGCCTTAGGCCAGATTTGTGGCCAAGGGGTTCTCTTAGGTGGAGGGAATCTATTATGAGGATACCTTTGCTCCAATAGCAAGGAAATATTCTATCAAGTCAATTCTAGCACTTGCAGCACAGATGGGATGGAAGATCCATCACATGGATGTGAGGACATGATTCCTCAATGGAGTGATTGAGGAAGAGGTGTAAAATGAATAACCATACTGATTTGAGACCTTTGATAGAGATTCACATATGTGCAGACTCAAGCGAGATTGTATGTTTTGAAACAAGCACCCTGTTCTTGGTATAGCAGGATCGAAAACTATTTCACAAGGTTGGGTTTCACCAAAATTGAAGAAGATGAAAACCCTTATCATATTATTGCTGAAGGTAAATTCTTGATTATAGTATTATATGTCGACAATTTATTTTGACCGGTGATGAAAATTTTATCAAATCTTGCAAAGGGGATCTTGCAAGATAATTCAAGATGAAGGACATGGGACTCATACATTATTTCCTTCGTTTGGAAGTATGGAAAGGAGATGGGGAAATGTTTGTCTCTCAGGGAAAGTATGCCAACGATACACTGAAGAAGTTCTGATGGAGAGTACCAAACCCATGGGCACTCCTCTAGTAGGCAGTTCGAGGAAAGAAGATGCCACTTCAGGTGAGGAGTGGAGGCCACTATTTACAGGAAGGTGTTGGGTTCACTGATGTACTTGGTGAACACACAAACATACATGTCTTATGAAATTAACTAGCTTAGCCAAGCAATGGTTAATCCAACCAAACTGTATTGGAAGGCATCCAAACATGTGTTGAGATATCTTAGAGGCACTACACAGTATGGTATTTTGTACATATGGACGAAGGAGTGAAGCTTCAAGGCTTCACAGATGCAGATTGGGCAGGTAGTCCATCAAATTAGAAGAGAAGTTTAGGAGGAATCTTCAGTATTGGGTTAGCAGATATTTCTTGGTACAGAAGGAAACAAAGATTAGTTGCACTCAGTTCAACAAAAGCAAAGTTTGTGGCTACTAGTCAAGAAACTTTTAAACCTATCTGGATGAGGAAGATTTTTATTGGGTTATTTGGTCAGATAATGGATCCCACTATGATTTATTATGACAATCAAAGTTGTATCAAACTTTCTAAAAATCCAGTTTTACCTGATCGATCCAAAAATATCGACATCTGGTATCACCATCTACAATTTTTTGTGCATAGGCAGATTATGTTGTTGGAGTGAAATTCACTACAAGAAAAAATGACATTGGTGAGGGGTAAAAAATGTCACCATAAGCTCATTGGTGATGGTCAAAAGAACCTTCGTAACAAAAAATTGAACGTAACCAAAGGTGGCATCGTCGAAAGTATAGGTGTTGTAGTGACATTCAAGGTTCATCACCAATAATTATTTATAATGATAAATAGTGACCGTCACCATTTCATATGAGCAATGGTGACAAAAAATAACCTTGTTCACCAAAAAACTAAATGTCACCAAAGGTGACATCGCTGAAAGTATGTTTTGTGGTGACATTCAAGGTTCGTCACAAATATTAATTATAATGACGGATAGTGATCGTCACCATTTCATTTGAACAACAACGATTTATTGTGATGGACCTTTCATGGTCGTCACTATTGGTGCATATATATGGCGACGTTCGTTGACCGTCACCATTTCATATTTGGTGAGGGTAAAAAAATATCATGATAAGCTCATTAGTGTCTTCGAGGTCCATCACGAATAATGACTATAATGATAAACACTGGCCCTCACCATTTCATATCAACAATAATGATTTATAGTGACAATCTTTTCATGGTTGTCACTATTGATGTGTATATATGGTGGCATTCGTTGACCGTCACCATTTCATATTTTGGTGAGGGTCGAAACATTTCACCATAAGCTCATTGGTGATTGTCAAAAGAGCCTCCATCACCAAAAATTGATCATCTCCATTCCATATGAATATCAGGGCACAATGGAATCAAACCATCAACCTCCTGCTTATAAATCAAGTGCTCTTCCATTGAGTTAGCACCCTTTAAAGAATGAGACTTTTAAAAATTATATCTTGAAACTTTATAGATTTTAAATTCTACAACTTTCAATAAATTAAAGTCTCGACAATCTTTTACTAAACAAGAAAAAAATAATCGAAGTTGTAGGTCCCTACCTAACGGTTATGAAAGTTATGAAAAGTGGGTGGAGGGAAAAATAGTTACGTATAAGAGAATCAATATGTTCAATTAATACTCAATTAGAATTTAAAATCTAAAGACATTTATAGCCTATAAATTTCTTATAACTCGCAAATGCACCAAATTTTGCAAAGGAAATGTCATAAGTGGATAGCATATGGAAGAAGAGCATTGATGAAAAAATATGAAATATGTTATAGGTTGAATGAAAGAAAAATATCAATGTTGTTTTTGTTGGGTGACTTTTTATAATTTGGACCTTTTTTTTTTTTTCCTTTACCACATAAATATTCAAATTAATAATTTTAAAATTTAGATATTTCAATGATATCTAAACTTATGTGAAAAATGTAACACGTATCTCTAGGAAACCACGGGGAAAAAATAAAAAATAATATATATATATATATATATATATATATATATATAGAGAGAGAGAGAGAGAGAGAGAGAGAGAGAGAGAGAGAGAGAGAGAAGCGACATGTGATGTGGAATTTCACAATCCCGCACTCAAAACATGACAGCAGCCAACAAATAAAAAAATTGAAACTTATCATTGTAAGAGTATCTCTTTTCAACATTGGACACCAAACAATAACATAGTAATTAGTTCACTTTAAGACTGCAAAACATTGGAAAAAAACAATGTGTTCAATTATCTTCCAGTACAAAATGGACTTAATTATAATGAAGCAAAAGAGTTGATACTAAATCACAAAAGTTATGTATAAGATACTCAATATGTTCAGTTGAATACTCAATTAAAAGTGAAACTTTGAAGACAATTACAACCCATAAATAACATGTAATTATAAAGCCTAAAATATGCAATTACACTAAAGATTGATTTCTCACCTTGTGAATCATGTAAATTTGTTGTGACAACATAAAAAACTACCTTTAAAAAGCTAATTTGAATGTCAAAAAGTAAAAAACAGTGACTATATATGGCGTAGTTATGAATAATGGCAAAGATGATGATATCATTCATAGGATTCATAAAGAAGAAGACGTTGTATACTGTTTAGCTTTGAAAAATCAGCAACGGGTCTTCCAATGATTGTCACTAATGATGGCCTCTTGCAACAAATCATGTTTGAATTTGACATATTGCATAAAAAGAATGAATTACTCTATGAAGAAATTATTTCCAACTAAGCAATTTCTATAAAAAAATATGGAAATATTCATTAAGTAGAAATATTATTCTAGCATAATATCATGTTAGGCAACCTAAAGTATACTAAACATCATTTATATACATCTATAATATCACCTCAAATTCAACTATCTCTTTATGCAACATTCCTTCAAGCTCTGCAATTTTCCTCCTTGATTCAGTAAGTTCCTTAATACAAGAACAAAAGGATCTAGATGTGGCGATTTTCTGTCCTATCTAACAGAGAAAATTAAAAACCTCTCTAAACAACAGTTCCACTTAATTTGCAACCTGTACATTTGCATCAAAATACACATTAGTTTGGATCTGGGGGGTCCTATGCCATAGGTATGATAGGAATATAAATTAATTAGTAAACATATACCCATATGTATAATTTGTATCATAAATTACCTCCGCATCTTCCTTTCTGAACCAATCTTGTTGATGTGGATCATGGAACTCTAATTTTGAAGGTGGCAAATGCAAAGACAATCATTTATGGAGGAATATCATAAACATGAAATCATACTGCCAAACCTCTCACATTGAATTTGGGAAGAAATTAGGTCCAATATTATTATAGAATATCCATTAACTGTTATACACAATTATGGGTACTCCAGAAAAATCATGAGTTACATAAATTATGTAAGATATCACAAGGGAAAAATAAAAAAATAATATGAAAATTGCTTTCAAAATATAAAGTAGTCGAATTCAATGGCATAATAAGAGAGAACATTGTGGAAATCCTTTAGGTGTAGCTTTAAAATTTACTTCATGGTTTAGCATATTTACTAGGCATGGTGGTTGAAAGGGCTGACAAAGGGTAAGTGGAGAGAGAAGTCAACACTCCAACGATACATTTCATGAAAGAAAAAAAAAATCAATTTTTTTTACAAGCTCACAGAGGAAGCTTTGAGGCCATTATTTGAAGAAGCTGTTGCTATATTAGATGGAGAAGGCAACATATAATTGGAAAAAATACAACATTGTCGGTAAATTTTTAGAGGGTACTACAGATCCAAAGAGAAGATACCACGATAGCCCTGATGTAGAATGAGATCTAGACACTTTTCTCAGGAAAAATAGTCTCAAATCATATGTGGTGTGTTTCAGTGGTTCTCCCATTTATAACACCTACAAATATTATGATAAAGAATTTCATGGAAAAATAAAGCAGGCTAAAATTGAGGGTCGATAATTATGGTGAATGGCCATGTCCTGGACATCTTTTGGTAGAAATTCAATGCGATCATTGAAAAATGAGTCATTGCCTTATGTCCAGGTCCACATTCAGACACCACTCTAGCTTGAGGTTACTCTTGTAAAGTTAAATAGTGAACTCAACTATGAACAAGTGAATGTTAGAAAAAAGGGAGAATGGTTAGATAGAAACAATATAGTTGAATTTTCTGGTAGGATTAAAGCAAACTCTTGTGGTTAAATCATCTTAGCATCTCTAAGGGAGTAGTAGACAAGAAATCCATTTTGAATTTCAATAAGAGTGGGGAGCTATAAATGACACTTAATAATTTAAATAATTTATGTAACTCATGATTTTTCTGGAGTACCCATAATTTGTCATACACAATTATGGGTACTCTAGAAAAATCATGAGTTACATAAATTCTGTAAGATGCCACAAGGTCCAAAAAAAAAAAAAATGAAAATTGTTTCCAAAATATAAAGCAACTGAATTCAGTGGAATAAGAAGAGATAACATTGTGGCAATGCTTTAGGTGGAGCTTTAAAGTTTACATAATGGCTTAGCATATTTCTTAAAGCATGGTGGTTGAAAGAGCCGACAAAGGGTAAGTGGAGAGAGGAGTCAACATTGCATGGTACATTAGATGAAAGAAAAAAAAATTAATTTTTTTTACAAGCTCACATAGGAAGCTTTGAGGCCATAATTTGAAGAAGTTGTTTCTATCTTAGATGGAGGAGGAAGCATACAATTGGGAAGAGACATCACTGCTGGTACATTTGGAGAGGGTACTGTAGTTCCAAAGGGAAGATACCACGACATCCCTGATGTAGAATGAGATATATATGATTTTCTCAAGCAAAACAGTCTCCAATCATGTGGTGTGTTTCACTGGGTCTCCCATTTATAACACCTACAACTATTATGATAAATAAGTTCATGGAAAAATAAAGCAGGCTAAAAATGAGGGTCGAGAATTATGGTGAATGGCTATGTCCTAGACATCTTTCGGTAGAAATTCAATGTGATCATTGAAAAATGAGTCATTGCCTTATGTCCAAGTCCACATTCAGACACCACTCTAGCTTGAGGTTACTCTTGTAAAGTTAAATAGTGAACTCAACTATGAACAAGTGAATGTTATTAAAAGGGGAGAATGATTAGATAGAAACAATATAGTTGAATTTTTTGGCAGGATTGAAGCAAACTCTTGTGGTTAAATCATCTCAGCATCTCTGAGGGAGTAGTAGACAAGAAATCCATTTTGAATTTCAATAAGAGTGGGGAGCTATAAATGACACTCAATAATTTCAATAATTTATGTAACTCATGATTTTTATGGAGTACCCATAATTTTTCATACACAATTATGGGTAATCCAGAAAAATCATGAGTTACATAAATTCTGTAATATGCCACAAGGTCAAAAAAAAAAAAATGAAAATTGTTTCCAAAATATAAAGCAACCGAATTCAATGGCATAAGAAGAGATAACATTGTGGCAATGCTTTAGGTGGAGCTTTAAAGTTTACTTAATGGCTTAGCATATTTCTTAAAGCATGGTGGTTGAAAGAGCTGGCAAAGGGTAAGTGGCAAGAGGAGTCAACACTACATGGTACATTAGATGAAAGAAAAAAAAAATCAATTTTTTTTACAAGCTCACATAGGAAGCTTTGAGGCCATAATTTGAAGAAGTTGTTTCTATCTTAGATGGAGGAGGAAGCATACAATTTGGAAGAGACAACACTGCTGGTACATTTGGAGAGGGTACTGCAGTTCCAAAGGGAAGATACCACGACATCCCTGATGTAGAATGAGATATATATGCTTTTCTCAAGAAAAACAGTCTCTAATCATGTGGTGTGTTTCATTGGGCCTCCCATTTATAACACCTACAAACATTATGATAAATAAGTTCATGGAAAAATAAAGCAGGCTAAAAATGAGGGTCGAGAATTATGGTGAATGGTTATGTCCTAGACATCTTTTGGTAGAAACTCAGTTTGATCATTGAAAAATGAGTCTTTGCCTTATGTCTAGGTCCACATTCAGAAACTACTCCAGCTTGAGGTTACTCTTGTAAATTTAAATAGTGAACTCAGCAATGAACAAGTGGATGTTAGAAAAAAGGGAGAATGGTTAGATAGAAACAATGAAGTTGAATTTTCTGGCAAGACTAAAGAAAACTCTTGTGGTTAAATCATCTTAGCATCTTTGAGGGATGAGTATACAAGAAATGAATTTTTAATTTCAATAAGAGTGGGGAGCTAAAAATGACATTCAATAATTTAATAATTTATGTAATTCATTATTTTTCTGGAGTACCCATAATCAGTTTTCATACACAATTATAGGTACTCTAGAAAAATTATGAGTTACATAAATTATGTAAGATGTCGCAATGTCAAAATAAAAAAATAATATGAAAACTGCTTCCAAAATATGAAGCAGTAGAATTCAGTGGCATAAGAAGAGAGAACATTATGGAAATGCTTTAGGTGTAGCTTCAAATTTTACTTTATGGTTTAGCATATTTCTTAAAGCATGGTGGTTGAAAGGGATAAAAAAGGGTAAGTGGAGAGAGGAGTCAACATTGCATGGTACATTTGATGAAATAAAAAAAAAAATCAAATTTTTTACAAGCTCACAGAGGAAGCTTTGAGGCCATAATTTGAAGAAGTTGTTGCTATCTTAGATGGATAAGGCAACATTTAATTGGAAAGAGACATCACTACTGGTACATTTGGAGAGGGTACTATAGATCCAAAGGGAAGATACCACAACAACCTTGATATAGAATTATATCTATACACTTTTCTCAAGAAAAACTGTCTCAAATCATATGTGGTGTGTTTCATTGGTTCTCCCATTTATAACACCTACAACTATTATGATAAAGAAGTTCATGGAAAAATAAAGCAGGCTAAAAATGAGGGTCGAGCATTATGGTGAATGACCCTGTCTTGGACATATTTTGGTAGAAATTCAGTTTGATCATTGCAAAATGATTCACTCCCTTATGTCCAGGTCCACATTTATACACCACTCCAGCTTGAGGTTACTCTTGTAAAGTTAAATAGTGAAATTAGCAGTGAACAAGTGAATGTTAGAAAAAAGGGAGAATGGTCAAATAGAAACAATATAGTTGAATTTTCTGGCAGAACTGAAGCAAAATCTTGTAGTTAAATCATCTCAGTATCTATGAGGGATTAGTAGGCAAGAAATCCATTTTGAATTTCAATAAGAGTGGGGAGCTAAAAATGACACTCAGTAATTTCAATAATTTATGTAAGTCATGATTTTTCTGGAGTGCCCATAATTAGTTTTCATACACAATTATGGGTACTCCAGAAAAATCATGAGTAACATAAATTATGTAAGATGTCACAAGGTAAAAATAAAAAAATAATATGAAAATTGCTTCCAAAATATAAAGTAGCCAAATTCAGTGGCATAAGAAGAGAGAAAATTGTGGCAATGCTTTAGGTGTAGCTTTAAAGTTTACTTCATGGTTTAGCATATTTATTAAAGCATGGTAGTTGAAAGGGCTGGAAAAGGGTAAGTGGAGAGAGGAGTCAACACTACAAGGTACATTTGATGAAAGAAATAAAAAGTCAATTTTTTTTACAAGCTCATAGAGGAAGTTTTGAGGCCATAATTTGAAGAATTTGTTGTTATCTTAGATGGAGAAGGAAGCATATAATTTGAAAGAGACAACACTACTGGTACATTTGGAGAGGGTATGAAAATCTAGAGGAAAGATACCACGATAGACCTGATGTAGAATGAGATCTAGATGCTTTTCTCAAGCAAAATACTCTCAAATCATATGTGGTGTGTTTCAGTGGTTCTCCCATTTATAACACCTACAACTATTATGATAAAGAAGTTCATGGAAAAGTAAAGCGGGCTAAAAATGGGGGTCAAGAATTATGGTGAATGGCCATGTCCTAGAAATATTTTGGTAGAAATTAAGTTTGATCTTTTAAAAATGAGTTATTGCCTTATGTCCAAGTCCACATTGAGATAACACTCCAGCTTGAGGTTACTCTTGTAAAGTTAAATAGTGAACTCAACAGTGAACAACAAGTGAATGTTAGAAAAAAGGAAGAATGGTAAGATAGAAACAATATAGTTGAATTTTTTGGCAGGACTGAAGTAAACTCTTGTGGTTAAATCATCTCAGGATCTATGAGGGAGTAGTAGATCAGAAATCTGTGTGAGCCGAGAGTTTCTTCTGGGGTGATATGACCATGTGCATGTTTTTCTATGTGTTGGGGTCATTGTTTCGGTGTCATTATTATCTTATATTCTATGAGTTCGAGAGGTATATTGTGGTAAACATGTTTAATTCATGTCTATTAATAAAAACATAATCATCGATGGAAAATCGAGATAAAAATAGTACGAGGGGCCCATGACTCCATAGCTGGAAAAGACGTCTTGATGAAAAGGTAACATTATGATATTACAATATTAAATAAAGGAGAAATATATTTATAATAGGGGGAAGTTCTTTACTCAGGAGGGAATTCAGTCCTGATGACTGAGGAGTAAAAGAGTCGTAGGGGTTACACCCTAAAACTGACTAGTTGTGGAGCATCTGAGTTTTTGTGGGCCCTGCTAGCCCCAAGAGCTTGGTGGATTTGGTTATGGATTGATCGTTGTTACACAACATTTTGTCACTGTCCCTACAATCCCCATCCCACACATTGGAGGATCATTTCTGTGACCAAAACAAAGTGTCATGCCTTGCAAAGACAATCATTGCATCCCTTTCCATGAGAAAAACACTCCTTCTGTTGACAATTTCCTCAGAAGACCATCATAAACACATGTTTTTGCCTTGGCACTAGTAGACCGTTATGCCCTCGCGTCAATGAGGAAGATTAACATTGGGCCCCGTGCCCATTGGTGCTCTGTCCTAGTTAGCTACCTGCGCCAACCTGTTTATGGAATGTCTTTTAAAAATAGAGGTGAATTTTCCATCATAACAACTTCGTGTGTAATTCATCTCGAGTGGTTCGACTGAATAACCACGGCCTCCCTCCTTTGGCCTCTTGTTTCCACCTTTTGGGGAAACCTCCCAAGGGATAAGGCCTCCCTTCCACTATTGTAGGGATCCCAACCTCCTCCTCTCCTCTATAAATATAGCCATATTCCATTGATGAGCTAGCTGAAAGGATAGCTGAACTGAGCATATTATAGCTGAAACACTGAAGAGATTCCTGTACATCTCGCTAGAAGGATAGAATAGAATAGACCTTTTGTTGAGAGAGCTTAGGCTTGTGCCCTTATCTCGTCTGAATTCCCCGATGATCCATCGAGATGTTTTTTGACTGAACCCCGCTGAAGGAGGCTGCGACATCAAGGCTCCGGTTGTAACTCTTTCTTCTATTAATACATATAAATGACTATTGTCTGGTTCCCATCTTGTGTTATGTATTTTATTTGATGCAATATGCTTAACCCTCCTTGACTGGTTAGTAAATTATGAATGAAATAATTGTTTTCTATGATGCTCTTATTTTCTAATCTTTGTATAGGTATCTGAGCACTAGTGTAGAAGGATTGTGACCCATTGAAGCAAACATCAAGAGGCCATCACCACCACAGCGATGACAACGTTGGACTCCAGGTAGGTCGATATACCATGTCCTGTTCATTCATTAATTAAGGAACCTACACTTTAGCTTGTCCCTTCATTACTAGACCCACTCTAGGGCTAGAGGGATAGTCTCTGTCCATAGAGAGGATTTACCTTCCCAACAAATTGGATACTCCACTGGGGATCGGTGTGAGTTTGTCGTTTCGTTGCCTTTAGGAGTTTGTCTTGTCAAGTCAACTTCAATCGTTTTCTTTCTTGTCTATCTTTCTTGGATTGTTTGAGTGTCTGGAATCATCTTGTTCAGCTCCAGAGTGTCAAGATTTACCTCTGCTCATTGGTTCTTCCCTCCTCCCATATTTATCTGGCTTGGCGCACTTTTTTTTTGAATAGTCGCGCCAATTGGCGCAAGTTGCTTTTATTGTAGTAGCGCCAACCCCTGTTTGGCATGGATTACCGCCTCACATTCACGCCGAATCCTGTAGGATTTGGTTTGACCCTTTTGCTAAGTTTTTGGTTAGTTGTGCTTGACTATGGATTGTTCCTTCATTTGAAATTGGTCTTTTTGGAGTTGTTTTGACTGCTTTAGGCTTGATCTTCTCAGCTGTTCGTCTATTTTCTTATCGATGCAGTTCGTAGCCCTAGGGTTTTAGGTGTCTTTCGCTCACTGAGCCTTCTGATTGAAGGTCAAGTCTTTTTGGTTTCTTTTCAGTTCAATTCCCTGATCAGTTTCTTGAGTCTTTCTTGATCCTTTGAGTTTTTGGTTTGTTGAACGATTACTTTGGTGTTTGTTTGACTCTCCATCTCTTCGTTTTCAAGCATAGATTACATTGCTCGTTTGGGTCATTTTGAAAGACTTTCTTTGATTGAAAGAGTGCATCATTATTTTGAGTGCATTTGTGTTTGTATTTTTTTGAATCATTCATAGTGCTCTTAACTAGTGTTTGATTTGATTTTTGATGTAATTAGTGCATTGTGTGCTTCAATCATTCAAAAAACAAAAATTGCATCCTTTCATTTGCATCAGAAATGAAAAAGTATTTTGCATAACTAGCACTTGCATCTAGGAAATATCTTTTTGTTTCTCCTTTTGATTGTATTAGATGCATTAGAGGACTTCTTCGTATGATCTCATTGTTTTCTACTTTGTGAAAGATATCTATCCTTCTCTAGATTAGCATTCATCAAACAGAAAGTGATGTTTCTTTGCATGTAGCGTGCATTTAGGAAATTTGAGATCAAATTTGGTAGGGCCTTGAAACTAAACATTAATTCAAGATCAACATAAAAATTATTCAATTAACCTAAGGAAGCATTGGAACCTAATGCAAACATTTTTTTAAAGGTCTAGGCTAGTGACGTGTTCCGGCGTCGTTAAACCTAGTAGTTGTCGTTTGCCACTTGGCTTTAGACAAGACTAGTATGGACTTGTGCTCCCCATACCGTCACATATATAAAGGGAGACCCTCATAGGTTAATATCCTTTTATCCATAGGAAGCCGATTATACCGCCCTGTAATCGTGATACACTGAATATAGCATTCGGGGAGACTACCTGCGCATATGTTAAGTCCTTGGTCGTTTCTCTTTCATTTGACCACCAAGGTGTATATGGCAGTTCACGGAAACTTGGTACACCCTCTTGCTTAGATTACCTGAGAAGTAATTTCGATCTTTTCGTGACTCCTTAAAAAGAGAAGAGATCATCGAACACTTGTCCTTTCACACTCGTTTAAAATTGAAAGTGACTAGAGTCACCTTTTGTCTGTTTCTCGACTCTAAAAACATGAAACATCAGAGTTTTGTTCCAGTGTCGTAAAATTAATTACCCACGATCACATGCCCATTAAAATTTTTTTACTTGGTTTGTTTTATGTCATTCATTAGAGTTTGGTCTTGAAGCCTTTAATTGGATTTGTCATTTTCCTTCATGTGTTGAAATATTGTCACAGTGGTGGAACCACCAGTTTCGTCGTCTTCTTCACTACCTCCTAGTGGTAGTTATTTTCTTGATGTTTCTTTTGAAATCCCTTTGTCCACTAGATCTACCGAGATTGCACAACCAATTCTCCTGAGTGTTCAACCTCTCACTACTCAATCTCCTCCTGAAGAGTTAGTTGAGTTCAATTGGCCTCATCAGGGTGCTTGGTCTGGTCTTGGGAGTGAGGAAGACTTCCCTCCTCTTACTTCAGGATCACCTTTTATAGCCACTGCTATACCTCCTGGTCCTCCTCATATTTTCGAAGATCTTACAGCTTCATCAGACATGGATTATTCGAGTCCTATCAGCAGTGGAGAAATGCCTGTGTCCACAGGGGAATATCAGCTTTTCCTAAAGATCTCCCGTGTGTCTCTAATCAATATTCCTCTCCATCGGTGTCACTTTCACCCGGTTATCAGACTTTGAGTCAGATTATTTCTGGTGTTGCGTCCATAGCATCCTCCAGTACTTCAAATCCTACAAGGAGTTAGGTACTTCCTTCATTAGGACTATCACTGTCGACACCTAATTCATTGGTCCTTGTTACATCTGTCCCAGTCCAACCTACCATTTATGTGGCTTCATCTACACTGGTTGTTATGCATCAGTCATCAGTATCCTTTCACACTTGCAGGTCTATCTTTCTTAATCCCACGTGGTATGTCAATCCTGGCCCGAGTAGATCACAACCCCGCACTACGGAGGCTATGCATGCTTATAGTGTAGCTACAACTTCCTATGCCCCTATGATTCTTAGCGGCCTTACTTCTGAAGAGTATCTATTGGTTGTTCCGCAGCATAACTCTCAGGGTTCCCAGCAACACCAGACTCCTGTCAATCCTCCACATCACTATGATGCCTATGACAACTCTGTTTATTTGCCTCCTATTGATCCAAATCAAGTTGTATATATACCTCCTGCTGATCCTTATCGGACTGTCCCTCATTAAGGATCGATGATATAGGCACAACCCGCGGGCCCACAAGGACAACCCTTATAAGGAAAACCTTTGGTCTAGTCGGGAAAAACCTTTGGTCCTTAGGGAAAACCTTACGGTCCACAAGGACAACCCTTACAGGGTCAATCTTCGGTCCAACAAGGACAACCCTACAGTCCTTTCGGTAAACCTCCGTTTCAACCCGGAGCGTCTTATGTTCCTAGGGGGAAAATGTATCCACCACAGGGACAAAAGTTTGTGCAACAACAACAGCCTTACATCTAGCAACGCCAAAAAATTTTGCAACAAGGAAAACCTTACAGTCCTACTCTGGGTCAACCAAGTCATCAGGCACAACCTAGTCCATCGCAACCATCAGGCCAACCTCTTCTACAAGGGCAACCCGGTGGCTCTCAGTATCTAGGCCAACCTACTCAGTAGGGACAACCTGCCCAACCTCAGCAGTTGATTCAACTCTCTTAGCAGTTGGTTCAACCTGTTCAACTAGCCCAACAGCCGGTTCAACCTGTTCAACCAGCTCAGCAACCCATTCAACTTGCTCAGCAGGGTCCACCTGCTCAACCTCAAGGTGCTACTTACCCTCCTCAAGGTCAATATCAGGTGGTATATAGTGCGCCCCAAGGTTTCACTTATTACCCTCAAATTAAATCCCATATTGTGTATAATCCACCTCAAGGCAATGTTCACATTCTGCAATAGAATCCATACGTTGCTTAGCAAGGGCCTCAATGGTATGCTCAGAATCAGTATCCCGATCCTCAACCCTAGTATGGGTAGAACTATCAGGCTTATAACCCTTATGGTCAGAATCATCTGGGATAAAACACATGGGGGAAAAATTTCTCCCAGACGGGGTGAAATGTTAACACGAGTCCTTATCAAGGGCCTCCGATGCCTTTTAATCCTCAATTACCATTTCTCGCTACGTTGGAACTGCTAGATGTGTCAAAGTTAACGAATGATCCGATTCTTCAGAACCCGTATTGGCCTCTAGTTCCAACTAAGATTCCTAGAGATTGTCCTAAGTTTGAGGGAAAGTCCAGAGAAGACCCACAAGCGCATGTTATGACCTACCACTTGTGGTGTTCCTCTAAATCTTGGGTCGATGATTCCATCCAACTTCGTCTTTTCCAACAGACTCTTACTAGTGCCGCTGCAAAGTGGTACATCGAATTATCTCGTGGCATTTTTTAAGATTTAAACTCTTTAGCCAGGGCATTTCTTACCCATTTTCAGTTACCAGTTCGCTATGAGACCAGGACGCACCTCCTCACATCCTTCAAACAGGACCGAGCTACTCATATCTTGGATCATATTCATGAATGGAGGCGTCGTCGTCGCTTGATCAAGTTTGATATTCATGATCAGCTTCGAACTGATTAGTTCAATACCTCGTTTGTCAATCAGATCGTTATAGACATAGCTATGGGGGCATGTGTAACCAAAGAATAGGCCATTTCTCGTGCCCAATACCTTGATCTTGTGTACTCCTAGTCTGGCACGTTGTATGATACCTTGCCTAATGCTCCTCAACCTGGAACTTCCAAAGCACCGACGATGCCATCCGTCACTGGTATCATCGGTTCCATGTCTCATACTTCTCGAAAGTCTTCTCCTTCGAATCTTGGGAAGAAAAAGTCTAATCCTTCCAATGATAGTGCTTCTCAGTCTACCCCGAATCTTGGTAAAACCGCAGAAGTCAATGCCGTTCAGGCCAATCTAGCGGATAAGACTTCCAAGGGGAAAATGAAGGGTAAAGATAAGGCTAAATCTGATACCCCGAAACCATATTCATCTAAATCTCGTGCTAATGATGATTCGCAACGTAAGCCAAAGAACCCTTGTTTGATTTGTGACGAAGAGCACTACACTAAGGACTGTCCTTGACAGGCTGAAGTAAGTAGACTGCTCAAAGGCACCCATGGAACTACGACTATTCTCAAAGAACCTTTTCCATCACAACAGACCCAGATGGTAGAACAACCTTAGCCCTTTGCCCCATTTGGCTCTCAGGTTTTCATGATGAACGGTTCTGCATCTGTTTCTATTGCTACTTGATCGAAAGATTATATAAGATCACGCCAAGCAATGGGGAAGGAGATCGTTGATGGTCCTCCTCCTTCACCTACTTCTGGCCCTCTTAAGATTGAAAGGCCCAATACCGAGCTCGTTGTATGAACACCTTCTAAAGGTGTACTCCATAAGTATTCTTATAATCCCAACACCCATGCTGCTCAACATTACAATATTGTTGAGGATTTGGCATAGGCACCATCTGCGATATCTGCATTAGAAGTGCTTCAAATTTGTCAGTCTTAATATAATTCTTTGTTATCTGCAATCAGCGGGGTTGATCTTGCTGATACTAGCCTTCTCGCTTTCGACTTGGAGAATTTCATCCCATGACTCTCGCACCAAATTGCGCTCATCATACAAGTTGGTGTTAATGGTATGAATATCCATCGGGCAGTTGTGGAAAAGGGTGCATCTATGTGCATCATGTCATCTTCCTGGTGGAAATCCATTGGTTATCTAGCTCTGAATTCATCACCAAATTCCCTTGAAGCATTTGATGGAAGAGAATCAAAACCTCTTGGTGTTCTCGCTAGATTGATGATTACATTAGAAGGTAAGACAATCAATGTCGAGGTTGAAGTAGTTGACGCCAAGCTCAATTACAATATTCTCCTCGGTCACAGTTGGACTCATACCATGCTATGTGTTTCGTCCACTCTCTTTCATGTTTTGAAACCCACACGAAGGAAATATTTTTACTATTGATCAGTTGTCATTCTTCACTTCTTCTTCTAAGAACAACGTTCCATATGTGGATCAAATTCCTACTCCCTACGAGAGTGTAGGGCCAAGTCTCTTCAAAGATCCTACACTCATGGGTATTTTTCATCTTCCTACTCCCCATACTATTCAGATTAATATGATATCTCAGTCTGACGACCCATGGATCATCCCTTCACCTGAATAGATCGATTCTTTCAAAGATTCGATGTCGTTGAGTCCGATTTAAATTGAATATTGTGAACTCACTTCAGCTTCAGAGCCTCCGCCTTCGGATCATGCTCCTTTGAGCATGTCTCTCGACACTTATTCTCAATCTCATTGGCTCGGTGATTCATATTTGCCTGATCCCTTGAAAGATATATTTCCCTCCGATGAAGCCATCGTGGAAACTATGTCTCTCGAGGATCTTCCATGGGATGATAGTCATCATCATTCCTCGTTCATTCCTGGCCTTGGGGCCATGTCTACGTGTCTTGAGAGGTTTGCATCTCAGGTTCCTTCTCCTCCACTTCAAACGTCTATCCTGACACTCAGGTTCCTTTGCGTATCGACATTTCCGTGAAACCGGGAATCATTGAGAACATCCATATCAGGGCCACCTACTCTTCCGATGAAGTCCAGGTTTATACTAGCCTTTTCTGCGAGTTCCGCGACATCTTTGCATGGTCCTACGACGAAATTCCTGGCATTGATCCTAGTATAGTGGTGCATGAGATTCCTACCTACCCTAGTTCGAAGCCTGTTCGTCAACGCCTTCGTCCTATGCACCCTAGAAAAGTTGCCGCCATTAAGTGTGAAGTTTAAAAACTTCTCAACGTTGGTTTCATCTGCCCGATTCCCTTGACAGAATGGGTGTCCAGCATCGTCCCTGTAGATAATAAACAGGATACCATTCGAGTCTGTGTTGATTATCGTGACATAAATCGGGCTTGTCCTAAGGATAACTATCCTACTCCCTTTATCAATCAGATCATTGATGACTGTGCTGGGTGTGAGATATTTTCCCTCATAGATGGCTTTTCTGGCTATAACCAGATTAACATCTTTCCAATCGATCAACATAAGACTGCCTTCATTTGTCCTTGGGGTACTTTCGCGTATAAGAAACTTCCTTTCGTCTTGAAGAATGTTGGGGCCACATTTTAGCGAGCGATGTCATATGCTTTTCACGATATTAAGCACATTGTTTAGCCTTAACTAGATGACCTTCTGACTCATTCAGCCAAACATAAGGACCACCCTAACCATCTTCGTTAGATATTTATTCGTTGTTGACGCTATAACATCCGGTTAAATCCGCATAAGTGTGTCTTCTGCGTCGATTCTGGTAGAATCTTGGGGTTTATCGTGTCCAAAGACGGGTTTTTCCTCGATCTTCTCAAAGGCTAAGCTATCATTAATCTCCCCTCTCCATCCTCGTTACATCAGCTGCAGATTCTGCAGGGGAAGGCTAAATTTTTACGCCATTTTATACCTAACTATGCCGAAGTGGCTAAAGGATTAACCCGATTACTAAAGCAGGGTGTCCCATTCCTTTGGGATGAGACCGCCTAGAAGTCTTTCGATGCTCTGAAGACGTTTCTTGTCAACGCTCCTCTATTTCATCCTCCCAATTATCATCGCGATTTTTCCCTCTATTTAGTCGCTGCTTTTAGCATTATTTCCATGATTTTGGTGCAAGACGATGATGACGGTGACGAGCATGTTATTTACTACCTCTCTCATAACCTTCTCGATACTGAAACACGCTATGCTTATCTCTAGAAGTTAGTGTTGGCTGCGGTTCAAGTGGTTTAGTGTTTTCGTCATTACATCCTGTTGCATACTGTGACTATGATTTCTGACTACAACCCTATGACTTATATATTGTCTTGAAAATTGCTGGGGGGCAAGTACTCGAAGTGGATTTTCATCCTCCAAGAGTTTGATTTGGAGTTTACTACTGCCAAGTCGAAGAAATCACTAGTATTTGTCGATTTGATCTCTTCCCTCCCCTCTTACTCCGCTCCATCTGGTTTTGAAGAATGCATTCCAGACGATTCACTTTTTTTTATTAGCACCCTCGATCCTTGGTACGGTGATATCATCATATATCTTTAGACTTCTACCTTCAGATCTAATTTGATGAAGGATGCTCACTGACGCATCCACCATCAATCACAACCTTATCATATAGTCAGAGATACACTCTACCGCATCGGAGTAGATTCCATTCTCCGCCAGCGTTTGACTCTCGAGGAGGCTGAGAAAGCCTTGAATGATTGTCACAGTGGCGCCTATGGTGGTCACATGTCTGGTTATGCCACTGCATAGAATATTCTTCGTGTTGGGTATTTTTGGCCCTCCATCTTAAAGGACTGCATTTTTCTAGTTCGAAAATGTCATGAATGCTAGATCTACCAGCGCAAGATGTGCACATTGCCTTCACATCTTCACCCTGTCATTACCATTGGTCCCTTTGCGAAGTGGGGCATCGATTTTATGACATTTGACCCTCACTCGGTCAAGGGGCATACTTATATCATCGTAGTCGTTGACTACTTCACCAAATGGACCGAAGCAATGCCTAAACTTGCCACCCACGGTAAGACAACAACTCAGTTCATACTCAATCACATCATTTCTAGGTTTGGTGTCCCTCAAGCCATCATTACCGATCTTGGTTCCCATTTTCGGCATTATATGGTGGCGGAGTTGATTTCCAGGTTGGGCTTGCGTCACGATAGCTCAACGCCATACTATCCTCAGGCCAATGGCCAGGTTGAAGCTGTGAATAAAGTTCTTGTCACCATGCTTCAACGTATGATTTGGATGCACAAATACAATTGGCATCTCATGTTATTTTCGGCTCTTTGGGCATACCGAACCTTAATTAAGGATGTGATCAGATTCACTCCATTTCAGCTTGTTTACGGTCTGGAAGCTACCCTTCCGATTGAGTGTGAAATACCTTCGCTCAAGTTGGCTGTTGAATCTCTGCCGAACACTTCGCCAGAAGAAGAGCGTATTCTCTACTTAGAAAAGTTGGATGAAACTCATCACTTGGCTGCTTTGGTCATCAAGGCACATAAGAAGTGGATCAAAGCTCATTTTGACCAGTCGGTTTCCCCTCACTCCTTAGTAGAAGGAGACCTCGTCCTCCTGTACGACCAAGCTCATGATAAGCTGGGGGCAGGAAAATTTCAACACATGTGACATGGGCCCTAGATTTTTAAATGTTTCTTGCGGAATGGGGCCTATGAGCTCATTGATTACGAAGGTCATGCTCTGGATCAGCCCAGAAATGGGTTGTATCTTAAAAAAATTTATGCATGAGTCATTCGTGAATGTTTTGTGTACATAGGTGTTTTTTTCATTTTTGTACATTTTTGGCTTGGTGTGCTTTGCGAGCATTTTCCTGCTTATTGGATCGTTGCTTATTGTGCAGATGTATATTACCCCTTATGTCAGTTTCACGGATGGTGCTTCCTGCAGTATCTAGAACTGTCTTCGGCAGCCTGGGTGATTTATGATCCTACTGGTGAGTTGATAGATCTACAAGGTATTTGTCTAGGATGAACTACAAACAATGTCGTTGAGTATAGTGCTGTCATTGAACTATTAACCGAGGTGATTACCCTCGGCATTCATGCATTGGTTGTAAATCTAGACTCACAACTTGTTGTTCTCCAACTTAATGGACATTATTCAGATAGAAACCCTTAGATTTTAAGGTTGTATTTATGTGTTTGTTTGCTGGAAAGACATTTTGATTATATCACGTATCAACATATTCCTAGGTGAATGAATGCATTAACTGATACAGTGGCCAACATTGTATTAGATAGACATTTGTGTAATCTGTAAAATAATCATCACATGAAAAATATTCATATAGGAAAATAAATGTCTATATATATCGAATGTTTTCATCGATGTGCATCATAAGTACAAAATATGTGTGTTTATGTTACATCCTAAGACACCATGTCTCTCAAAAATATGCGAAAATAAATCCTAGGTTTCTAATCGGCATGATGATTATGATAACATGTCATTGCCCATACAAGTTGCCTCAGCAAGCAATGAACTCAGTTTGACACCCCTACAGTTTGTCTCTGATATGCATGAGGAACATTGTTGAATCGCGCATGGTCCGTGAACCCGCATGAGATTCCCTCTAGGTTGCGCACGATTTCCTCCTCCTTGCCTCCCTCACCATGAGGGGAAATATCAAATTCATGAGGGATTTGCCTCGCTATTGGGGACATGCCTACAGGTCTTTTTGGTCCAACATCTGCATAACACATGGATTTAATGTCAAAAAATACATAACAAAAAATTCATAATACTCATAAAAATAAAAAATGAGTCTTACCAAGTGCTTCATCCCAATCTTCTCCTTCTAGGAGTGGGAGGTCCGGATCACCACTAAAATTTGTGCCATAGTAGGGCCGGTCCTCCACGACAATCAGCTGTCGATGGAGCCAATAAAATAACTCCGGTCTCTAGGACATCTGTTGGCAGCCCCCTGACCTTAGCATCAACGCTACCCAACGGGCCATCCGTGGCTCCTGTGCTGGTAGTGTTGAGACTATCACTTCTTGTCGTTGGAAAATTGGTAGTTGTTCCAAGAAAAATGATACCAGGATGGATCCATATCCGAACTGCTTTAGTTTTGTCTTCTTGCATTTCATCAATTGATGTTTCATATTGATCATCACCGCCTCTGCCCAGTGGTAGAGAGTCAGTGTTAGAAAGTCTACTGCAAGAATAAGTTGTGTTTTTTTTGCTTTGTGTGATGCTTGCAATCCCATGGCTCACGTGATGGTGTGTAGCACTACTTTCAGTGCCAAGTCAAGGATAGTTTGGATATCCACTTTCCCACTCCCTGATCCTTTCCATGCCCCTGGACATACCCTGTCGATCACCATGCTCATGTTTTCCATTGTGGGCCTGGTGCCAGCTAGGACTAGTGTTGCCCCCCTCTGCAACAGTCCTGTTATGAAGTAAACATCAAAAACATCGGTTTCGAGTTCCTGATCTCGAAGAATGAATTTTTCCTTATCCTCATCCAAAATACTGATCAAGTATTGTAGCAACTCCGGTTGAGCTCTGAGGCATGGTTTCATGAAGGATTTTTTCAGTCCACAGTCTCTGAGAGCTTCCATGAATCTCTCATTGTCCATGGAAAGCTCATCTTCTTCACTGTGTTCCCGTTCTTTCCATTCGATAACCATTTTGCTGCTTTACACCTACAAACATGTTCATATGAACCTCATTAGCCAGATTGAAAGCTTTGAAATTGTGGAAATTGGTCCTGCTTACTTACATTGTGAGCTTAAAAAAGTTTGCATGTTTGGCAAAAATGTTTGGGAAACAGTTGCACCAATGGGCATGCCCCAGTTTAGAAATCTGGGTGATTGGCGCGAGTCCGTGCCTGATACTCGTGCTAACCGTCGTGCCCTAATTTTTACAAATCCCCCCATAGAATTCCAAATTTTGGGTTGCAGGTAATGAAAGAGGAATTAAAATGAAGGGAAGGATGTTGGCTCTTACCTAGAACTAACATATTCGAGATTGATTTTCCGAGCCACCACTATCGTCGCCGCAAAATCACAGTCCTAAATGGGTAACTATTGCTCCACAAGAGGTAAAAGTGAAAAGTAATTACTTTTTACCATTTTTAGTATTTATAACTTTTTGAAACCCTAATTAGGTTTTAAGACTTTTTTTTTATTATTACATTATTTTATTTCGAGACGTGGGTTTTAAGTTTGTCTCTTGTGCAACAACAGGTCTTTTAATGAGATGACAATGAAGTAATGAATTGTATTTTATACTTTTTTGGACTCGGTAAAAAAGTGAAAAAGTCACTACTGGAGTCATCTTTCAGCTCTTTTCTGACTCTCTAAAATTGAAAATATTGTTGAGACTCTTGTCATTTTGAACTCGTTAAATGGCTACGAAATGATATCTACCCAGTAAACATTTACCCCTTTTTTGGGCTGGGATAGATTACTTACGAAAAAGGAATACCTTAGCCGATCGTGACTAAGAGTTTCTCCCAAATATTGTTTTCTACCTTTTCGGATCTGAGGGACTATTTACAAAAAGGGACATGCTGGAGTTTTCTTTTCCGCTTCTTTTCAAACTCTCTAAACATGAAAAGATGTTGATTTTTTCCTTTTTCAAACTCATTAAACCCTGATGACATCGAACATCGTCACCATGACATTAACCGATTCCCTCCTTCCTAGGGCTTGTAAAATGTACTAGGATGGATTTTTCTGAAGGAAAAACTTACATTGCAAGCATATGCTATCCCCTTCAATCTTGTTTTCCAAAAATAATTGGGGTACTCGCCAGAAATGGCGCGGGAAAATAGAACCAATTTTTAGTTGTGTCAGCAGTATGTCGCTCTTGAACATGACACTAGTCTGCATTCATGTCGGGTTTGGGACATCTCATTTCATCATTTTTGCCTCCATGGGTTTGGTTAATCTGTTTTGACCTCTCATCTGCTCTTTTCCACGTCATCGTGACCTCATATCCCTTGATGTAAAATACTACCAAATCAAGAGTCGTGTCGCTAATATGTTCAAGAGAAGTTACCTCTGCAGTTTTCAACCTTCCTCTGATCCTCTGTTGGTCCTGATTCATTATCATCATGTTCCTATGTCTCATGTTGATGATGTGGGAAAAATTGTGGACCTCCTTCGATTGGATCACTTCCTGTCGACTTCAGCTCATATCCAGGAAGTTGATCTAGAGAATCCCTTCTGGTACCTTGGCGATTGCATGCCTCAATGGAAATTTCTTCGCATTTGACGACAGGTCCACATCATTGTCCTTCGATTAAGTGATTCTGTAGATGTTTGATGCTAGATCACTGTTCAAATTCCATGGATTGTACATGTTGTACCTTGAGAGAAATTTTCATTATTGGTGGTTTCCCATGTGCCTATTAACAACTTTCATCATTGGCTGGTAATCAGGTGACTTTCTTGCATGTTCGACTCCGGCTCACATATTCGCATGCTTAAATTTGTACTTGTTCAAGTCAAGATGGAGCGCAAGACACTGGGTTTTATATGATAAGATCCAAGCTGCGGGATATTGTGGTTTATCATGACTTCATTGCATGACTCTTTTTATTGGATGGCTGCGACCATACCTGAGTCTATTTGTTGATCCTTACTGCTGGATGGCTACGTCCATACATCAGATCTCAATTCATATATGTACTCTATTATGGATGGTTGCACCCATGCCACATGTACATGTATCAGATGTACGAGTTTTTCTTTTACTTGCAGGTCTTTCGACAATGGTGTTTGGTTCGAATGTGTTCTCATAAATAATTTCACACCTCCCTCTCTCTCAGACCTCATGCTTTAGGGGGCACATATTACACAACATTTTTTCACTGTCCCTACAATCCCCATCCCGCACATTGGAGGATAATTTCTATGACCAAAAAAAAGTGTCATGCCTTGCAAATACCATCATTGCATCCCTTTCCATGAGGGCAACATTCCTTCTATTGACAATTTCCTAAGCAGACCATCAGAAACACATGTTTTTTCCTTGGCGCTAGTAGACCATTATGCCCTCACACCAATGAGGAAGATTAACACTGGGCCCCATTCCCATTGGCGCTCTGTCCCAGTTAGCTACCCACGCCAACCTATTTATGGAATTTTTTTTTTTAAAATAGAGGCGAAGTTTCCATCATAAAAACTTCATGTGCGAGTCATCTGGAGTGGTTCGACTGAATAACCATGACCTCCCTCCTTTGGCCTCTTCTTTCCACCTTTTGGGGAAACCTCCCAAGGGATAAGGCCTCCCATCCACTATTGTAGGGATCCAAACCTCCTCCTCTCCTCTATAAATATAGCCATCTTCCATTGATGAGCTAGCTGAAAGGATAGTTGAACTGAGCATATTATAGCTGAAACGCTGAAGAGATTCTTGTACATCTTGCTAGAAGGATAGAATGGAAGAGACCTTTTGTTGAGAGAGCTTAGGCTTGTGCCCTCATCCCGTCCGAATTCCCCGATGATCCATCGAGACACGCTTCAACTGAACCCCGCTGAATGAGGCTGCAATGTCAAGGCTCCAGTTGTAACTCTTTCTTCTATTAATACATATACATGAATATTGTCTAGTTCCCATCTTGCATTATGTATTTTATTTGATGCAATATGTTTAACCCTCCTTGACTGGTTAGTTGATTATGAATGAAATCATTGTTTTGTATGCTGCTCTTGTTTGCTGATCTTTGTACAGGTATCCGAGCACTAGTGCAAAAAGATTGTGACCTGTCGAAGCAGACATCAAGAGGCCGCCATCACCACAGTGACGACATTGTTGGACTCCAGGTAGGTCGATCTACCATGTCCTGTTCATTCATTAATTAAGGAACCTACAATTTAGCTTGTCCCTTTGTTGCTAGACACACTCTAGGGCCAGAGGGATCATCTCTATCTGCAGAGAGGATTTACCTTCCCAACAATGGCCAACATTTCTAGGAACTTGTGTTTGATATAGTCAATGAGTCATGGGATTTGACTCTATAACTAGCTTACCAGTCGGTGATACTTACACCTGGACTCTGTAACCAACTGAGGCATGGTTATTCAGTTAACCATGTTGTAGAGGATGCATCCTTATGTGAGATCATTAGTGGTTAAGGTTATGGCCCGAGTAGCCATGGATTCTAGGCCCCAGCTCAGGGGTGATCGATTTTTGAAAGACAATGAACAACGAGGTTTATGGTTGTGTGGAACATTAGAGGTCCACAACCAGCCGACAACATTCAAAGATAAGTATTTGATAACATGTTATCGTTCATTCTGATGCATTTACATATGGTTTTTTAATCTTGTGGTTGACTGTGCTCAATATCATATATTATGGTTAAGTTAATCATATATTTCTGGTTATACTTGGGAACAATATAATTGATTAAATGAATCTGGTCAATTCACATAGTTGTATATTTTTTGTTTAATTTTTTCTAGGGTTATGTATTTATGGTATACCCAAGTGTGGAACTATTGTTATGGTTAATTATGTATATGTATATATATTCTTGGTTATATTTTAAATGTATATCAACTATGTGTATTAGGGTTTGGCAATGTGCAGGAATTTAATGTTGTGGTTAAATTATGTTTTTTCTTTTGGTAAATTGTGGAGCAATTTTGGAATTTGTGTGAGTGGTGTCGCCTAGAGGTGTCTAGGGATGTTACAAGGGTATCAAAGCACCTAATTTGAAATCTTGGGCATGCATGGATTGAAAACTTATAATGCAATAAAAATTATCGAGTATGGTTGCAAGCCATTTGAAAAAATGCCAAAGCTAGATTATAGAAGGGTTATAAATACCAAAACAGAAGAGGATTCTCTTTGGAAAGATTTTTTGAGGATACTCTTGTATGATAGGTGCCAGAATTAGAGTTTTCATACCTATTTATTGACATAATTCTTGTAAAAAATGAATGAAATATCGGATGGTTGTATTTATAGGTATTGATGGTGGTCTCACTGTGTATCCTATATGTTTGTTGATTGGATTCAAACACCACACCATAAAACCGTTCACTACAACAACAATGACAACGATGAATATTTCCATCATTATGAGGATACCTTCTTCTAATATAAAGATAGAGTTTTAGGTTTTCAATGAAACATATGACACTAACACATATTCCAATTACTTCTTGTTGCACAAATGTGTCAACAAGAAAACCCCATTAGAAGCCCATAAATTCCATGCCCAGATGCTTGTCATGGGATTATTAACCCAAAGTGTTTTCTTCCTATCTAAGCTTGTCCGTGTGTATACTTATGGAGATCACAAACTAAAAGAAAGTGAGGTTGAACCAAACCTATTAGGAGATTATGATTCTCAACTTGATATGGAAATTAAAGATGCTTTGGACCAAAAAAATATTACACCATCCAAAGAGAAATATAGTTGACACTTCATATAATCTCTGAAATTAGAATGCATGGGTCTTAAGGATAGGAGGATAATGGTAGGGATGAGAAGGATTATGGAACCAAAACTGCGACTGATCAAGTATTGCAGCAGCTCCGGTTGAGCTCTGAGGCACAATGTCATGAAGGATTTTTTTCAGTCCACAGTCTCTGAGAGATTCCATGCATCTCTCATTGTCCATGGAAAGCTCATCTTCTTCACTGTGTTCCTGTTCTTTCCATTCGATAACCATTTTGCAGCTTTACACCTGAAATCATGTTCATATGAACCTCATTAGCCATATTGAAAGCTTTGAATTTGTGGAAATTGGTCCTACTTACTTACATTGTGAGCTTAAAAAGGTTTGCGTGTTTGGCGCGAATGTTTGGGAAACAGTTGCGCCAATGGGTGCGCCCCAATTTAGAAATCTGGGTGATTGGCGCGAGTCCGTGCCCGATACTCGCGCCAACTTTCATGCCCTAATTTTTAGAAATTCCCCCATAGAATTCCAAATTTGGGGTTGCAGGTAATGAAAGATGAATTAAAATGAAGGGAAGGATGTCAGCTCTTACCTAGAACTGACATATTCGAGATTGATCTGCCGGATCACCCACTGTCGTTGCCACAAAATCACAGTGCTAAATGGGTAATTATTTCTCCACAAGAGGTAAAAGTGAAAAGTAATTAATTTTTACCATTTTTAGTATTTATAACTTTTTGAAACCCTAATTAGGTTTTAAGACTTTTTTTTCAATTATTACATTATTTTATTTCGAGACATGGGTTTTACATTTGTCTCTTGTGCAACAATAGGTCTTTTAATGAGATGACAATGAAGTAACGAGTTGTATTTTATACTTTTTCGGACTCCCTAAAAAAATGAAAAAGTCACTACTAGAGTCATCTTTCAGCTCTTTTCTAACTCTCTAAAATTGAAAATGTTGCTGAGACTCTTGTCGTTTTGAACTCGTTAAATGGCTATGAAACGATATCTATCCAGTATACATTTACCCCTTTTTTGGGCTGGGATAGATTATTTACGAAAAAGGAATACCTTAGCCTATCGTGACTAAGAGTTTCTCCTAGATATTGTTTTCTACCTTTTCAGATCTGAGGGACTATTTACGAAAAGGGACATGCTGGAGTTTTTTTTTTTGCTTCTTTTCAAACTCTCTAAACATGAAAAGATGCTGATTTTTTCCTTTTTCAAACTCGTTAAACCATGATGACATCAAACATCGTCACCATGACATTAACTGATTCCCTCCTTCCTAAGGCTCGTAAAATGTACTAGGATGGATTTTTCCGAAGGAAAAACTTACATTGAAAGCATATGATATCCCCTTCAAGCTTGTTTTCCAAAAATAATTGGGGTACTTGCCAGAAATGGCAGGGGAAAATAGAACCAGTTTTTAGTTGTGTCAACAATATGTCGCTCTTGAACATGACACTTGTCTGCATTCGTGTCGGGTTTGGGACATCTCATTTCATCATTTTTGCCTCCATGGGTTTGGGTAATTTGTTTTGACCTCTCATCTGCTCTTTTCCACGTCATCATGATTCATGACCTCATATCCCTTGATGTCAAATACTACCAAATAAAGAGTGGTGTCACTGATATGTTCAAGAGAAGTTTACCTCTGTAGTGTTCAACCTTCCTCTGATCCTCTGTTGGTCCTGATTCATTATAATCATGTTCCTATGTCTCATGTTGATGATGTGGGAAACATTATGGACCTCCTTTGATCGGATCACTTTCTGTCGACTTCAGCTCATATCTAGGAAGTTGATCTAGAGAATCCCTTCTGGTACCTTGGAGCTTGCATGCCTCAATGACAAGTTCTTCGCATTCAACGACAGGTCCACATCATTGTCCTTCGATTGCGTGATTCTGTAGATGTTTGACACTAGATCACTGTTCACATTCCGTGGATTGTACCTATTGTACCTTGAGAGAAATTTTCATTATTGGTGGTTTCTCTCATGCCTATTAACAACTTTCATCATTGGCTGGTAATCAGGTGACTTTCTTGCATGTTCGACTCCACCTCACATATTCACATGCTTGAATTTGTACTTGTTCAGGTCAAGATGGAGCACAAGACCCTGGGTTTTATCTGATAAGATCCAGGCTGCGGGATATTGTGGTTTATCATGACTTCATTGCATGACTCTTTTGATTGGATGGCTGTGACCATACCTGAGTCTATTTGTTGATCCTTACTACTAGATGGCTACGTCCATACCTCGGATCTCAGTTCATATATGTACTCTTTTATGGATGGTTGCGCCCATGCCACATGTTCATGTATCAGATGTACCAATTTTAATTTTACTTGCAGGTCTTCCGACAACGGTGTTTCGTTTGAATGTGTTCTCATAAAGAATTTCACCCCTCCCTCTCTCTCGAACCTCATGCTTTAGGGGGCATATGTTACACAACATTTTTTCACTGTCCCTGCAATCCCCATCCCGCACATTGGAGGATCATTTCTGTGACCAAAAAAAAGTTTCATGCCTTGCAAAGACCATCATTGCATCCCTTTCCATGAGGGTGACTCTCCTTTTATTAACAATTTCCTTAGCAGACCATCAGAAACACATGTTTTTGCCTTGGTTCTAGTAGACCGTTATGCCCTCACGCCAATGAGGAAGATTAACACTGGGCCCCATGCCCATTGGCGCTCTGTCCCAGTTAGCTACCCACACCAACCTATTTATGGATTTTTTTTTTAAATAGAGGCAAAGTTTCCATCATAACAACTTAGTGTGCGAGTCATCTGGAGTGGTTCGACTAAATAACCATGACCTCCCTCCTTTGGCCTCTTGTTTCCACCTTTTGGGGAAACCTCCCAAGGGATAAGGCCTCCCATCGACTATTGTAGGGATCCAAACCTCCTCCTCTCCTCTATAAATATAGTCATCTTCCATTAATGAGCTAACTGAAAGGATAGCTGAACTGAGCATATTATAGCTGAAACGTTGAAGATATTCTTGTACATCTCGCTAGAAGGATAGAATGAAAGAGACCTTTTGTTGAGAGAGCTTAGGCTTGTGCCCTCATCCCGTCCAAATTCCCCGATGATCCATCGAGACGCACTTCAACTGAACCCCGCTGAATGAGGCTGCAATGTCAAGGCTCCGGTTGTAACTCTTTCTTCTATTAATACATATACATGAATATTGTCTAGTTCCCATCTTGCATTATGTATTTTATTTGATGCAATATGTTTAACCCTCCTTGACTGGTTAGTTGATTATGAATGAAATCATTGTTTTGTATGATGCTCTTGTTTGTTGATCTTTGTACAGGTATCCGAGCACTGGTGCAGAAGGATTGTGACCTGTCGAAGCACACATCAAGAGGCCATCGCCACCACAGCGACGACATTGTTGGACTCTAGGTAGGTCGATCTACCCTGTTCTGTTCATTCATTAATTAAGGAACCTACAATTTAGCTTGTCCCTTTGTTGCTAGACCCGCTCTAGGGCTAGAGGGATCGTCTTTGTCTGCAGAGAGGATTTACCTTCCCAACAATGGCCATGCATTTCTAGGAACTTGTGTTTTATATAGTCAATGAGTCATGGGATTTGACTCTATAACTAGCTTACCAGTCGGTGATCCTTACACTTGGACTCTGTAACCAACTGAGGCATGGTTATTCAGTTAACCATGTTGTAGAGGATGCATCCTTATGTGAGATCCTTATTGGTTAATGTTATGGCCCGAGTAGCCATGGATTCAAGGCCCCAGCTCAGGGGTGATCGATTTTTGAAAGACAATGAACAACGAGGTTTATGATTGTGTGGAACATTAGAGGTCCACAACCAGCTGACAACATTCAAAGATAAGTATTTGATAACATGTTATCGTTCATTCTGTTGCATTTACATATGGTTTTTTAATCTTGTGGTTGACTGTGCTCAATATCATATATTATGGTTAAGTTAATCATATATTTCTGGTTATACTTGGGAACAATATAATCGATGAAATGAATCTGGTCAATTCACATAGTTGTATATTTTTTGTTTAATTTTTTCTAGGGTTATGTATTTATGGTATACCCAAGTGTGGAACTATTGTTATGGTTAATTATGTGTATGTATATATATTCTTGGTTATATTTTAAATGTATCAACTATGTGTATTAGGGTTTGGCAATGTGTAGGAATTTAATGTTGTGGTTAAATTATGTTTTTTCTTTTGGTAAATTGTGGAGCAATTTTGGAATTTGTGTGAGTGGTGTCGCCTAGAGGTGTCTAGGGATGTTACAATGGTATCAAAGCACCCAATTTGAAATCTTGGGCATGCATGGATTGAAAACTTATAACACAATAAAAATTATCGAGTATGGTTGCAAGCCATTTGAAAAAATGCCAAAGCTGGATTATAGAAGGGTTATAAATACTAACACAGAAGAGGATTCTCTTTGGAAAGTTTTGTTGAGGATACTCTTGTATGATAGGTTCCATAATTAGAGTTTTCATACCTATTTCTTGAGATAATGCTTGTAAAAAATGAATGAAATCTCGGATAGTTGTATTTATAGGTATTGATGGTGGTCTCACTGTGTATCCTATATGTTTGTTGATTGGATTCACACACCACACCATAAAACCATTCACTACAAAAACAACTACAACGATGAATATTTCCATCATTATGAGGATACTTTCTTCTAATATAAAGGTAGAGTTTCAGGTTTTCAATGAAACATATGCCACTAACACATATTCCTATTACTTCTTGTTGCACGAATGTGTCAACAAGAAAACCTCATTAGAAGCCCATAAATTCCACGCCCATATGCTTGTCATGGGATTATTAACCCAAAGTGTTTTCTTCCTATCTAATCTTGTCTATGTGTATGCTTATGGAGATCACAAACTAAAATAAAGTGAGGTTGAACCAAACCTATTAGGAGATTATGATTCTCAACTTAATATGGAAAGTAAAGATGCTTTGAACAAGAAAACTCTTACACCATCCAAAGAGAAATACAGTTGACACTTCATTTAATATCTGAAATTAGAATGTATGGATCTTAAGGATAGGAGGATAATGGTAGGGATGAGAAGGATTATGGAACCAAAACTGCGACTGAGCCTACATTTAAATTTCTAGGTGAAGATGCACTAGATGTGGCTATGCAAGTAGCAAAATAAGTGAATAAGGAAATGGAAGAGAAATAGATTTTGGAAACAAATACAAGCCATTAAATCATGGTCATATCAAGAGATAATTCAGAGTCTCAAGTTGCTAAGGAATGCAAACTGAAGCTCATAGGTTGCTGGAAGGATGCTGACAACTCTGATATGGGTATGCATAGCCAGCTTGATGGGACCTTGAGCACAATGAATGCAATAACTTGTAAGGTGGGGGAAGGGAACACTGAAAAGTGTGATCACAAAGCGATAGAGCACCCCACATCGTGTCCTCCTTATAAAGAAAGAGAAAAATCATCTTGCAGCTCTAAAGATTTTGATGGTTTGACACACAAGCCAAATAAGCTCAAACATGTTGTCGATGAGGCCCAACATGGGATCCCATCTTCATCCACAATACGCAATATTTTTCATAATTTTTTGGCAATTATAAATAGTGCCAGGAGTAGGACAAATACTCTAGGCAAGACTATGAAGGTTGCATCATCTACTGATATTGAAGCACAATAAAAGCATGAATTTGACCTGAATGAAGGAATCATGTTAGATAAAGGCCCAAAAGAGCCAGCTGCAGTTTCTTATACTATTTCTTCTATTCCAATTTAATCAGTTGTTTCTCATTATGTGGTTTATTCTTCAAGCTTAAGTGTTCCAATTGCAGTTGTATCTTCTACAAAAGGAGAATTTATACCTCTAGTGAGTACTCTTAAAGGAAAAGGTGAGCTACGCTAGAGAGGCTCTGTAGCAACAAATGCTTTTCACCCTACTCAACCTCAAATAACTGCATATAGGAATCTAGATAAGTGCCAAAATGCAACTAAAGCAAATGGAAGAATAACAGATAGAAATCCAGATAGGTGCCAAGTTTCAAATGAATTGGAATAACTTCATATAGGTGCCAAGCTGCAAGTGAAACAGATATATGGTTCGATCCAGGTAAGAGAGCATCTCAACCTCTTTTTTATTTCGATATCAATGTCACCAATGAGGGTCTACTGGAAGAAGAGACAAAAATTACTAAAAAATTTCCAACACATAATTCATCGCCGCCCACCCTAAGCAATATACACTCGAGTGTGAAACTTGATTTGGATCTGAATTGTGTAGAAGAGAGTGAAGAAAATGAACCAGGCTTAATTTTAGATCACAGGGAGACTGAAGTAGTGGACATATCTAACATAAAAAATGGTTCTTGTGGTGTAGAAAGACGCATTAAGCATGATTTTGACTTGAATGATGGCCTATATATGGATGAGATAATAGTTGCAAATGATTCTATTGCTTCTCGAGGAAATGCACGAGTTGTGGGTAATCAATCTTCCTCCATTTTGGGCCTTAAAATGGCTAGTGAGATGAAATATGACTCTTTGGTCTCACGTTGGAGGACCAATTCCATTGCAATGCTAGCATATGCACCTGAGGCTAAAATGTCCATTTTCTGTGATTGTTCCCCAGACATTATTCAATGTAGGGCAAGGGAAAGGAATTCCTTCATTCCATGTAGATATATATAGGCCACCTACTGAGTTCTCATCATCTACAACTACAAAATTTTCATATCCAAGGCATTCACCTACTTTTCTATACCTTGGGCACCTCTATGGATTCAGCTCTGCATCTTTTCCTGCTATGTTTGCATCTTTCTCAGACTCTTCAGGTTCTCACCCAATCACTCCAAGTACTTCTCATATTTTGACATCTAGTGCAATTCTTCCACCCCATAGCCGACATCCTTAATGGGATTGACAAAAATTCCAACTCCCAACAATGATATAATCTGGTCCAGGCCAAAATTGGATTTGAATTATGGCCTCGATACTTTTGAGGCAGAGGGTAAAGAAGAAAGAGCAGGATCAAAACTTGCAGTAGTTTTGGAAGGTCCTTTGATAACAGATGGAAAAACTAGATTCATCCAAAAATCATCAGCATCAACCAACTATTTTAAGAGAAAGGAACCCAAAATAAGGTGGGATTTAAATATATTTGAAAACAAAAAAGAGATATAAAGATAGCAAGTTTCTGCAGGTGTTGGTAGCTTCTTTTTCATGGGTATATCTCACCCAAAGGGTGTTTCTTATTGGGCACATTCAGTTGTACTTGAATCCCAATGTGATGTTCATAGAGTTGTTTAATCCTAAATGGCTTAAGCTGGAGATAAAGGTGTACTAAATTGAATCTGAGATTGATACAAGGCGAGAATTACTCATGCAGATTGAAATTCCCATAATACTAATTTGCCTCTTTTTGGGCGATCATGAACTTGCACTTTTTACATGTATGCTTATTGTAGAAATATGAAGGGCACAAGCCAGGTGTTTGACAAAATTCCAAAGTGAAATGTTCTCACATGGAATGTTATTATCAGAGGTTGTGTTAGGGATGGACACTGCCAAGAATCCCTCAAGCTATATTACCAAACACAACAGGGAGGACTTGGTGGAGATACCCCTTTCCAATTTTCCTCAAGGCACGCGCTAAGATTGTGGCCCTAGAGCAGGGCAGGGAAATCCACAGTTATATGGAACACCATGAATACAGGTGATCTGAAAGGACTGTATTAGTTTTGTTGTGCTAAGTGTCTTTTCAGTTATAAAACATGTGCATACTTGTCTCCATAGTTTTCTTAAGGATTGAGTATTTTAACCATGAAATATAGATGATTTTAGTGAGTTAGAAGTATGAAGTAAGAGAAAATAACACCGAACAACAATGTAAAATAGAGAAATAAAACACCACATAACATTTACACAATAGGCATGATGAAGCAGTTCACCCCTCATGTGCTACATCTGCTGGTCCAGTTCCCAATGGCATGTCCATATTTCATTATGCTCAAAATTTTGCAAATACATGTATTTACAGGCCTCTAATGGATGTTTTCTCTGCACCAATGGCTCCCAAATGCTCCAATTAGTCTATATTGAATCTTCATTCACTCTGAATGGGCGAAAATTGAGCCCCCAACTCATTTTCCCAGTAACACCTAGAAAAACTTCACTAATTGTGGAGAACTCCACTTAACTATAGTTATTTTAGTGAAATTTGCTAAATTTTAGGGCGTGCTCTAAAACTATGCCAGTGCTAACCGAAAATTAAATGTTATGGTTGGGTGGCCACATTCCAACCCAAACCATGTGATCTAACCACAACCACAGAAAGAACTGTAGGCATAGACCACGGTTGAATTGGATTAAACTTGAGTTAAAACCAGAGTTATGGCTTACCGCGTGGAGTAACGTTAATAAAATGTGGCATGTGATAAGGTTAAGATGTAACCATCAGTGGAGTTTTAAATGTCAGGTTAACAAACCGTCAGCTTAACTGAGCGGAACCGTCACCATGTGACAAGGCATAAACTGTTGGTGAGAGTTTGCAATGTTATGATAGCTGGCACTTGTTGTAATACATGTGAACACCTCCGATGGAACCACTGGTCGGTTGGACCATCGGAGGTTCCAACCCCAATGCGTAATCCATCACATGCTAAAAATAACCCGATTGCATATAAGGTTAAGTCACAACGTAGCGGAGATGGTGGAGACCTGTGCGTGTGCTACCAGAGGTCGCAGGGTCGAGCCCTGCGGACCTCTATAAAATTTTACACTAACACCTTGGGGACACGTGGTGGCCTCAGGGCTAGCCACATGTCACCCTATAATTGGTCCTCCATAAAACAACGTACAATCCACCAATGAATCATAACATGCCACTTGTTAGCCTAGGATTCGTTCTGAGGAACGGAATATTCCTTAGAACATTCCTTTTGCTGACTGTGCACCCTCCATGTCGACTGGGCATCCCAGTCAAACCTATCGCAAAATTTAGCTATTTGGGAATTAAATCATAACGCGATATCTCCCTCATATGACATCGATTTTTCGAACCGTTCATGGCACCGGAATCAGAAAGACGAGATCTACGCAACCATCATGGTTTCAACCCAATCCTATAACTTTAAATTTTGAGCAAAATGTATGAAATCTTGATCACTCCTCCCCATTGTGAAGCTTTTGGACCCCAAAAGACTTGATTACATGTTCAGTATATGAGGGTAAAACTCCCTAACCTTTCCAACCTCCATCCACTTTTCCTTTCTTGGTTTATTTCGTTTGAGCCCAACTCGAAGGTAGTCAACACTTCCCCTCTTGGATGATCTTGTCCTCCCGTCAAGAATTATATCTTCCTTGAGCTCATCCAAAAATTATGGTGAGAAATATTCAATAGAAGACAACTAAACATCACTTCCTTGATAATTGATCAAAGGTGGCTCATACAAATGTAAGTTTTCAACATTAACAACTGAATACATTTGCATATATGAAATCAAGTCAAGTTGAAATGCATTGTTACCAACTTGCTTTATGATCTTGAATGGACCATAGCGAATGGGTTTGAGATTTTTACCTTCTCCTTGCATCCTTTCTTTACTAATGTGCATCCATACCTCATCTCCCTCTTAAAAATTGTGATCAACTCTATGTTTGTCATGCCTCTCCTTGTATTTTCTTTAACTTTTCTCAAGCTGTTCTTGAACTTGTTGATGTATAATATGAATTTGCTCAATAAACACTCGAGCCTTGTCAATATCACTATGGCCATCTATTGCAACATCCTTCTCAAATATGAAGTCTAATGGCGATTTTGGAAAATACCCAAAGCATACTTCAAAAGGTGATGTTTGAGTTGAAGAGTGCTTTGCCTAGTTGTAAGCGTGTTGAATGTAATGCAGTTGCTCGTCCCACAACTTAGGATGTTTGCTGCAATATCCTCTCAATAGATGCACAACAGTTATGTTCACCACCTCATTTTTTCCATCGATTTGCGGATGAAAAGAAGTACTCTTTTTCAAATTTGTGTCCATCATACTCCAAATATTGGACCAAAAATTCCCAATGAAGCTAGAATCCCTGTCACTAATAATAGAAGTTGGCACTCCATAATGAACCCATACATGTTGAAAATAAAGTTCAGTAGTTTTTTCAGCATTAATGTTTTTCTTATATGGCATAAATATATACATTTTACTGAATCTATCTACAACTACATCAAGATAATCATGTTTTTTTCTTGACATAGGTATACCTCCAACAAAGTCCATGGAGACACTCTCCCATGGCCTTGATGGTACCGATAGTGGCGTGTACAACCCAAGTTTCCTATTACTAGGCTTGCTTGTTGCACACATAGAACAACCTCTTATAAAGCACGACACACTATCTATCATGCGAGGCCAATAGCAATACCTCTGTAGATGCCCCATTGTTTTGCTTACCCCAAAGTGTCCAGAAATAAGAGATGAATGAGCTTCTCTCATGACACTTAGCCTCTCTCCTTGTGATATACACAGCTTGCCCAAATGAAACAGAAAATTGTTATGCATGTGATAACCTTTTTCTTCAACTTGATTCCCTTCACTCAAACTAGGATACACATCTTGAAAATCAACATCATGTGCATATTGTTCTATGTAACTCTCATGTACAATAGAATCATTTTTTAGTAAATTAGATGCACTAATAGTCGGTATTGAAATAATATCAACAAATTTATTGAAAATACCTTTCTTGTACCTTATAACCAAGTGAAACTGTTGAAGAAATCTCATCCACCTAAAATGTCTTGATTTCTACAATTTTGTTTGTGACTGCAAATACTGTAATGGTTGGTGATCGGTATGCACAATCGTCTCTTTACCCATAAAGTAGTATTTCCAATTCTTGACGCTTTGTACCAATGCATATAGTTCTTTTTGATATGTAGGATAATTATTTACAGCACCATTAAATGTTTCAGAATGAAAAGCGATAGGCTTACCATGCTGCAAAATTATTGCGCCCATCGCATAATCACTAGCATCAGTTTGTATCTCGAATGGCTATCTCAAATTCGGTAATGCGAGGACTAGATCTGAACTGATCTTGTATTGTAAAACTTTGAAAGCTTGTTGTTGTTTGCCTCCCCATTGGAAGCCTTTCTTCACACTTGTCACTGCATGCATAGGAGCTGTGATGGAAAAAAAGTTAGCAATAAACATTCTCCAATATTGAGTTGCACCTAAGAAACTTATTACCTCGGTTATTGTTTTGGGTGTGGGCCAATTCACAATGGCTTCCACTTTAGAAGGATCAATTCTCAACTCTCCTCCTCTTACAATGTGTCCCAAATAAACCAAAGAATTCTTTCCAAGCTCACACTTTGACATCTTAAGAAACAATTCCTCTTTATTCAAAACATCAAGCACTCTATTCACATGCAAGACGTGTTCTTCTATTGTTTTGCTGAAAATAAATATGTTATCTAAGTACACAATCACAAATTCATCAAGGAATGGATGCAAAAAACTATCCATATCACGCATGAAAGTTGTCAGTGCATTACATAAACCAAATGGCATAACTAACCACTCAAAGAGTCCTTATTTGGTTTTGAATGCAGTTTTCCATATGTCACTTTCTGCAATTCTTACTTGATGATATCCACTTCGTAAATATAACTTAGTGAAAAAAATTTCTTCTTTCAGCTAATCAAGAAAATAATCTATCCTTGGGAGTGGGTATCGATTCTTTACCGTTATCTTGTTCAAAGCTCTGAAGTCTCCACAGATGCGCCAAGTCTCGTCTTTCTTTGGTATCAAAATTATCGGTGAACCACATGGCTAAGTGCTTGGCCTTATGATTCCTTTGTCCAAAATCTCCTTTATTTTCCTCTTTATTTCAACATTTTCAATTATCGACATGCAATACATGCCGATGTTTGGAAGAGCACAATCTTGCTGTAACTGAATCTCATGTTGAATCTCCCTTTTTGGAGGCAGTCCTGTTGGCTCCTGAAACATCTCATGATGTGCATCAAATACATCATATAAATCTGATTTCAACTTAGGATCACATTCCTCAAATGATTCATGATTAACATCAACTTTAGGCATAATCATAAGAATAAAAAAATTCTTACTTGAATTCACCAACCTCTTTACCTGTCCAGCATTTACCATAGCAATGTTTGTCTTCTTGCGATGTGCTCTAACAATGTACTCCTTTCCATCTTTAAATAAATGATATTTGTTCTCATCATGATGTAAGATCTATTTCCTCTCATACAAGTAAGGAATCCCCAACACAATACCTGTTATGTCAAGCAGAACCACATCTAAGTCAACTGTGTCAACAAAATGTGCAGTGATTGTAAATCGCAATATACACTTCTTTGAAACCTGTAAATTTCCATCCTTACAAATCCAACCAAGTGGATATGGTTTTGGATGTGGTATGGTCTTAAGGTTAATTTTCTTAACCAAGTCTTCAGATATTAAGTTCATCTGTGACCCACTTTCAAACAATGTGTCAATCTTCGTATTTTTGGATATGAACCTCACATGAAACAGTTCAATTCTTTCTTCTTCATTTGGAGCATGTATGTGACAGTTTGATGTACTAGTACTGGGTTTAGTTTCAATTTATTTCCCCTTCATGTTCTTCAATCCCATGGCTGTAATTTTAGATTCATTCCCCGAATCCTCTCCTAAATCATGTTGAGTTGTAGCTGCAATTTTCTGTTTCCCTTTGTTGTTGAAGTTCTTGGGCCTCATTTCAGGATGTAATTTCCAACAATGATTTTCATCATGGCCTTATTTTGAACAATTTTTACAAAAAAAAATTCTCCATATTTATTAACAGATGCATTCTTTTTTCTTTTACCTTTTGAGGTATTCTCTTTGTTTTTACCCTTAAAAGGTTTCTTCCTACCCTCTTCAAAAAAAAATTCCCTCTAGCTTCTAGATGTGTGGCCTGAACACATACTTCATCTAGACTTGTGGGGTTAAACATGAGGATAGTATGTTTTAGGTATCTATGTAATCCTCTTATGTACTTGAGCAAAGTATCTTGGCTCTGAAAATCTACCCCTATTAAGAGAGCTCTTCTCCTAAATTCTTGGGTGTATTCTTGCACATTCTGTCCCTTCAATTGCCTAAAGTTTTGCCAGTTCATTATGGCTTTCTGCATATGAACTAATGGATAAAACTATTTTTTTATTGCAGTAATGATATTATTCCATGATAGAATAATCTTACCATGCTTCTTGATCTCCTCCTTTTTCTTGGCTTCCCACCCAAAAACTGTTGCACCTTCCATTCTCAATGAATCTAATTGGATTTTGGTATCATCATATTGAAGGTTTTGGATTCTCAAATAGACCTCCAATTGCCAAATCCAATTATCAATATTTTCTTCATTGACTTCACCATTAAACATTGGAAATTCAAACTTAACATCAAGTTTTAAAAAAGGACATTTACCAGTGTTCTTTGACTTGTGTGGCTGATGTACTAAAGATGAAATAGAGGATGATGATGATGAGGGTGAGGATAATGGCCCTCCATTGCCTCCATTTCCTCCATTTCCCTTCTTTGACTTATCTTCAGCATTGTGACCTCCTGATGATCCATGTCTTTCCTTGTGAAGTTTGGATCCTTCTCCTTCCAGTTTCTCATTCCTTTCTTGATAAAGGATTCTAACCATCTCAGTCATGTCAAGGAATGCTTTCCTAAACAATATTTCTTCCTCTTTTGGATCAACTTCTTCATGGATTTCTCCTTCCTCTTGAGGCATGCTTAATGGTACTTTTTCTTCCTTAGGAGGTGAACTAGGTGGTGGAGATTGTGGCAATCTTGCTCTCCTTTGCTTTGGCTCTTCTTGAGACCCTTCTTCTCCCACAAATCTTCCTTCTCCTTTTTTGATCTTGAGCCTTGTAAGCATCTAAAGCTTGCAAATAGTTAAACAAACCTTTTGCACTAAACAAAACCAGGGAATAAACTCTAGCTCTGATACCAATATGATTTGAAAGGACTGTATTAGTTTTGTTGTGATAAGTGTATTTTTAGTTATAAAACATGTGCATACTTATCTCCATAGTTTTCTTAAGGATTGAGTATCTTAAGCATGAAATATAGATGATTTTAGTGAAGTAGAAGCATGAAATAAGAGAAAATAACACTGAATAGCAGTGTAAAACAAAGAAATAAAATACCACATAACATTTACATAGCAGGCATGATGAAGCAGTTCACCCCTCCTGGGTTACATTTGTAGGTCCAGCTCCCAATGGTATGTCCATATTTTATTATGCTCAAAATTTTACAAATACATGTAGCTACATGCCTCTAATGGTTGTTTTTCCTACACCAATGGCTCCATAATTCTCCAATTAGTCTAGATTGACTCTTCATTCACTCTGAATGGGAAACAATTGAGCCTCCAACTCATTTTCCTAGTAGCACCTAGAAAAACTCCACTAATTGTGGAGAACTCCACTTAACTAGAGTTATTTTAGTGCAATCCGCTAAATTTTAGGGTGCGCTCTAAAACTCTGCCAACGCTAACCGCAAATTAAATTTCATGGTTGGGTGGCCACATGCCAACCCAAACCATGCAATCTAAGCGCAACCGCAGGCAAGCTATAGGCATAGACCACGATTGAATTGGATTAAACTTGAGTTAAAACAAGAGTTATGGCTTACTGCACAGAGTAATGTTAATAAACTGTGGCATGTGATAAGGTTGAGACGTAACCGTCGGTGGAGTTTTAAATGTCAGGTTAACAAACCATCGACTTAACCGAGTAGAACTGTTAGGTCCCTATATTACTAGTATAGTCCCTTATTATTATTAGTGTAACCCCATTATTGTTATTTTTGTACCCTTGTAACCCCAATATTGTTATTATTGTGCCCTTACATTATTATTGTTAGGTCGTCTAGGATTATATTGTGACCCCGTGGACTCATATATATAGAAGGGGGTTTTTTCATTTGTATCATCCAAGAATTGTTCATTTATGTAATGTATTGGAGGTTGGCCCCTCGAGGTGGCTATTTCTAAGGCATTGATCTCTCTTTTCTTCTATTTTTGGAGCTGGTTTCATAACATTTGCTATCAGAGCTTTGGAGTCTAGTGTTTCGTTACTCCAAATAGGCCATTGTGGAATTTTCGATATACATTTTTTTCTATGAAGATTTAGAAGCTGGAATTTTTATAGTGTGAGACCGAAATCGTGAGGAAAGTCGTGTAAAAATTTCAGATCTTGGTTCAAAATATTTTTGGAGATATGATCTGTGGAAGTTATGGTTTTTTCAGGCTCCCGAATTTCAACTAAAACTGATCATCGTGGAATTTGTGCTATAATATTTCGTATATGAAGTTTCAGAAGCTAAATTTTTTACAGACCGAAACTGAAATCTTGAACAACCTCCTGTAAAATTTTCAGATCTTTGTTCGCAATGTTTTTGGAGATATGATTTGTGGAAGTTAGGATTGTTTCAGGCTCCTGAATTTCATCTCAAAGAGGTGACTGTGGGAAAAATGTCATAAATATCTCTATGAGCGTTAGATTGGAATTTTGTAAAAAGTGGCCGTAAGTAAATGGACTGTAGTTTCCTAAATATTAATTTCAGAGCCCGAGGAGGAAACAGTGACACATGGAAAGTCATACAAGTTTTCTCTACAGAACCAATCCATAATTAGGTCATTGTGGGAGATTGGGCATAAATTTGCCTTGAAGAATCCAAATCAGGTCAGACCTGTGGCATTCAAAAGAAGATTCAAAGGGATACTTCAGGGCCTAATTTCGGATATTGAAGATCCAAAATCACAGAGATAATTCAGTTTCAATATTGAGCTCCTCAAAAGCAAGAAAAAGGTGTGTGTTTTTTTTTTTCTGAATTGCATAAGTCTTGTGCGAAAAATCAGTTTGAAGGGATTCCAAGGGCATATTGAAGAATAGATATCGGTATTGGGTTCTAAAATGCCACCTAAAAATAATTCAACACCCATTAAGCCTTCAGAAGGCTCTACTATGACTCATGAAGAGGAAGAAGTGCTCCATGATATATCAAAATTACAAGAGAAAGTGCACCAAATTTTTCTCTCGCAAAGAGCAACAAAAAATGAAATGGAAGTTTTGAAGAAAGGCATGGAAGCTAAGATGGATGGTTTGAAAAAAGGCATGTAATCTAAGATGGATGGTTTGAAGAATGGTATGGAAGATAAGATGGATGGCATGGAAGCTAATATGGATGACATGGAAGATAAGATCGATGAAAAAATGAAAGACAACATGGAAGACATGAAGAATGATCTAAAAGAAGACATGGATGGTTTGATGACAAGGTTAATATAAGAAATTATTCCTAATGGTGGAAATTTAGTAGAGGAAACTCATGATGAGAACAAAATAAATGTTAATTTTGATTTCATAAACTCTAATGCTGGATTGAATCCATATTTGGTGGCTCTTCAATCCACCATATGCAAATTGATTTATAGTATTGCAACAACTGGTATGTCTATTGGAAGTGGAGTATCCATTTCCATAAATGTATCTCCAATAGCAAGAAATTAACGTCAAGACAACATATACCACTTTAGTAGATTAGACTCGACCAAAAATGAATAAAATTCAATGCCATGTTCCATAAATTGTTAAGTGGTAAGCAATAGAATAGGAAGGAATGCTTTTAGCTACTTTAAATCATCATGTTGTGATGGATGAAGAATTATATTACATGATCAGCAGGGAAAGAGTTGGCACATGTATCAATTTTCATCGGACTACAGGTACCATTTTTTTGTCAAAATACTAAGAGTGGGAGAAGGGTTATAAATACTAGGTCAAGCTACTCATAATTCCAGATACAATGCATGATTCTAATTTTGATTAAATAGCCATTTAAATAAAGTAAAAAATAGTTTAGACATGAAATAGAGCTTCTTTACCATAAGATGCAATTGATGTCTAGCTGATGCAACAACCTTTTGAGATTCAGGATCAATCACATAGTAACCTTGGAATAAGCTGACATACATTGTTGGCACCTAATAAAAGAAACAATGCTTCAGTTTAGGAGGTAATAACTAAATGTTTATTTTTATCCACATAGGACATGCATCTTGCAAAAATGATCAAGGGGTACAAAAGGCCTACATCTTACTAGCATTGTCATAATCCAAGAATAAAAACCCTTTCACATGAAACAAAGTCAATACCACATTCCACAAGCTCAAATGACAAATTCAAAAACAATACACTTATTAAATGAAAGCATGATGAATCATGTTCGCACACCTTAATTGAATATCTCTTCTTCTTTTAAGAGAATCATAGTAAAAATTAATTGAAATTTTGGAAAATAATGATGTTCATTTTTTTTTATTTTTTCCTGAATTTGTATTTTTCATGTATCTATCTAATGGAAAGCAATAGCACAAATGAGACTAAATGAACATAGTCCTCAAAATAATGGTTTTAAACATTTAATACTAATATATTACAATTGCAATAGTTATCATCAACTTGTGTATCTACTGTCATTTGATAAGGATACAATTTGATAACTAAAAGGCAATATAGCTTAAACACAAACACAAATTTTACTACATGTAGAATTTGTTGCCAAGACCCTCATCAGATTTGTAGTCATGCATTTGTGATGTATTATTGTGACACTTAGTATGTCCAAACTAAGGAAAACATGTACAAATGTAAAAATAACTTGGGGAAGTTAAATGCTCTTTTTTCCTTATTAACATCTAGCTTTGACAAGGATATTGGTCATTTACAAGTCTTTAGGGACTCAACACTGGAAATTAATTGAATGAATCCACAAGTTCAGATTCAGAATAATTCTTTATCTCTCTTAACTTCTCAGCTGAAAGAGCTCTTTAGGAAGTTCCAAATGATCAAAATCTCTCATGTTTTTAAAGAACTTAATAGGACAACATATACTCTCTCAAATGAAATACTTCATTTGCAGGAGAACTAAGTTATGGAGAATTAATACCTTGGTGGTCATTTAGCGACCTCGAGGCAGTTGGTCTAAAGTAATTTCTAATTTTAATCTTCTTGTTGAACTTATAAATAATATGTCATTTTTATGGACATTTTAATCTATGGTAGCATTGTTGTTATTAGAAAATCCTAGAAGAAACTTTGGACATTACTTGCAAATCATTACATTCCTTCCACTATTTGAATGGATTCATAAACAAATCTTGTACTAAATAACTCATCAAACAACATGCACTGCCACTATCAAATTCATTAATTGATCTGCATGAATTCAATTGAATTTTTAGTTGTTGTTATCATCTACACAAATATTTTCCTCCTTCCTGAAAATTAAAAAAATAAATAACTCCCATTTTTTCTTCTTCAAGTTGTTCTTAAACAACCATTTCACACATCTTTCTTCACTGTGTAACACTGAAATTTTCCAGTTTTAACATTTTCAAAGTTTCAAATAGAAATGAAGAAATTTTAAATAGACAACTAGAACTTCCTTCAAATTCCAAGTTTTTGGATGGAAGACATTCAATCATAGTTTAGAAGATAAAGATAGTCTGCACAATGCAGGATGCTTAGCTCTAATATTTGCCACGTACCCTTGCAAACATCCCAATAAAACTCTCTCAAGTAAATCGTTCACCAAATATTGATAACTCAGCAAGGGTCTAGATGCGCCTAAATTATGTCCATTGATTTCTTTTGATGCATAGGATGTTGACACATCATACACTGTTGATGTTTATCTGAACACTTGGGAATTTAAACTTTAGGCTTAATAAGATCCATTTCAAAATGGCTTTCAAGATCTAGTCCTTGTGTTTATAATGTTGAGGCCTTGTTTAATAGACATAAAAATTTAAAATCTACTAGTCTCAATAGTTGTCTTTTCAATGCTTTTGATATACACATATCGACATCCTGTATATCAATTTGGGCACATCAAGACATTGTTTAATTTTCTTGTGTATTGGTAATAATCCCACATTCACAAAGAATAGTCCCATGGCATCTCAATGCATGCCATGCATGCCAAGAATTGTTATGTTCCAACATGTGCCAACTTGTGCTAATATGTGATAGGGAGTGCTAGGGCATGTTATAGAGTGGCATAGGGCATGTTGAGGAGTGCCAAGGTGTTGTAAAGGAGTGTTAGGGAGTGCCAAGGCAACACAAGGGAGCACTCTATCAAAATTCATGGAAATGAACAAATAAGAGGGTGTGTCAAGGAGTACCAAGTGTGCTAAGGAGGGAGTGAGAAGGCATATTTCTAGGCAATGCCAAGGCATGCTAGGAAGTGACAAGGTGTGTTAGGGAGCGCCAGGGGATGGTAATATATGCTAGATAGTGCCAATGCATGTCAATGCATGTCAAGAAATTCCAAGTACTAATACATTTCAAGACATGCTAGGTGGTAATGCATGTCAAGACATGGAAGGTGCTAATGCATGCCAAGATATGCCAGGTGCAAGGGTGTGCCAATTTGTGCCAAGGATTGTCATGAAAAATAAAAGGGAGCACAAAGTTATAAAATTAAATGAAATTAACACATAAAATGGTTAATAAGTTAGGAATTTACCTTTTTCAAGAGGGGCATGGCTAGGGCATGTTATAGAGTGGTAGGGTGTGTCGAGAAGTGTGAAAGTGTGCTATAGAGTGATAATGCATGGCAAGGAGTGTTAGGGAGTGCCAAGGAAACATAAGGGAGAACCAATTCAAAATACATAGAAATGGATAAATAAGAGGGAAATTCCATTGCTCCAATAATCTTATTAAAGCCAATGTTCGGTGATAATTTTGTAGACAAAATTTAAATTACGAATGGATTTTTTACATTATTTATAGAAAAAAATTATGATATTTGCATTGAAAATTAATTGATCCTATGGAAATGCATGTGAATGTTCTCCTTGAATTAGTGAATACATTTATGGAAAAATCAGAAAATTCATCCAAATGGAAGATATTAATCACTAAAATATCCTCTCACTCTTGTGGTGATTTTACGATCCATTGTATTTTAGATAGATATAAGAAGCATATGAATTTTTATGGGCCATTCCATTATTTAATCACTACAAACCAAATTCAGACACCTTGTAAATTTCAAAGTGGGAATATATTCCTTGGACGACAATTATCATCAATCATGTCTAGTCCAACTTCTTTTGTGATGGACTGTTATCCTCCTTGCCAAGGTTCTCATAAGTGACATGACAAAGATTTTATCTTCTATAGATTCCATTTTACCCTAGGTACCATCCTTGGAATGAGGGGAAGTGCCCAATGGGTTTCCTTGGGTAATGTATTACAGGAAAAAAAAACAAAAAAAACAAAACAAAAAAAAACAAAAACCAAAAAAAAAAAAAAAAAAAAAATAACAAAAACAAAAACAAAAACAAAAAAACAAAACAAAAACATAGACAACTATTGAACTCTAGAATTCTAATAATAGAAGATGACAGATAAGTGCCTTAGGTCTAGTTTAAATTAGCATATTTCATGTCCTGTAATCGACCGGTTTCAGACTCATGGGTTCATGAAAACAAAACTTAAGATTAAATATCACATTTCCCATGTAGTATGTATTTCATAAGTGTCACGAATTGAATCCACATCAACATGGAGCTTTGTGAGACTTTGAACAAACCAAAGATGATAGAAAAAATTAGAAGAAATGGTAAGGATGCAAAGATATATCAATTGCATGCATTCAAGTTAATCAAAAGCATGAAAGACTCTTGGAAGAGTTGGTAATTAATAAAGACTAAAGAGTAGACCTGTGGCTTCTTTGATGGGGCAAGCTAGGACCCATAGAACATTAGCACTGATGGGTCTCTCCCATTCCTATCTGAATGCCAATGTGTTAAGATGAAAGTAGGGTTGTGTGTTGGAAATAATAATTATGTAGTATTCATGGAACTAAGGCTCTTCAAATATGCTTAGAATAATAGGGTATCTCATTCTCAAGTATTTAGAAATTCAAAATTGCTTATCAGTTGGATGAATGGAACTGATCAGTTGCAAAATATCAACTCAAGGTGTTTGGATGAGGAAAGAAAGAAATATGCAAATTTATTTAAATATGTTTCAATCACATGTCTTTGGGGAGCACAATGTGATAGGAGATGTACTATATAGATAAGGGTTACTGGTATCATGGGGTAGAACTATGTGAAAAATAAAAGGATGAAGTAATCCATATTTCTAAATGTAAGGTATAATGTTATGTGTATTAATGCTCAAACTTTTTGGTTGCTAATTAGAGTAGCTTGTCCTTGTATCTTCTAAAGATGGTGGCAAGCCTGGGAGGCTCTAATGTGTAGTGCCAGATAATTTATTATCATGAAAATTATGTCTCTATATGGTAAGAGGTGTAGATTTTTGTGATTTTCAAGAAAAGAGGAGCTTTTATTTGAATCTCTAGTAGTGAAAGTGCACATGATATAAACATTTTATCATGGTAAAATGTGAATGATTAATGATTAAAGATATCCAACAAGTGGGGAAGGCCAGATGTGATCCTTGGATTATTTTGTTTAGATTGATGGTAGAAGATGCTAGCAGAAAATTAGTTCTACATGAAAATTATGTTCTGAACCCATTTTATAAAGGTAACACAATGAAACAAAATAGAAAAGTCACAAAAGACAGAAGTTGAGTTGGACAAGTTTTCAGAGATGGTATCTCAGGCTTCTACAGCCTATTACATTTTCCATAGATTCTTCAATAAGAAACCATGCCAGTGGTATCTTATGTTAGTGTTTCGAACCCATGTGTTCAAAATGTTGACACAATACACGATTAACACCATTCTTCATGAAGAATCTATGGACAGGTTCTAAGATGTCATGCAGAATTGATTAAATATCATGACAATTTGTATCTACTTTAACCTTCAAATATCAAGAAATTTTTCCATGAGAGGTTCAAATCTCACGATAACAGACGGTTTGCACCTGTAAGGGGTAGTCAAAAGGAAATATAATCATCATGGCTATTAAGTGGGGGTGGGGCCTCACACCCATTTGGTTTGAAAAACCACAAATGGTATCCACCTTCAGGTGATGGCTTAGGTTCTTTCCATATGGCATTAAGGATCACAGATTATTCATCTAGAGTCTTCAAGATTAAATATCAAGGAATTTATCCCTGTACACCTTCTGGTGCACAAAAAAACCCAAACTTGTTTCAGATATTAGAATATCACATAAAGCCAAAATCACATCATGTTCATTCTTGAGTGGGATATTGGCATGCACACCTATAGAATGAGGGCTGGCAATTTTTTTGGCACATGAAGGGGAATAATCAGGCACATGGATATATATATATATATAATGGCACTAATAAAATATAATTTTGGTGCAGGAGCCTTCCTTGACGTTTGTGGAAATTTTTTGAATAATATTTACCAAGGATAACATGTGGCAGGAAGGCATGGGAAAGGATAACATACTACCAACCTCATTCGCCCCTTGAAATGTAATGAAAGTTCATATTCCCTTCGAAATGAAGAAAAACCCAATAAGCACTCCATTGTCCTAGTCTCGATTGATATCACTACAAGGAAAAGACCCTCTAGCGAAGGTTATAAACGAGGTTTTTAGTGTTAGTGCTACCACATCCGTTTCTGGTAACGGAGGTTTTGGCAGAGCTTTTAACAGAAATTCAACACAACTAAAAAAAATGGGCGACTGGAGGTTATTACGGATGTTTTTTCATCGGTGCTCTTATCAGGTTTTAACGCACTGGTGCATATCGGTAGACAACACACCGGGGCGGTCGAACAAGAATGCACTAGGCCGTTAAGGAAAATAACAGCACCAGACCTGGTGTTGGTGATACAACGCATGGGGCCATTCTAATTGGTCTTGGGATTTGAGCGGTGCCCATAGGTTGTATAAACGTGCTGGTGCATATTCTTATATAAACGCCCCGTTGCATCGTATCACACAAATGCACCGAGGTTTACAATTGATATCGGTATTCATGCGGTGCAAATATGTCATACAAATGCACTAGCTCTTATCGACACATAAATGCCCCGGTGGGTACTATCACAAAAATGCACCGAGATTTGTAATTGGTATCGCTATTCGTGCGGTGCTTATTGGTCATCCAAATGCACCGGTGCGTACAAACAGAAAAAATGCCCTGGGGCATAGTATCACACAGACACACTGCAATTTATAATTGGTATCGGTGTTCATGCGGTGCTCATAAGCAGTAAAACAACACCAGTGCATATAGATACATAAACACACTGGAGCTCCGTACCGCACAAACGCCTTGATATTTTTAACTGGTTTTGGTATTTGTGCGGTCCCGATAAGTAGTATAAACGCACTGGTGCGCTTAATAATACAAGCGCACCGTTTTTCATTTTGTATTTTTTAGAAACATTGACCTATGGCAGTGCAATTATTGTGATTGTTTTAATTTCATTATTCATCAAAAGTTGACACATATTATAACAATATTCATATTAATTAAATTTTTATTAATGGATTTGAATGTGATGTTTAGATTAATTTTTTATATCATATCATAATTGTTGTGGTTTTTTAAATTATTATTCATTAAAAGTCATTATATATATGTTATAATAATATTCATATGAATTAATTTTTTATTTATCGTGATTGAGGTGAGAACACAATGGAGAATGCAATAGCTTAATAATAGAGAACGCAATAGAATAAATTAAAACATTTATTTTATATATATATATATATATATATATATATATATATATATATATATATATATATATATATATATATATATATATATATATATATATATATATATATGAATAATACATTCTTTGTCATACAAGATGGGACAGTTATTGGTATCCCTTTATCTTTCAATTGGGACACTATGTCCATTACATTAACATAGTGATCATCATTCTTCGCTTAAACTGCTATCACTGCTAGAGCTACTTCCATGACTTGGGTTATTTTCAAAAATGTTTTGTTCACGACGTTGATTGTTTTCTTCTTCTTCACCTTCTTCCATCTACAAACATTAAAATAAACTGTAATGAGTGTATATACATTGGTGAGAATAATGAAAAATGCAATATTAAATAATATACATCAATTTAAATCGAAAAGAAATGACGTACCAATGCAACAATTGACTCATAAACTATACACATTCTTTCAAAACCATGTAACATGCCATCTTTCAAGATTTGATCTATTGGCGCAGTGCCATACTTTGTTTCCTGCAAGTTTTATACCCCATAAGAAATCATATATTTAATATAAAAGATTTATTTTTTCTATTAATTATAGACGGAGCTAAGTAAAACAAGATCAATAGATGCTTACAAATTCCACAATTAAGTTCTGATATGCCAACATATACGCACAACCCATATTTAAACCAATTTCAATCAATTCCTCTGATGGTTCTTCTTTGTATGTTAGCACCTGTTTGGAGACATTCAATGATGATTTTTATAAAACAACTTAAAAATACAAAAATGAAATCTAGTTAAGTTGTTATAAGGAAGTAACAATTACTCACAAACTTAGATATCAATCATTTTCTTCCTTGTCTTCCTATTTTATGTGTTGAATGGGTTTCATTTTCTTTTCTTTTCTGCAAGAAAATACTTGAAAATTAATATTTAATGCTAAATTGTTGATTTATTTTACCTAATGATAAAAAAATTCAATGATTACATATTACATTTAAAGCACGTTTTTGTTGAGATGGCTACTCCCACGATGCAATTTTGTCCATTTCTTTGACCATCTCCTTGTACACCTTTTTGGACATTCCTACTGGCATATTTATGATATCATCTCGTTCATCTTTTGATATTTTCATAATCTTCCTAAAAATGTAACATGACAATAAACTATTTAATTTTTATATTGATATATGAAAAGTAAGTATAAAAAATGTGATATTTATAAATAATTATAGACAAACATCTAAAGGAATATTACTTTTTCATTCCTTCTTTTTTGTTGTTGTATGTTTTTGCTATTAAAATTCTGACATGTCTCATTGACCAATTCTCTGGAAACTCTTCATGTAGTTTACATAAAATCTGGTTATTGGAATCATTGGATTGGTTTTTGTATTGTAAGTGGAAAGAACGTCTATACATTCATTCCACTAGATCCCTCAAACATTTGTAAAATTTTTTCCCCCTTTTGTTAACCTCCAACACCACTCCAGATGAGCTAAGGAGCAATTAATTTTCATTTACATGTTCTATTGTTTTTCTTTTCTTAGAACAACATTCCTTTTCTGATTTGTTGGTCCCTGTAGAACATTAAACAAAAGTGAATTAATAGAATTTTTCACACATGTTATCTAATAATTTTAATTATATTATTGATGAAAACTAAAAAAAGAAACTCATATTGGATCGATAGTATTTTTTCATTCACCTGATTCATCCTTTTGCCATTTTTCCATCAAGCTTATATGGTCTTCTGGTCCTAGATTAGAAATAATCTTATCGAGTTTCATCATTTTGTGGCTCTGCATGATACACATTAAACAATACATACTATTTAAACTTACATATAGTTCAAAATTAAATTTTTTGTAAAAAATTTACAAAGAACTTGCATTTTCTGCTTTTGATCTTGATGTGTTATCAATATTTTTGTTACTTGATCTCTTGTCAGTCATTTCTTTAACAATATCAAACCTGTATCATATCAGTCAATAATATATTTTTAAATAAACTGTCAACTTCTCAATTAAAAAAAAAAAATCTAAAAAAACCGATGTGCCATTCATGGTGAACGCACCGACGTTGGTGCGTGTATGTCTTTACCACGCACCACAAAAATAGTATAATATACCATACAGTGCTCTATGTCAACAAGAAGCCCCGGTGCGTTACATGTCAATGACTGCACCGGTTAACCATCATAAAAATAATATAAATTGTCCAGTGTTAGTTTTTTTTAGCATAAATCGGTGCTATATTTTACATATGGCGCACTGTTAAAAAAATATTATTTTTTCACATTACTTATCTAGTGCTCTTGTAAACAATAGAGCATCGGTGTGCTACCTTACATATGGTGCACCAGTAAAAAATATTTTTTTTTAAATCATTCCAAGGCCGACATGGATTAGGATACGACTATGCTAATTGTCCCGTCGGTTGCATGTCTTAGGTCTATATTTAGCAATACAAACCCTATAAATCTAAATTTAAAAGTCCTAATTCTGAATCACAGAAAGAAGAAGAAGAAAGGGGAGAAACAAAAAGAAAGTAAGGTTTGTATTTTTTGAAAGTTTTTTTTTTCGAAACTGAACATTTGCGGTGCGTCATAATGAAATAGCACACCGGCTACATATTTTTATAATTTTTTATGATAGTACTTTCGCAGTGCGTTGTGATAAAAAAGTGCCCCAGTGCACTCTTTCAGATAGGGCACACCAAAATTTTTATTTTTTATTTTTTTTTACGTAAGGGCCGACATGGATTGGGATCCGACTATGTAGGTCAACCCGTTCGTTGGATGTTTTAGGTTTATATTTAACAATATAAACCCTATAAATATAAATTGAAAACCCTAATTCTGAAATCACAGCAAGTGGGAGAAGACAGAGCAGAAACAAAAATAATATAAGGTATGTTTGTAAAATGGTTTTTTTCAAAACAGCACGTTGTACGGTGCGCCATAATGTAATAGTGCACTGGTGCCATATGTTACATATGGCGCACTGATAAAAACATAATTTTTTGTTTTAATTTTTTATCACTGTACTTGCACGGTGCGCTGGTATAACCAACGCACTGGTGTGCAACGTTACGCAGGGTGCATCGGCGAAAAAAAACTGTATCTTTTTAAGATTGATGCAAGGGCCAACATGGATTGGGATCTGACTATGCAATTCGTCCCGTGGGTTGGATTTCTTATGAGTATAAAAACCCTGTAAATCTAAATTGAAAAGAAAGAGGGAGAAAAAATAGCAGAAACAAAAAGAATCTAGGGTTTTGTTTGTAAAAATGGATTTCTTTTTTTATTTTTGTTTCTGAAAACTACATGAAAGGTAAAAAACTGCAGAAAAGAAAAAAAAAAAACAATAAGATTTGATTTTGTAATTTACTTCATAAAAAACTAGAGAAAAAATAAAATAAAACAATAGACTTTGATTTCTTATTTCACTGCATTAAAAAAACTGTAGAAAAAATTACAAAAAAACAATAAACTTTACTCACGTCGTTTAAAATTCTATGGTACAAGGTTTGAATTACCAGAGGTTTGGAATTCGGATTGTCTGAAATACTTCTGTTCAAACATATTTCCCTGCTTCATAGTGCTCTCGTGCTCTATTTGCTCCAGGTATGTATCCTGCAAATATCTGGCTGAAATTTTTTGCAAAAATAGTGAAATAATGAAAAGTGTTTAGTATTTAAAGAAATGATGAAATTAGATTTTTTTAAATATTTTTCCACCCAATTTTCAATTTACCGTTTTTTTTTTCACTTAAAGAAAACAGGGATGCGCTTTTTTTTATTGCGGTTATTCGTTTACCGGTGCGTCTTTTAATTCAACTGCACCAGTGCACAAAATAAAGAACTGGCCGATGTGGTTATCTGAACTTTACGCACCGGAATTACATTTGGGTTTATGCACCAAAGTTTATTGTTGTTTTGCTCAAATGCAGGGAGAAAATATCATATATTATATGAAATGGACAATTCTTCAAAATCCAGTTGTTTCCATAATATTTCTCAAAGTCCATCACAGAGTTCTCCCTATCCATGTGGAGACATAATATTTACTTCAAATTTGTTTTATTTTTTCACTATCTAATTGAATTTATGTTTGTTTTTTATCCATGTAGTCAATCATGCATAACTTAATTAAATTTATAATGTATAAAAATTTCCAGGTTCATGCAGATTCATCATCGAGTTCAGATGCACAAAATTATATTCAAAGTACTGCTCCAAAACATTGAAAGTTCTTATCAGGAGCTACATACCGCAAGACGCATTTGGTAGATGAAAATTGGCAGTCGCTTCATCCTGCCAATTGTAACAATATTGCATCTTATAGCCACAATCCTGGGACAATGATGGTAATTATAATTATAATTGTTTGGTATATATATTTATTAATATGTAATTATTTCAACGTCAAACCAATTTATAATCATGCAATATTGTCAACGTGGTTACTAATTGATATCATAATATTTTGTACTAATCATGTTCAATTTTTTTTTTTAATTATTAGGATTCTAGTGATGATGAACGACCTACCTACCATCTTTCGTTGCACCCCACGACAATGTCAAATCGAGAGAAGACTAAATTAAGAGAAAAAATCGGAGAGGAACGATACCAAGAATGGTTGAATCAACCACCGATTCAATTCCCGCTACATCCAAATTCACCAATTAGGAATGACTACAGCAATAGTAGTTCTTCACAAGCTGGCAATGGAGACAATCAAATAGAGGTTGGTATGGATGATTACTTAAGGGATATGACTACCATGGAGACAATGTTGTTAGATGCATTCCAAAATGATGATCAGCTAAGGGATGATGCTCATATTGCTGACACCTTTTTCGAAAGCCTTAAATTTGCTTCCACCACCCCTCTCTTTGGACCCGGTGGTTAGTCAAAGTCTACCCAGTTGGGGACAACGATGTTACTGTACAACTTGAAAGCAAATTTTGGCTTGTCGAATGCATGTTTCTCAGAAATTTTGAGATAAGTTACCATAAAGTACTTCCGGCCTTATATATAAATTTGAAATATAATCAGTACACTACAATGAACATTACAAATGTTAAATTTTATGAACGATAATAATTATATCGACATTAATATACATTTATTAATATAGTTTTCCATGATCACCAACTACAGGTTATTCAAAGATAAGGTTCTTCCAAGTGATAATGTCTTGCCTAGTAGCTGCGAGGAGGCAAATTTTTTTTGAAAATGTTGGGTGTTGAGTACATATCATATCATGCATGTCCAAATGATTTTATTCTATATAAAGGAGAATATGCAGACAAAGAGATGTGTCCGAAATGTGGGCATGACAGTTATGATAAATAAAAAAAGAAGGGTAAATCACTTACTGGTCCTCCTTTTAAGATATTGAGGCACATGCCTATAATCCCAAGGATTCAAAGGCTCTTTCATTGAAAAGAATTAGCTATGTTGCAGGGATGACATGCCTCACACAAAAGTGAGTTGGGAGTTATGTGAATACCAACTGATTCAATAGCCATGAAGCATATAGAGGATACATGGCCCGAAAAATTCAAGAATGAAGTACGAATTCTACGACTCAGCATAGCCATGGATGGCATCAACCCATATTCCCTCCAAAACACCAACTATTCTATTTGGCATGTAGTAGTGATCAATAACAATATCCCCCCATGGTTGTCCGTGAAGAATGAACATCTTATGTTGGCTCTCATAGTCCTTGGTAGAAGATAAGTGAAGAATATGGATGTCTACTTACAACCACTGGTAGATGAATTGAAGGAATTATGGGATGGGATAAATGTATAAGATGTATCAAGACCCATCACAGCAGAGAGGAGGTTTACATTGTATGGCATATGTGCTTACATGACACATGATTATCCAGGCTTAGGAGTTTGCTCTGGTAAATTTCATGTTTAATTTATTGATTTGTTTATATATAATGTAACAATATTCTTTCAAATATTAGTTATTTAATTTGTTGTAATATTATTTCTTCTGATCTTCATGATAGTCTTTAACATGCCATGCACATTAATTAATGTATACAAATATAATCTCGCAGGTCTTGTAACAAAAGGGTATTTTGGATGTAAATGTTGTGGACCTTCTCTGAAAGCTAGATGGTCCAAGGCCCTACGAAAGCCAGTGTATGATTGCTCCAGGATATTCCTACTAGAAAAACACCCTTACAGAAGAGCAGCATCCGCTTTCAATGGTAAACAAGAAAGAACCCAAAGGCCTCCAATAATGACACCAGCTGAATGGCTTAGAGCATATGAGAGAGAGAAGGAGAAGGAGTTCACAGAAATGTCCGATTTAAATGGGGAGCCTAAGTTTGATGATCTAGATTTCTTCAACACCTATGTTGAGAAATTTCCCATTGGGATGAAAAGGAAATATATCTTTTATGACCTCTCATATTGGGAGAATCTTAAGATTTCCCACTTATTAGATCCCATGCATATATTTAAAAATGTTTCATCTTCTTTATGGAGGCACATATCATCGAAACAAAGTGACACATTGGCGATTAGGAAAGATCTTATTACTTCAAAAACTAAAAAGAAATATTGGCCAAGACGATTAGAAAGTACGGGATCAGAGGCAGGCGCTGGTCCCTCTAATTCATGGTTTTTCAAAGAAGGTGATGTCCCATGGATTTAAAAAAAAGATGATATATATTTGGCAAAGGAATTTATAATGGATGTGAGGGTGCCAACTTCATATGGGTCTTCACTATGGCGCTGCTTCATCGTGGATGACCATTTTTCGGGGTTGAAATCACATGACAATTTGAATCTTCTAAGAGTACATATAATTTCAAAAGCTTGATTTTATTATTTGTTATATTAATAAATTTTATCCCATGCGGTGATCATAAAACATAATAATTTTGTATATTATTGCACGTTTTTATAACTTTTCAGTGTCATTATCCTTTGTTTGTGCGTGGGTGTGTGAAACATGAATTCCCTCAAGACCTAGGATGTGCCATATCTAAATTATCTGCATTTGAACGTTGGATCACGTCAAAGGAGATTCACGTGGCTAGCATTCCACAGTGGCGTCAAGAGATAGTTGAGATTGTTTGTATGTTTGAGAAGGAACTTCCAACGAGTTTCATGGACTTATAGGTTCATCTTCTAATCCACCTGGTAGATGAGGTTGCATTAGTTGGGGTTGTTTCTTTTCATTAGATGTTCTTCTTAGAGAGGTACATGAAAAAATTGAAAGGTTATGTTCGACAAAGGGCAAAACCCGAGGGGTTTATGGCAGAGGGGTACATATTGTATGAGTCTTTCTAATATGCCAGTGAGTACATCAAGCAGATCTACAACAGACTAGGTGCGGTGATTTGGAGCGATGAATTGGATGAAGACAAAAGAGGAGAGTTTCTCCAAACAAGTCGAAAAAAGCACTTGATAAAGAGTAAGCGACTTATAATTTTTCAAATTTACAAAAAGTAATTAATTATATTCATGTTCAACTTCGATATAATGTATATTTTGATCTCTAAGTACTATATAATGTTGGTTTGATTTCATTAGCGAACGTAGAAATTGAAGCAATCAATAAATTCATTCTTTACAATTCTGAAGTGACACAACCGTGGGTCGCATTGTACAAACAAAAAAGAATGAAATGGGATAGTGACAGGAAATAATTTAGATGGTTGAATGGTAGAAGGGTGCCTTATCTCGATCGTTTAAAGGAAAATATGCCAAAAATATGCCCCGAAAATTGGGTTCCGAAAATTGGGTTACTGACCAATTCAGAGAGAAATACGGTGCTACCGGTCGTTACCCATGTGTTGAAGAGGATGCGCTAAACGTAGGGATTGGGTGCAGCAACTCTGTAATAATTTATATGTAAATTTGAAACTTATGTTAAGACATCTACATTTCATATTTTAACTGTTGGATTATTATTTATAAGACACATGACACTTATATGATTTTTTAAACCTTTTTTTATAATAGGTGCATTTGTTCCCATCTGTGTGGGCATATGGACACCATTTTTTCATAGAAAATGCCGATGCTGGAAACATCACATAAGAATGTGGAGTGGAAGTCAAGTTCGATCAATCTAGTCGATCTAGCCACCGTGATCAACAACTAGTAAGAGGGACGTTAGGTCACGTCGGAAAGATACAAGAGATCATTGAAGTGGATTTTTCTTCTTTCCAATGTGTTATTTTTAGGTGCAAGTGGTGGGACACCTTTGATCGGAATAATGTAAAGGAAGATCGTGAAAGTAGACTGATATGTATCAACTCTAGAAAGATGTGGGATGAAGCTAAGGAGCCCTATGTTTTCCCTAAACATTGCAACCAAATGTTTTTCTACCCAGATGTGTTGGATATGGATTGGTGGTTCGTATTGACACATGACCCTAGATCAAAACATATTTTTCAGAACAATAGTGTTATCATGCCATGCGAGCTAGAAGATAATGAGGGTGATCATGAGAACCGAGAGTGATATGGTACAATATGTGTTATTTCATCAATATTTATACTTTTTAAGATGAGTTTTTTGAAATATTAATGTAATATGTATTAATTTGAATTAATTGGTAATTTGCATTGTGTTAATGTTAAAATCAATAATTCACTTGATAATTTGGTATTATGTACTTGATCTCAAAAACAATGGCGTACTGTATAAATTAATTCTTTTTTTGTATCTAAAATCATAATAAAATAACGATAATTCTAATTAAGTACAGGAACTTATTTGCATTATTTTCTAAATTTCCTTATGTTACAATAAATCATATTATTCTATATTTATTATTTTACAATTATTTAAAATTTACAAATTTACAAATTTACAAATTTTAATAAATTCATTTCACATTAATACAATTAAAATTTTACAAATATTTTACATATAATTACAATTAGTATTAGAATTAGGATTAGTTATATTAGAATTACAATTACAATTTTACAGTTTAACGTACAATAGCAATTTTAGAATTTTACATATATACAATTACAATTACAATTTTAGAAATTTACATATATATCATTACAATTAAAATTTTAGAATTTTAAATACAATTACAAATACAAATATTACAAATTTACAATATCATGATCATTTGGTATTTATAAATTAATTAATAAACATCACGTTCATGATAAGCATCGTACAAACATCATATTTGACTAAAAAACACATTCAAAATCACTAACTGCATCATCGTGATCATGATCATCTAACAAAACACAATTAACATTATATATTAACATCATCAGTACAACACAAACATCAAATATACATCTCATGCTATCACATACACATCTATCTGCAAGCTACACATTAAATGAACATATCTAACATGACCTAACAACATACACATAATGATGATCACCAACATGTAAATTAAGTACAACTGCAAAATGAACATAAAATACATGGACCATATAATATATATATATATATATATATATATATATATATATATATATAACTGAATAATGGTAAAAATATGAAACTGTAATATAAATGTCATGGATCAGCCGATGATCGAGCCTCATCTCCATGATGACTGCTGGTTGATGCTACTGCAGGCTCTACATGAAAATCTGGCGCGGTGCGAGGCTGTGAATGATCATGAGATGTCGATGGTATGTTGCGCCTTGCAAACTGTCCATCATGTGCTACGGCTCGCTCGTAATGTGCGACAATCCTCGTCAGTCGCATAAAAGTTGTTGTAACTCCTACGCCATGCTGCATTAGGCTATACATGTCATGCAGCATGCTTCTCCACATCTGTAAGAGCCTATCATCGGCCTCTATATCTGTGAAATCAGTGGAGCGGATGCCTGCCTCAACAAGTAATGCAATGAGTTGGTCGCCCAACTCCATCCTGTGTCTAGCATTGTTCATACGTCGACCGCGGGTTGGCGCACCAGCAGGAGCAGGTCTCTAATCATCTTCACTAGCCTCTTGCTGATCCTCGGCATCAATATCATCAAGATCCACAACTGGATCATGTGGTGGTGGCGGCATCTCCTCGCCATCATAAGAGCCAATGTCTGCAAAATATATACAAGTACACAACAATAATTAGAAATTTTCATTACAAAATTTAATAAAAACAAGTTAAAGAAAATGTTAGAACAAATTTAAATAAAACAGTAATATTACCTCTATCATCTGGCGACTCATCATCTGTGAAGAAGATGTTGGCACACCCTCGCCAATCCAACCCCGCATAAGGAAAGGGGACCATAATAAAGGGATTCTCAAAAACACTTGCTAGAAACCCCAGTGCATCATCTGATATCCTCGCTGGAAAAACAATCTCCTCCCTCTTGGGCATCATCTATCCCCACATATGCATATGTGCCTCAGTCATCGGCCTACGAGGTTGCCGAAGAAAATAAGGCCTCATCTCTGGAAACCTCTCAAAAAATAAACAAAAAATCTCTGAAGCAAAAGGGAAGTTGACCCTCCCTTGTGCATGAGCATGACATCTATCTAATGTTGTACAGAACTACCGTAAAAAAATGGCAGACCACTTGACAAGTCATGGATGCTCTAGTAAAGAATCAACATAATATAAAAGCTGGCAACTAATGTGTTGCCCGTCACTGGTGTTGTGCGAAATGGTCAAAATGATAAGTGAGAGAAACTAGACCTCCTCACCACCAAACGCACCAATACGTAACTATCCTCTAGAGACCCGAAAATCCGAAGGAGACAATATGTCTACTCTAATGTATCTCTGGGAGTAAATGAACTGACTCCCTACCACACAGACAATTGGAACCTTGGGGAACGAGGGAAAATCCACCCCTCTCCTCGAAAGCCCTGTAATAAAATAAGCATCCTCCTCAGTGGGCGTGTACCACTGGTCGATACCAACTTGGAAAGCCTGTCGCTGGGCATTCCACCTTCGGATAAGAGGTCTCAAAATACCACCATGGGACTTAAGGGAAGTAGCCTCCTCATAGAACTTGAGGAGGCCTACCTGCCTTAGGAGCCCCTGTGTCGCTGTTGTAATAGGGTGAGGGTACGCATCTCTCTCCCTCTCTCTTGCCTCCCACAGGCAAACCATGTTATATTGTTCCACCTATTGTTGCTGCTGTTGTTGCTCCTCTTCTCTCCTTTCACGTCTCTGAATGGTTGACATATTAAACACAATTTTTTAATTAAATGACACATGTATTTACAAATATACGTATATAAATATTTTTTGAAAAATAAATAAAACAAGAGACGGTGCACCAAAAACACAGTCACACACCGGCAACGGTGCGTCCCTACATAGAGATGCACCATCTACGGTGCACATAATGATATAAAAAGCACTGGGAGCGGTGCTCCAGAAAATACTTTTAGCGCACCGTTCACTAAGTGCGGTGTCAGGAGGCTGGTGCGCTGACTTCACTATACGCCCTGAGGCTTATAGCTAATTCAGCACACTGCCCTCCTGCCACCGTACATAGTCATACAATGCGGCCAGGTATCCAAGTTCACCGCACTTTGTCGTAAAATTTACAATTACACGGTGTGCCTTTGGAATCCGCCCCGAAACTGGTGCAGACACACTTAACACCAATTTACCAACCCGAACCGTTGAAAATTTCGATTGGCAGTTCCGGTGCACCGAAAAATTTATGTGCCCCGGGGCAGATAAGTTCGTCAATGCATCGGGTGGTTGTGATTCAACATTGTCAACGGTGCGGCCTGGTAAATGATCGCACCGCACTTTTTAAAAAATTTAAAATTACACCGTGCGGCTCACGTTACTGCCCCGGAACCGGTGCAAACACCTTTAGCACCGGGTACAATGTGGCCTGTAAATTTACAGGCAGCACTGCAAACCAGTGCGGCCTGTGAATTTACAGGCAGCACCGCACCCAGTGCGAGCCGAACGGCTCAAGCGCACCGCGCGACAAATTTTTTTTTTTTAATGGTTAATTTTAAGGTTTTTTCAAATTATAATCCACTAAAAGGCTTAATTATGGAAAAATTAGAAAAATACCTGTACATTTACTCGTCGAGGAGGCATATTGGTTGTACAATTTAAAAAAGAAAATTTTTCCACTATTTTATAAAATTCAAGCTGGAGATTGGTGGCAATGTACAGCAGAAGTGCATGCAATAAGTGCAATGGGAGCATAGATGTCAGTGCGGCTCAAGCAAAGATAACTTGCACCGGTGCTTGAGAGCTCTATAGCACTGACAAAAGTGAAAAATGTGGTTTTTTGGCCGTAATTTTTTTTTTTTAATTTAAACCTGTTCTGGTGTGCCAGGTTTTTACTGGAGTATCGATGTGTTGTATTAATGCCACATTGGGCTCTTTCTGTTTTCCCGCACTTTTAGGAAGCGCCGGGGCGGCGTAACTGTCATGCACCGGCGTGCTACAGTAACGAGACACACCAGTAACGGCATCTGGTGAACCAATCATTTTTGCGGTTTTTTTGCAGTAATTTTTTTATTTAACCCTATTCCGGTGCGCGAGCTTTTTACAGCAGTACTGGTGCATTTCCTGTATGCCGCGTCCAACTCTTTTTGTTTTGCACGCTTTTAGGAGGCATTGGGGCAGCGTATTTTTAATGCACTAGTTCTCTACAGTAATATGATGCACCGGTAACAATGTCCTGTGAACCAATGATTTCTGCGATTTTCTGGTCGTAAATTTTTTTCATTTAACCCTATTCCGGTGTGCGAGATGTTTTCTGGAGTACCAGTGCAATGTATGTATGCCGCACCGGGCTCTTTATGTTTTCATGCACTTTTAGGAGGCTCCAGGGCGGAGTATTTTTAAAGCACCGGTGCTCTACATTATCATGACGCCCCGGTAACAGTGTCCGGTGAACTAATGATTTCTGCGATTTTTTGGTCGTAATTTTTTTTTTATTTAACCCTATTCCGGTGCGCAGAATTTATGGGGAACCCAGTGCGTTTCCATCATTCCAACCCAGGAATTTTATGTTCTTCTCTCTTTTATGATGCACCGGGATGTGGAGAAATGACGCACCGGGGCTGTACAATAAACTGACGCACCGGTAACAGTGCCCGATGAACCAATGATTTTTGCGGTTTTTTGGTCATAATTTTGTTTGCTTTAAACCCTTTTCCGGTGTGTGGCATTTACGGGTATCCCGGTGCATTTCAGTCATTCGGCATTGGGTCATTTATGTTCCACGCACCTTTTATGAGGCACCGAGGCTGACGATATGACATGCACCGACGCAGTTGTTGAATTAAAAGCACCGGGAGGGTGTGTACGGAGTGCACTGTTTCCGATATGCCAATGTTTTATGCGATTTTTTTGCCGTAATTTTTTTTATTTAACCATCCACCGGTGGGCGCATTTTGTGGGTGCCCCGGTGTGTTTCATTTATTCCAAACCGGGCGATATCTGTGTGGTCAACATGTAAAGCACCGATGCTCTACAAAAATAAAATGCACTGGGCCTGTGTGTACGGAGCGCAAGGTGTCCAGTGTGCCAATTTTTGTAATGCACCGGTGCTTTGTCATATTGAATGTACCAGTGCAATTTAGGTTGATAAAAGCACCAGACGAAATACATCCACAAAAACCTTCGCCCGCCAACCTCCTCTAGGATCCTCCACTAGAAATAGACGTCTGGGGTATTTTTCTGTGGGGTTTCTCAAAAACATCCGCTAGAGGGTCTTTTCCTTATAGTGTATACCAACAAATGTTCATATTTTATGTCATCTGAGCTTCACACAAGGGTGAAAACCTGAAGTTGGGAAACACTTTTTGGCGAATGGCCAAAATTTGGGTGAAATTTTTAATTTCTCGTTCGAGAAAATAGTCAACTCAATTTATCGACCGAGAGTTTTTAGAACTCTCGTCCAAGATATTTTTAATGTTTTACCCGAGAGTTAGATTGGGCTTGACCAAAGTTAAAATACTCTCGGATGAGAGTTAAGTATTTTCTTGTTTGAGAGTTTTATTGACATAAACTCTCGAGTAAACTTTCGGACGAGAGTTTTAAAACTCTTGTCCTAGAGTTGTTTTAACTCTCATCCAAGAGTTTATATTCTCTTACACTCATCCAAGAGTTTTATTCTTATTAAAAACTTCAAAATCCTGTCTCCCCCGACATTCTACAAACCCCTGGCCCGCGCAAACCTATACACTGGAGCACAAGCCATGTCATGTTCGAGCCACCTCAGCGAGCGAGTCTGCCACCATGAGCACCCCTGATAGTGACAAATTGGATAGCTATTGCCAGGTAAGTCTCGAATTTGATTTTATTAGGGTTTGTATTATGTGGTAATTCATTGTTCGGTATTAATTTTGGTAATTGACTATGGTAATTGACCATTTGGTATCCCCTTTTGTATCTATAAATGTATAATCATTATCAATAAAGGCCGAAAACCATGTCTTCATCTTGATTGATCCGACCGATTTCATTTTCTTTGGTTATACCCTCCCTCATTCCTTTTGAAATGTCTCTTATACGTGGCCAAATCCGGTTTGAATGATAATACTCTTAAACCATACCCTCTTCATAATGTTCCATGACCTATGGAAATTCAATAACATGGTTAAGTATTGTGTTTGACATCAGAATGAAGTGATGATATGAAACTAATTCACACATCTAAAAATTATTTTTTGATTTGAAATCACCAATCCATAATGATTCTGGAATCACTTTTAATTTGACTAATAATTCTATGTTCGAGAGAGTGAATTAGCACTCAGTCAAACCCTCATCGAAAAAAATCCTTGTGTACATAGGCACGTATACAAAGATGGGAGGCTTGGTAAACATGTCCAAACCAGAGAAAAAATAAGCCATTAGACCCAACCCAACTATCATGGAAATTATTCATGAGCAATTTGGCTTCGTTTTTTCAAAAAGTTAAAGTGTTCATACATGCAAATTGAAATTAAATTCACGTGGAATTTTAATGGAACATGAGCCAGGGAGTGACAACTAACCATTTTTTTTACGGAGGAGCCAAAAATAATGATAAATGGACTTCCTCGATAGGGAGAGAGGAAATTTTCAAATGATAATTCAACTAATTTTTTCAGGAACCCTCTCCATTTCCTGATATTAGGAGTGGAATTCACAGGGATGCATTGTCACAACCATGGAGGGATGTAGTTTTATTTATGTAGAAATTTATCACCTACAAAGTAAATTTCAATATGGTATAGAATTATCACATTTGGATCTTAACGCATCTTAAGGAGGGAAAATTATAAAGTGTGCTATTTTATCTTGATTCAAGGTTATGTCATCACAAGATTATTAGGATATTGATCTTGCCCAAATTGAAAAGGTTGAAGATTTTTTAAGATGTCTTCACCAAAGAAATCAATATTAATCCCAGGGTAGGTTTTCATTGCCAAAAGGGTCATTGGCTCAAAAGAAATTGCAAGCCAAGGTAGGTTTTCATTGCTAAAAGGGTCATTGGCTCAGAAGCAATTGCAAGCCTCTACGTGGGCCTTGCCTTAACAATATTATTACCAAACCATGGCTTTTCAATGTCAAATAAAAACAAAACAATAACAGGTTGTTATCCCTAAAACTCAAGCTACTATGAAATAATCCAAATTTTTGGATGATGAAACAATACATGGTAAATATCAAGGGGATATTTCCTCTAGTCAATACCAGGAACAATTTCACAAAGAAATACCTTGGGGGTTGGATGAAATCCAAAACATATCCCAAGTACATGTGGAATACAAACTTGAGGAGGGGTTTGAGGAACCCATTATATTATGGGTTGGATGGGGCATTTTAAAACCCATAATATACATCATTATTTTTATAGGAGTGGCTTGAGAAGTTAATGGAAGATGAACCCTAATACTTGAACTTTGTCACAGGGCAGGAAAAACCTAGACCCAATTGCTCCAAGGAAACTGATAGAAGAAAAGGTAAGGAACTTGGACTAAGACCCTTCCAATTTTGTGGCCCTAGCTATTAATCTTATCATAGGCATAGTAAAAGTTTGTTGCTAGAAAATCAGAATCATAGGGATAAACTTCGATGAATAAAATGAAAAGTTAGTAATCTAGATAAACAAACAAAATCCATTGATTAGAAAGAATGTCATGAACTTAGGGCATATAACTACTTTGAATAATGTATCAAAGAAGCTCAAAAAACCATAAATTCCATTATTGCTGACAATATTATAAATAACTATGATTCTATCCAATTCAATCCTAATTTTCCTTAGTGGTGAATGAAAAATGAAATTTTTACCTAGGCATCATTAATGATGAAATTCAATGGCAAATTATTGAAAATATGAGATGTAGGTGGTTCTCTATGTGCCTCCCTCAAGAAGATAAATTTAAGGAAAAAGTTAAAGGGTACAAAGAGAAATTGGCACAAGCACAATATAAAAGCAAATTGAATGTGTGTTTGTCTTAGAGACAATATCTTGTACGACATCCTCCAAGGTGCACCCTATCTTTATTCATGATCAATGGACCTCTTTCAAGTTATCATAGTTAGCAACAGGACAACCTTATGAAATCAAAAAACCTCAATATTACATGTACATTTTATTCCTTATGGATACTAGAGACCAAAATTTGTTGTGTTTACTATATTATTTCAATTTCTTACTCCAACACAATGCTTGTTGGAACCTCTAGAGTTCGGATTAAGACCTCAAATGTTCCAAGATATGAGATTCATCATTGAGAACTATGATGGATGACCTTATAGAACCTAGTCAGCTTGGGATAACGTCCCGAATCAATTAGTTGTATTCTGTGTAGGATTATGCGTTGAAGATCTGCACGTTGACCTCTTTTCCTTGATTCTCTTAGGATATTTGAGGATTCATGAAGGAACGTCCCTCCCTGTATACCTAGTGATGGAAGTTGTTGTGCTCTAGAGATAACTTCCGCTAGGCATTCGATCTGTCATGTTGGGATCATGTGGACTCACGATTTTTGCAGGAAGTTTCCATTCCATGGATTTCGAGGTCCCTGAAATCTATGCTTTTTGCTTCTTCTTCCATATAGTTGGGCTTGTCCAGATATGTATTTTTTCCTTGATTGTCTTTATGAGATTGGTTCATCTGAGTATCTTCCTTCATGATGGGTGTTTTCTCTTGGATCTGAATGAATGATTTCTCCTTTTGCTTGACCTCTTTTTCCTTGATCTTTTCTTTGTTGGATTTTTTACTGGGATGTGCGTTAGATCGATCATCATTTTTCAAGGACGAGGAGGAGGGGTTCAGGGGTAATGAGAGGGAATGAGAGGGATTGGGGAGGGGAGTGATGATGGGTGGGGTATGGCCAGGGGTAGCAAAGGGGGTATCATTCGTCACGGTTTTTCTGGCTAGAATGTCAAATCTATTGTTGGTGGAAGGTTTAGAGGATTTGGGGGCTGAAACAGGTTTTCTAAAATGCTTTTTGCAATTGGAGACTTTGGTGAAGCCATCAGGATCTGTATTTGCAGAGGCTTGGGAATCTCTCAGAGGTTGGTTTAGGGGGAAATCCCTAAAGAGATGCCCGTGTTCATGGCATTTGCGACAGCGGAATGGAACATGTTCATAATCAATCAATTGAACCCATCAAAAATCATCATGAAAAAGAATTACCAAGTCTAGGAGAACTTTGGCCATATGCATGTAGATGCAGATCCTGGCATAGGTTGTGTAACTATTGAATTTGGTTTCCTCAGCGATTTTGATGAATTCTCTAAGGTGACTATCGATCTCTTTGAGGGATAGTTAGTCCCAATAGTCTTGGGGGAGGGAGTACAACCTGATCCAAACCGGAACCCAGTTGAAATCTTCTTTATCGAGGTTGAATATCTCTATCCAAATCCTTATAAAAATTCCATCTAAATTAAAGAAATAGGGACCTCCATCCATTATATGATTTTTTCCCTCTATGCAGGTGAATATGATGTTGAAGAATACCTTGGGTCCAAGCTGGAGCGATATTTGTCCCTTTGGCTTCCATTTTGAGGTGATCCAGCCATGGAGAGCTTTCTTAGTGGGCCAGAATCCGATGAACTTCCCTATGAGGGCATGGTCTTTCATGAACTATATGGTGGGTAGGTAGATAGATCTTGGGCCTATTGGCAGCAATAGGAATGCAGGTGTAGGAAGAGGCTTTTTTCTGCCCATTTTTGTCCTCTTCCTCTTCTGACGGAGATTTAGGGGTTATTGTAGGTTCAGAGATGCCTGCCATTTCATTGAGATACCCAGAGTCAGAATGCACAACATCATTGGCAACAATAAAGCCTCCAACGAGGGGAGGGGGGGGGCGTGCCTCCCCCCTTCAAGAGGATTCATTCCAATAGTGATCTCCACACTGTGGGTCGCTTTGCTGTCAAAACTGAGGAAAGAGGTCCTCCGGGATGGGATCCAGAGCTCTGTCGACGCCCGTCGCAGGGCCGAAGGAAACCCTAGGCTTTCATGACCTAGCTCAGCTCAGCTCGAATCCGATGGTCCCTATTTTTTCTCTTAGTTGATTGCTTATTACTTCTTCCTATATATATATATACAACATGGTTCGAAACCCACAGAATTGGTCTACTACCAAATGCAAGTGATAACTACCTACTATGTTCGCAGACCAAGAAAACATTTGGTTCTACGGTTGGTTTTGAAACCCATAATACATAACCCTAACTATCATTTTAACCTATTAGAATATGAATCTAAAGAACTGAGTGTTGTGTCCAATGAACACCAATACCCGTAAACTATAGCATCACAAAAACTAGTTTAAAGGATGAACCAGTATGGATAAGGTTCGTGGTTGCTATCGAAATACCATTCCAATAATGATGCTAGTTAGATAATAGGGTTGTAAAGCTATAGCTACGATGACGAGGTTAAATACAGAAAAAATCTATGAACAGTGAGACATGTGAATAGATAACTAATACAATCCAAAAATAATATTGATCTATAGGTATTAAAATAATAATGTAAGTGTATAAGTGGTAATGTTAAAACCATAACTAGACATGGCCAAGTAAGCATGGGTTGCAACCCTTATGAAGACTCGAAAAAAGGAACGAAAACCCAATAACAAGAACCAACAATGCAACCAACAAGAACCAACAACGCAACCAATAAAATTTACAAAATATACAAGAAGCGATGAATCTTCAATATTATATGCATAACTGTAAGTCAAGAACTCAATATCGAGACTAAGGTTAAAACCCATCTTCAAATGATACAAAATATACTCATAAATATATATATATATACACACGCTTTGGGTCATCTAGTGGGTAGTTTGCTAGATGGCCATTGAGTTATAGAGGAACACCTAGGAATGCCCAAACAAAGACACATGAATTTTCACATAGGTGTTGAAGATGTAGACAGAAAAATGCAAGATGTGGTTCGCAACATTGTAATGAACCTAATTAAACTTTTGTGTGTGTGTGTGTGTAGGGACCCTTTCCCTAGGGTCATGTCTATTCATTGTGACCCATCTCTTTAATAGTTTATAAAGATCACATTGTACATTTGTAATGATCATTATCATATCAATAAATATTATTTGTCCTTTGGGACTATGGCTTCATGTATTTTCTTCTTATTATCAATGGCCTCCTGTGAGTACCACAAGGTTTCTGACAAGTGATATCAGAGCAGTTCATTTTTCCATTGTGAAAACACACTACCATCACTACTACATCACACCATTTCTATGTACTTACTTTGAAATTATCAGTGTAGTTATAAAACTCAATCGGAGTAACACCCTCTATAGTAGGAAAGGATGAATCAAGAAGAAAATTGTCTGAATTAGACTACACTCATCAATAATTGTAGACGTGGGTGCACCTACAAGCTGAACATTCAGTCAATGGATGTGTTTGCGGGAGCACGAATATGTTTGCATACCCTTAACCATTATCAATGATTTGAGAAATTGCAGACGGATATCTCAAAATAGTAGAGTGAGGTTTTTAAGTAAGAATAAAACATAGATCTTCATTTGAAAAATGAGAAGGCTTGCCTAGAAAATACTGATTTCCAATAACTGGAGAACATTCAACATACACATTTCAAAACCACCCTATCATTTAAATGGTAAGGGAAGCCTTTAAATAGATAAAATACCCTTTCATACCCCCATAAAATCATGTAAGTTCCTATTTTATAGGAGAGCACATTAATTACTAAATGGGTTTTACAAATCTAATTGGACACAGTAAAGGACTTACACAATACTAAATGACAATTATGACATCACAGGCACACATGCCAACATGTTATTTATTTTGGATTAAGGTGCTCATCAATATTTAAACTACATAAGAATATAGTATATTTGTCATACATTGAGGCCCACGTACATGTTTTAATGTACAATGCATTTGAACCTAACAATATTTGAATACATAAGATTCCATTACATGTTTACCCATTATGGTATTTATGAGTTGTGCTTGACTTATTATAGTTTTTATTTTGGAAATGGACATTCAAAATTTGACTTGGGAATTTTTATCACACAGATCTGCACCAACATATCCACACGAGAATTATAGACAAATTGACCCACTATCAGTGTCAATTTGCCTCTCCAATTGGATTGGTTCTTCATAGTCTCACTGGGGTGTCCATAGGGTTTCTATGCTGCCCTAGAATCTCTAAATCTTTAATAAACTCAAATATACAACAACAAACAAATCACTACCCTTGAAAGCCCAAGAGCACTTGAGAATAAATGATTATGATTAAGAAAAACTCAATTTTTTGAGATCAAATTTCCTAAGAAAAACTAGATTGGTACTTGAAAAGAAAAGAAAATAAAAATATGCTTCAAGTGAATGAAATATTCAACGTAAAGGTATCAATGAACAAGTTATATCCTTGCAAGAAATTGATCATTAAACATCCAAGTGAAAAATCAATGAACCATCAAGGCATAGGGTGAGAAATAGCATAGAAACAGAAGGCAACAATTATAGAGTTAGGTGCCCTTCAATAACAGCAATCAACATTTGAACCAGTAAATGATCAATCACATTTTTGGTTCCAAGAACAATGAGAAATTCAGTGAAACATTATGGGACTCACATTTCACAACAATTTGGTAAGGTACCAATTAAGCTAGAGCAGATCCAACATGGGATTTGTTGGTATTGCAAAAAATTGCAAGTGACTAACTAGAGATACTTCAGAAAGAAATGTCATCTTATGTTGCCTAAGATGTGGCTGACTGGGATGATTCCTTGGATATAATTTTTTCTTATCTAGATAGTGGATGCAACCCAAAAACCCCAGGGAAGAATGATCCTATATAATTTGTATGACACAAGAAATAGAAGAAGAAAAACACTTTCTTTACAGTCCAAACTACAAAACCATTAGAATTAAATATCCTATAAAACCCAAAATGAACTAGGAAATTTCATAACTGACGTCTGAGTTGTTCAACTACTGAGATCTTAAGAACCCAACATCCTTGATAACATCTCTGATTATATAAAAATTAATTTAGATTTTTTATTTTGATTCAAGGAGAAAGTGTCTTATAAACCTGTTAGGCCTCTAAAGATGTTAAAAGAAAACATAAACATGTATCTATGTGCAATGGAAAATGATGTAGTAGAATAGAGGCATCTCCTCTCTAGCACATGACATATCAATATATGTGACTAAGTCTATAAAGGAACAATAAAATGGAGTGGGATTTGGGTTTAGTCAAAGACTAGGCATTCATATGAGTTGAGTGAATTGTTAAAGGGCAAAGTAGCAATGGTTCATGTAGTGGGTAGTTTGCTAGATGGCCATTGATTTATAGATGAACATCTAGGAATGCCCAGACAAAGACACATGAATTTTCACATAGGTTTTGAAGATGTAGACAGAAAACTACTAGATGTGAGAGGATATATCCAAAAGTACATACAAGATGATACAAATGACCAACTCTTACAAATTTCATAATATATTTGGGGAACTATTTATAAAATTCTTTACAAAGCTTTGGTTGCACCTCTAGGTAGCAACCGAAGATTCAGGTCTTCATTCATTTTCTTTATCTTAATTCCATAGTAGCATGGGAACATTGCTTCTGGTGGTTGGGGAACCTATTCCCAGCTTTTCCCGTTTCTTGGAGCTTAGGAGCTGGAGTGAAATGTTCTAGAATTGGTGGGTGGCTTCTGGAGCTTAAGGAATGCTCTAGGAGCTTCTAGACGGTACTGAGTCATTTCTAATGGTGTTTCTTAGTCTGCTCTGGTGATCAGAAACCACCAAAATTTCCTGGCTTGTAGGGGAATTTATAGATCCCTGATAGGCTAGGAAATTTTGGTTGTTCCCGGCCACACATGACCAAGGTAAACTGCCATACACCCTCTTTTCATGACATGTTAGTGCTCTTGGGCCGATAGATTACCATTGATTCCCTAAGAGCATTTTTATAATAATAAAAGCCTTAATCTGAACTTGTGAGTCTTGGAAGACTTGTAGGCTGGAACAATTTTGAGATTGTGAGAGCTTGAGTTGAAGAGTGTTTGTTTCTAGAATTTTTTTTAGGGATATGTAATCAATGTTATCGGTGTGATTCTTGAGTAATAGAACTATGACACAATGTTTCTGAAATGTTAAATGTATAATATGGGTATAACGCAATATATTTAGATAGCAGACTCTACTGTGTTGTTCAATATTTATTCAGTTATTATAAGTTGAATTCCAGATGCCAATCAAAAGTATAAGATCAAACCTGGTAAGGATTTCTTTTAGACATCTTGGATATAATAACTGCCAACTTTCCAAAACTGATGAAATCTATTTTTCTTTTAGTTTCGTGTTGTTTATATCTAAACAGTTCAGTGCCAAAGAAAAATTGGAGATATATAACTTTTTCTACCTTGAGTGGATTCTGAAATCTGATTTTGATTGTTAGATATATATTTACTTTATCCATATTATTCTAAATTTGCTGGAACTTTTGCCTAGAAGTGACATGACTGAGAATCAGACATATGATAGCTTCCTTGGAATCTCTGTGACTCGTGACAATTTTCAGATCTGGTTGTTGTATTTTTTTAATATTGTATTTCAAGGTATATTTCTTGGCTCTTGTATTGTATTTATACATTGTTTTTCCATCACCACGCCACTATCTTGTATCTGTTTTATTCAAATTAAGTCCAAACTCTTGGCTATATATGATTCCAATTTGTATTTAAAGTCTACAACCATCATTTGAAGTGTGCTTTCATTCCCACTATTTGGATCTTAGCATTTTCTATTTTTTTTTCTTGCCTCCTTTCTTGGTGTCGTTTCTCTGTCATATAGAAAAAGAAGAGCTCCAATGCCTCTCTTCTTTACCTTTAGGCTTTCAACATTTTTTTATTTTTGTTTTCTCCTTTTTCTTTTGTGTCTTTTCTTTTTGTTTTTCTAACTGGTTGTGTGATGTGTTCCTTAATTAGTTGTACATTGGATTGTATAGAGTACCGTGTGTTTTATTATAATTTTTTCATTAGCTGTCTTGAAGTTATCACATCTCAGTTGTTTTTTGATTCCCCATTTTGGTGGATTATGTAATACTTACTTTTTATAATTAAATAAATAAATGGTATGTCACTTCATTGAATCTTGAATGGTATCAGCTTGTTTATGGCACGGTAATGTTCTTTTCCAACTTTTGTAGGTTTCCCTTTTTTATCCTTGTTATGTATTTTATATTTTTCTTATATATATATATATATATATATATATATATATATATATATATATATATATATATATATATTGTATATTTTGTTTTGGACACTTGTGCTTGCAATCCTGAAACTCGCGCAACAGAGCTTAATTCTCACAATTATACTGATAAATGATTTTGATTATGTTGGGGCTTTTATGGACTTCCATACCACCAGAAATTTACCCAATCGTTATTTTTTTGTTTGTTCAACATGGAGAATGACTTGTAATTATATGGAGTAGGACTTGTAATTATGTTATGAAACCAACTCCAAAAATAGAAGAAAATAGAGATCAACGCCTTAAAAATAAGCCACTTCGAGGGGGCAACCTCCTTTACATTACACAATGAACAATTATTCGATGATACAAATGACAAAACCTACTTTCTATATATAGGAGTCCATGGGGCCACAATATAATCCTAGCTGAACTAACAATAATAATGTAAGGGCACAATAATAACAATATGGGGGTTACAGAGGTACAACAATAATAATAAGGGGGCGACACTAACAACAATAGGGGATACACTAGTATTATAGGGACCTAACATGCCTCTCTCCTTCAAACAAGTGTTGCCCTCAACGCTTGATTATTTATGGATGCTTCTATATAAAATTCTCATCCTCCCGTGTGGAATATTCAACGGGTAAGTTCTTCCACTTGCTGAGATACTTTGAAATTGATCGATTTGGTAGTTGTCGAGTTCTTGTTTCTGTGACTGCTTCAGAACTTCTTTCACTGCAATGTTGATCTTCCTATTGTTTCATTCGATTATGCACCAAAGTTAGGTTATCCTTTGAGGTTTGGAGAACTTGTTGTTGATGCTCGATGTGATATTTCACAATTTTAACATCCATATTAGCTTTCATTTGATCCTTAAAACCGTCCAAATTAGCCTCCATTTTTTCTTTTAAACCATCTATGTTATCTTTGATTGCTCTTTGTAAGATCGAAATTTATTGCACTTGATTCCGTAATTTTGATATCTCATACTGCAATTCTTCTTCTTCATGTTTCATAGTAAAGATTTATTTTTCTAGCTTTTGAAGAGCTCGATATTGAAACTGAATTATCTATGTGATTTCGAATCTTCAATATCTAAAATTCAGGCTTATAGTAGCCCTCTTAATCTTTTCTTAGATGCCATAGGTCTGACCTGATTTGGATTCTTCAAGACAAAGTTATGTTCAATCTCCCACGATGACCTAACTATAGACTGGTTCAGTAGAGCAACCATGTACGAGTTACCGCGTGTTGTTGTTTCTTCCTTCAGCTCTAAAATTGATACAAAGGAAACTACAGTAAGTATACTTGCGGCCAATTTTTACATAATTCCAATCCGACACTCAGAGAGAGAATTATGACAATTTTCCCACGGTCACCTCTTTGAGATGAAATTTGAGATCCTGAAACAATCCTAATTTCCACGAATCATATCTCCCAAAATATTTTGAACCAAGATCTACAATTTTTACAGGAGGTTCCTCAAGATTCCTTCTTCGCTCTGTAAAAATTTCAGCATCTGAAACTTCGTATAACAAAAGTTACAGCGCAAATGCCACGATGACCTGTTTTAGTTGAAATTCGGGAGCTTGAAAGAAACCTAACTTCTGCAGATCATATCTTTGAATATTTTTTGAAACAAGATCTGAAATTTCTACACGACATTCCTCAGGATTTCAACTTCATTCCGTAAAAATTTCAGCTTCTGAACCTTCGTAGAAAAAACTTTATAGCGAAAATTCCACGATGCTCTGTTTGGAGCAGCGAAACCCTAGAATCCAAAGCTTTGATACCAAATGTTATGAAACCAACTCAAAAAATAGAAGAAATGAGAGATCGACGTCTTATAAATAAGCCACTTTGAGGGGGAAACCTCCTTTACATTACATAAATGAACAATTATTCGATGATACAAATGACAAAACCTACTTTCTATATATAGGAGTCCATGGGGCCACAATATAATCTTCGCCGACCCAACAATAATAATGTAAGGGCACAATAATAACAATATGGGGGTTACAGCAGTACAAAAATAACAATAAGGGGGATACACTAACAACAATAAGGGGATACACTAGTATTATAGGGACCTAACAAATTATTATAGTAAGTTGGGCATGTTAGAAGTCAAAGTAGTGATATTGGAAGCATACATTTTAAATTAATAATGGATGGATTTATGTAAGTAATTTAATTTAATTAAATGACTAATGTCATAAAATACAGTTTTTTAAATAAGGGATAAATGATTTAATTATTATTAAAGAGAAATAGTTTAATAGTTAAATATTCAAGTTTCAATTTAAGAATGAGTGTTTTCTTTTTAAGTTTCTAAGAAAATTAGTCATTTAAAATTGATGGAACTACTTGCATAGAACCATCTTAATTATATATATTAAACATCTTAAACATCAAGAGAAATAAAAAAATACAGGCACAAAACTTTCAATAGTTAAAAAAAAGTGAGATGGATCTATGCAAGTTTATTTTATTATTATAAAATTTTGATATTTTTACATTATTTATTTCAATGTCTATCATTTTAATTTCTTAGCATTACATTATGCGAAACATATCATCAATGTGAAAATCCAAAGGTTTAAAATATGTACAAACCCATTGACTAAGAAATGAAATTGGTACATGGAGAAGGTCCTAAGTAGATTTGTGACAGTGGTTTTAGCAGGTCCTAAGCTAGGCATATATGTTGACAACATGACTAATGGAGTGAGTTCTGATTTAAATATTGTCCATAGACCTACTCAGTCTTCTAACGGTGACTTTTAACCTCATGTAACAACATATGAAATCATCGGTTGATGACATAACTGTCGATTGATAATTTGTTTTCTAATTTGCTTATGAGGGGAAGAAATTTGATTTGATACTATAGCAACAATGGCATCAGGAGAGCCCTCCAGAGACCTCTCCATGAGAGGAGGATTATCAAGTACATTGGACGTTTAGTTATGTTATGTTTTCAAGTAGGTTATATTTACTGTTTGTTGTGAAAATTTGATTAATGTGAAAAAAATTTGTCCTGCACGAGTGGACGCACTCATATGACTCGTGCACCCAGACACCAAATCGAACAAGAGAAGCCCCATAGACATGTTCCCATTTGTCCCCAATTTCTTAGATCCCATTCTGAGGGGTATATTATACACAGTATAGGTACACATTAGATTACTAGTTAAAATGTTCAAGTTTAGGTTATATTCAATGTTGAACATGTGAATTTTTTTTTTCAAATGACATGTGTTTAATGTGAAAACATTATGCTCCATAGGTGAAAATGTAGGAGTTGGGGTTGGCCCTATTGCTGTTGAGGGACAAAGAAGAACAATGTCTCAGCCTGTGGCATCCATCCCACACTTGGATAGATCTCATTCAGGTAAAATCTAAAGGAAATTTTATTTTTTATGTATGTTTAATGTGAAAATTATTGTGTGTCTCATGTACTTGTGTGATAAAACAATTTAGTGTTTTGTAGAGTGGCTAGTAGAGACCTTCATTCCTCGGAAGGGAAAAATCCTAGTCTTATGAGAGAAGAGGATGAGATAGTTTTTCCACGAGGTATTTTCAAATGAACAGACAAGTTTTTTAAATACAAATTTTCCTTATAAATTATTTAATTTTTAATATGTGCAATAATTTAACATGTTACAGGTGGCGGTCATCGCCCTCCTAGGGAGAGAGGTTGTAGGGTTCATGAGTTTTTTCGAAATCCGAGCTATGAGCCCCTTTACACCCATCCCGGTGATATTCATGAGGAGATGCCTTGGGAAGACACCATCTCCTTACTTACTGTTGATGGGATGAGGGAGCATTCCACGAGATTGCGCAATGACTTGCAAAGTTTCAATCTCTCTACTCCTAATGGAGATTGTCTCCAATTTTTTTTGCACAATTTGAAGAGTTTGATAGAGACTTACCATGGGGTTGGACCATCAACCGAAGTTTTTTTTGACATCATGCGTAGGAGGAGAGCGTCGATGATTGGTATCCAATCCTACAATGAAGTTAAAATTAGGGTCACTAAAGAAAGGACCTTGTCACTATTTGACTTGTAGCCTGAAGACAAAAAACGTCTGAAGATTGCAAGATTCAATGATCCCAATATTGCACCTTATATTTATAATAAGTTCATGTATGCATACAGGAAGTTCCCAAATAATGATGAGGTGCCGCAATATTTTGTTAGGATGTTGTATGCTTAATTTCGAGAGCACATGGACGCTAAATATACAAATACGGGGTCCAAATCATATGGAGCTGGAAAATTTCATACATATGAACGACCTGATGATATGCGATATATTGGGTTTAGGCCTCCAGCACCTCGTTTAGCACCTTGACCACCTAGGCTAGTTACACTTCCAAAGGAGTTAGCCCTTATCTCCAGTGTTGCATCTCAGATGAGGGAGAGGATAAAACAACATATTGCAGCTGCTTTAAGAGGGGTGGAAGTCGACTTAGGGACAAGACAACCTTCATCTAGTGCAGGAGTTTGTTCATTTGTGAGTATTCCAGATGACGTGTTGAGGGAGATGGAGCGACATGAGCTTCTAGAGTATGCATCCTCCTGTAGAGACCACTCTGAGCGAGCCATTAGACAAAAAATGCACACCATGGGCGAGGTATGTACAAGCATGTTTGGATCTATTTTAGAATACACATTTATAATATGAGCTAGAGTGCATGTAACATGTTTTTTTTGTGTATATATATTTAGTCTCCAAAATCTTACGCCAATATATTTATTTAACTTATGCAGTTTACAACATTCTTAGATCAACATTGCTTTTTCCCTGATCCTCATTCTATAGATCATGGACATGATCATGTACAAGTGCCACATTCATTACTATCTATCTATATTTTTGTACATCAAATTTAAAATGAATTTATGTCACATAATTTTATATGGTATGAGTCTTAACATTATGGAATTTTCAGGTTAGCACTACACATGAAGGGCTTCCTGAAGACATGATACTTTCATATGTTCGAGTGGTCTCACAGGTATTATCTATCTAAATTTTTACGTTAAATTGCAAGTTACTTTAAGATGAACATACTTTTATATGGTGTGGTTCTTAACATTATTGAATTTTCAGGTATGTGCTACACATGAAGGGTTGCCTGAAGAGATTATTCCTTCTCAGGTTCCATTCGTGACATAGATATCGATAATTTTCGTTAAGCATATTTATTGTGTTTATTATATTTATTTTCTCAAAATTTTCTATTAACTTTGGTTTCTACTTTTCAGGCTACAGATAATATTGATATGATGCAAACTGAGCTCCAAGGAGATCGTGTAGGCTTTGGGTCAGAGAGTCTACATTTTTAGGTGAGTTAAATTATATAGTGGATGTAGGCATCTACCAACAAGTTGGAATTTTTTTGCACATACTTCCAATGTTGTTATTCCTTTCAATATTTGACACAATAATTTATTCTATCGAATCGAAATTATGCTAAAAATGTAGTCTGATAATGTCATGAAGGGAGTGATTAATGAAATTAAATATTATTTGTTTTATCATTTCATGCTTTACTTGGAAATGCATCACCTTCACTAAAAGGAAAACACCCTCTAGCAGATGTTTTTGAGGAACCCCTTATAAAAATACCCCAGACATCTGTTTCTAGCGGAGGTTACTAGAAGAGGTTGGCGGGTGGAGGTTTTTTCGGATGTTTTTCATCTAGTACACTTATCATCCTAAACTGCACCAGTGCGTTCAACAATGATCAAATAAGAGGGTGTGTCAAGGAGTGCCAAGTGTGCTAAGGAGGGAGTGAAAAGACATATTTCTAGGCAATGCCAAGGCATGCAAGGAAGTGACAAGGTGTGTTAGGGAGTGCTAGGGGGTGGTAATATATGCTATATAGTGCCAATGCATGTCAATGCATGTCAAGAAATTCCGAGTGCTAATACATTTCAAGACATGTCTGGTGCTACATGTCAAGACATGGAACGTGCTAATGCATGCCAAGATGTGCCAGGTGCAAGGGTGTGCCAATTTGTGCCAAGGATTTTCATGAAAAACAAAAGGGAGCACAAAGTTTATAAAATGCAATGAAATTAACACATAAAAGGGTTAATAAGTTAGGACTTTACCTTTTTCAAGAGGGGCATGGCTAGGGCATGTTATAGAGTGGTAGGGTGTGTCGAGAAGTGTGAAGGTGTGATATAGAGTGCTAATGCTTGGCAAGGAGTGTTAGGGAGTGCCAAGGAAACATAAGGGAGAACCAATTCAAAATACATAGAAATGGATAAATAAGAGGGAAATTCCATTGCTCCAATAACCTTAGTAAAGCCAATGTTTGGTGACATTTTTGTGGACAAAATTTAAATTAATAATGGATTTTTTACATTATTTATAGAAAAAAATTATGATATTTGCATTGAAAATTAATTAATCCTATGGAAATGCATGTGAATGTTCTCCTTGAATTAGTGAATACATTTCTGGAAAAATCAGAAAATTCATCCAAATGGAAGATATTAATCGCTAAAATATCCTCTCACTCTTGTGGTGATTTTACGATCCATTGTATTTTAGATAGATATAAGAAGCATATGAATTTTTATGGGCCATTCCATTATTTAATCACTACAAACCAAATTCAGACACCTTGTAAATTTCAAAGTGGGAATATATTCCTTGGACGACAATTATCATCAATCATGTCTAGTCCAACTTCTTTTGTGATGGACTGTTATCCTCCTTTCCAAGGTTCTCATAAGTGACATGACAAAGCTTTGAGCTTCTATAGATTCCATTTTACCCTAGGTACCATCCTTGGAATGAGGGGAAGTGCCCAATGGTTTTCCTTGGGTAATGTATTACAGGCAAAAAAAAAGAAAACAAAAAACAAAAACAAAAACTTCAAAACAAAAACATAGACAACTATGGAACTCTTGAATTCTAATAATAGAAGATGACAGATAAGTGGCCTAGGTCTAGTTTAAATTAGCATATTTCATGTTCTGTAAATGACCGGTTTGATACTCATGGGTTCATGAAAACAAAACTGAATATTAAAGATGACATTTCCCATGTAGTATGCATTTCATAAGGGTCACAAATTGAATCCACATCAACATGGAGCTTTGTGGGACTTTGAACACTTTACCTCCATCCAAAACAATATCTACATGATAATTTTTATTTTTATTTTTGAAAAAACCAAAGATGATAGACCAGATTAGAAGAAATGGTAAGGATGCATAGATATATCAATTGCGTGCATTAAAGTTAATCAAAAGCATGAAAGACCCTTGGAAGAGTTGGTAATTAATAAAGAGAAGACTTGTGGCTTCTTTGATGGGGTAAGCCAGGACCCATAGAACATTAGCACTGATGGGTCTCTCCCATTCCTATCTAAATGCCAATGTGTTAAGATGAAAGCAGGGTTGTGTGCTAGAAATAATAATTATGTAGTATTCATGGCACTAAGGCTCTTCAAATATGCTTAGAATAATAGGGTATCTCATTCTCAAGTATTTGGAAATTCAAAATTTCTTATCAATTGGCCGAATGGAACTGATCGGTTGCAAAATATCAACTCAAGGTGTTTGGATGAGGAATCAAAGAAAGATGAAAATTTCTTTAAATATGTTTCAATCACATGTCTTTGGGGAGCACAATGTGATATGAGATGCTCTATATAGATAAGGGTTACTGGTAGAAGGGGGTAGAACTATGTGAAAAATAAAAGGATGAAGTAATCCATGTTTCTAGATGTAATGTCTAATGTCATGTGTATTGATGCTTAAACTTTTTTGTTGGTAATTAGAGTAGCTTGTCCTTGTATCTTCTAAAGATGGTGGCAAGCCTAGGAGGCTCTGATGTGTAGTGCCAGATAATTTATTATCATGAAAAGTATGTCTCTAAATGGTAAGAGGTGTAGCTTTTTGTGATTTTCAAGAAAAGATGAGCCTTTTTTTGAATCTCTAGTAGTGAAACTGCACAGGATATAAACATTTTATCATGGTAAAATGTGAATGATTAATGATTAAATATATCTAACAAGTGGGGAAGGCTAGATGTGATCCTTGGATTATTTTGTTTAGAGTGATGGTAGAAGATGCTAGCAGAAATTTAGTTCTACATGAAAATTATGTTGTGAACCCATTTTATAAAGGTAACACAATGAAAAAAAATAGGAAAGTCACAAAGACAAAATTTGAGTTGGAAAAGTTTTGAGAGATGGTATCTCAGGCTTCTACGACCTATTACATTGTCCATAGATTCTTCAATAAGAAACCATGCCAGTGGTATCTTGTGTCAGTGTTTCGAACCCTTGTGTTCAAAATGTTGACACAATACACGATTAACATCATTCCTCATGAAGAATCTATGGAAAGGTTCTAATATGTCATGCATAATTGATTAAATATCCTGACAATTTGTATCTACTTTAACTTTCAAATATCAAGAAATTTTTCCATGAGAGGTTAAAATCTCATGATAATAGATGGTTTGCACCTGTAAGGGGTAGCCAAAAGGAAATAGAACCATCATGGCTATTAAGTGGGGGTGGGGCCTCACACCCATTTGGTTTGAAAAACCACAAATGGTATCCACCTTCAAGTGATGGCTTAGGTTCCATCAATCTAGCATTAAGGATCACAGATTATTCATCTAGAGTCTTCAGGATTAAATATCAAAGAATTTATCCTTGTACACCTTCGAGTGCACAAAAAAACCCAAACTTGTTTCAGATATTAGAAGATCACATAAATCCAAAATCACATCATGTTCATTCTTGAGTGGGATGGCATGCACACCTATAGAATGAGGGCTAGCAATTTTTTTGGCGCGTGAAGGGGAATAATCAGGCACATGGATATATATAGAAAATGGCGCTAATAAAATATAATTATGGTGCAGGCGCGTTCCTTGACGTTTGTGGAAATTTTTGGAATAATATTTACCAAGGAGAACATGTGGCAGGAAGCTATGGGAAGGGATGACATACTACCAACCTCATTCGCCCCTTGAAATGCAATGAAAGTTCATATTCCCTTCAAAAAGAAGAAAAAACCCAATAAGCACTCCATCATCCTAGTCTCAATTGATATACCAAAAAATGTTCATATTTGATGTAGTTTGAGCTTCACACAAGGCTGAAAACCCGAATTTGGGAAACACTTTTTGTCGGATGGCCAAAATTTGGGTGAAATTTTTAATTTCTCGTTCGAGAAAATAGTCAACTCAATTTCTCGACCGAGAGTTAGATTGGGATTGAACGAAGTTAAACTACTCTCGGATGAGAGTTAATTATTTTCTCGTTTGAGAGTTTTATTGACATAAACTCTCAGACGAGAGTTTCAAAACTCTCGACCTAGAGTTGTTTTAACTCTCTGTAATATCCCCAAATAGGGAAAATCTAAAACAATAAAATATCTTAAGATATTCTTAAGTTGGAGCTTCGGAAAACCAAGCACATAGTTATTTAAATCAGCTCATAAGATGTAAAGGAACATCTAACCAGCAAATTAATGATCAGCAGCAATAATATGGCCTATATGCTCCTTCCAAAGTGGGGAAATGCAGTAATATAGGGCATAAAACGACTGTCTTCAGAAAATAACGCTATATATATCAGAAATAGGAGTTGGATCCCTTAGAATATACCATATGAAACTCACATCTAGAATTGGAGCAGAAAAAAATCCCTCTAGCCAACATAAATAAATCTCCCAAAGCCAATATGATTCAAATAAGCCCAAACCCCATAGCTTAACTCATGCAAAAAGGACTGAAGCATGTACAATGTTATTTTATTAAGGGTTTATGTAGCAAATAATGAGAAATAATAGATCTGGAGTCTACAAGCATCCAATGGCTGAGAAAATGGAGATTTCTTCCTCTTTATACACAATAAGAATAACCCGGCAAGGGTTTCAAGAAAGTACAGTGTATAAAAGAGAAGATCTGCAGATCTAGATCTGGATAACGTAGTTATACTAAAAATCTGTGTAAATATAGCTGAAATATACAAATAATAGAAGAATAATGCTATACAAATCCTTCCGGGAGAAGGGTTGGCCCTTTCTCCAAGAAACTAGCTCAAGATCAAGGGTCTTGACCCTGCTACTGCAACACTGGGAAAAATAACGCAGTTTCTGCAAATGAATGCATAGTAGATGATGTAGAAAGCTTTTCCCACATGCCAAGATGTACAATATGCTCAGAAATCTCTTGTACAGATTTTGCAAAGAAAGGGGAGCTCCCTCCTCTGAAAGATAAGCTCAGAAGCTGGTGTTGTAAGTCTTCCACTGCAACACCCTGCAACACAACGTTCCCTGCTACAGGAATAATGTTTTGGCTGAAGGAGGATACTTGGCCTCAAGCCTAGATGTGGAAAAATGCTAAAAAATTCTCCTCCAAGAGTCCTCTCAAGGAAGGAGAAGGAATCCCTAAGAAAGAATGCCTTGTGCTAAACAAAACTGCATACTCAACTCAACAGCTGAAGAATGCTCAACAGTCTAAGAAGACCAAAATCAATAATCCATAAGCTAACCTCAAATGTCTTCTATCTTCCTCCTTATAAGGTTTGTGAGCCTCCTCACCTTAGGTCCCACCCATTAGGGTTTCCAATACTACATGATCGCTTTCCCTCCAAAACTGTGTTGTAGCTCCATCAAGGTTACTCCTCCATACTGCGTTGTCGACTTAGTCAACTTGACTGAATCAACATGATTATCTTCCTATTCATACATGGAAAGTGAAAAATACAGCCACTAGGATGTCCCCTTTTCATACTAAGAGGGCTTTTATGCTAGTACAAGATAAGTATGGGTCTATTTCCCCCATTTATTCACCTACTAAGTGCAAGAATCAAAATTTAATATTCCTATTAGTTGCATGCTAATTTTAGGAATATTATAGTCCTCCCCTCCCAAATGTTGCTTTTCCTCAAGAAACTGCAAGGATAGAACTAGAAATTCTCCTCCCCTCTTCCTGTAGCATCCTCATATGATGAGCTCTCCCAAAGAATAAGATGTTGTCTCAACAATGAAACTCCATAGTGCCTCTCCCAAGCATACAAATTAGCATTTGGCGTACATCCCAAATGGCTATCATCATGCAAAAGTAAAATACTCAAGGAGACAACTATGTGCTGTCTAGAGGTCCTCTCAAGGCATGGATTTTGAAATGCATGGGAAACTTCCATTCCCAAGTGAAACCTCCATATAAAATGAGTCACCTTCCAACATGGAAACTCATGAAAAATCCCCTCCACCTTTGGCTCATGAAGTGTAGGTGGGTTGAATAGATGAACATGATAGGCAATAGGGCCTATCCCATGTGTAGAGGGACTTATGATAAGTGTAGAGGGCATGTTGATCTTGGGCTGCAACATGGTTTCCCTCAAGTGGCAAGAAGAATATTGAATCTCCAAGGATCCTCTCCCCAATGTCATGAGCCATGCTAACCCAAACCATTCCATACAAGATGAATGGAACATCATCACCATATGGCATCCAAATTAGAAAAATTTTGAAGGTTGTGTGCAAGTTTGGATGGTACAAATGGTTTCCCAAGTGGATACTACGCAGTCTCCCCAACTGTTGTTTGAGAATATCATGTGGCAAGTTGTTCTTCAATAAGTTACAAGTTGTGCATGTTTGCTCCTCCACCATGGGGTAGTAAGCAGTAATGGATATCAGTTGTACATGATCAAAATAACAATACACTTTCCCAAATTCATGTATATATGGGCTACTAACATTACAAATATTGGCCCTAAAGTGACCATGAAACCCAAAAATACTCTTGCTCTCTTGTGGAGCAATGCACTGTGCATAGATGATGAGAAGATACAAATACTCAATGGAGTAATCAACAAGTACATAAATTTATTTCTTACCATGCGTGGTGAGTAGGCTGAAAGTGAGGTCCATGAATGAGTCCTCCCATGAGAATCTCCTCATAGAAATCTGCAAAAAGAAGGGATACATAATCTTCTTGGAACACTCCATCAATAAGAACATACTCCCAAGTGACAACGCTGTAGGCCTTAGTGATAATGCTCTTGTCACTCCATGACTCATCCCTTTGACATTCCATATGCCAAAGCCATCCACTATCATGCTGTTGGGTGAGAGGATCTTCTTTCTATATGGAAGCCTCTCATGATCCTCCAATGCTGAAGGGTAGCCTCCTTGCACTCTGAATGTGCCTCCCTCCTCTCTGGAAATGTCATGATAAGTATGGGAAAAAATTTTCCCATACTCTCCCAAGTGTAACCATAGCAACAAAAACTCTTGCTACTCCCTCATCTCTCCCTCATATAAGCCATAGAGTAAGATCATGATGGTTGTCTTGTATGATGCCCCATATAAACAAGTCTTCTGTTGTTTTATCATATGGGTGTCATGCCATGCTTCCTTCCACCACATACCTCCTTAAAAGGGGTATGACCCCAGATGGCCAAACTCTTTCAAGAGTAGCCAGCACAGCTTTGCTTCTTGCTGCCCTGTGTCATAGATCTGCAAGTGGTTCACCAACCTCTCGCTCTCCATCCACCTCCATTCATCCAAATGTGGATGCCTCCAATCATTTTCCCCTCGGTATCTTCCCAATGAAGAATACAAATTTCCCACAGCATATGTTGCTCCTTACACCTCATGGGAAGTTGAGATGTAACCCCTTGGAGATATTTTAGAAAATACCTCTCATCAATTATCCTCTTGAATCCAATAGGATCCAAGTGTGTTGAAAGTAGGACATCATCAGAAATTGGCACAACACTCATTATGCCCTCCAAAATCTTACACCCTAACCCCTCATGTTGCATGCAACTCAATAAGGGTGCAATGGAATGAATTTTCATCCCTCCTTTGATCAAACCAAGGTTGCACAGTGCAGGGCAAGCTTGTTGCTCCACATCAGCAATGTGTTTTGATCCTTGACCACGTGAAGACAAATTTCCAAGGTTTCCCATAAAATATTCTGAAATGATAGGAAATGGAAATATATGCATACCTTGGTGAGTCTTGGGAACATCTTGTATGGCTGCAAGAGTTCCTCCCTTCAATGTGTTGGCTGATCCAACTGCTGATATGGATGGCTGCCCCTCCATGATTGTGACAGTGCTGATAAAAGTCTCCTCCAATGGGGATGAGGACTCCTTCTTCTTTGATCTCTCACTGTCAAATCTTCTAATCACCCTTTTAGTGAAATCTAAAAAATTAGATACTCTTGCATGACTCACATGCCTGAACCACCAAGTGCTTGCCTTACCCTCCAAGTGCAGCGCTGAGATCTCCACAGCCTCTTTTTCCACTACTGGATGTAGTAGGAAAAATGCTTCTAACTTCATCACCCAAACTCTTGTTGTACATATGGGTGATCCATCGTAAGTGGAAAATAGAAACCTATTGCCCTTCACCATCCTATTTTTGTATGGCCTCCTTTCTTCTTTTAGTTGGATAAACTGAGAAAGATCTAGAGTCTCCTTAAAAGCTCTAGGTTGGCACTTGTACTCTGCCAAATACCCACTCAGGATCTCATGTTCTAAGTGGTATTCTTGCTCTTCACTCCCTCTATGAGAATAGGAAGTGCATGGGTCTTCTTCTTCCTCTTGAAACCTTCTAGAGGTCTCACTACATCTTTCTCCTTCTTGAAACCCTCTTGGAGTTTCATTGCATCTTTCTTCTTTCATCTGTTGAACCTCCTTGGAGAGGCTCTTCTTAGATCTAAAAATTGATGATAGTAATCTCATCCTCTCTTTCATTATGATCTCCTCTTCTTCTTATCTTCTATATTGGATCTGAAATCCACAGGCTGAGCCAAGATGGCAGCTTTGATACCACTGTAATATCCCCAAATAGGGAAAATCTACAACAATAAGAATATCTTAAGATATTCTTAAGTTGGAGCTTCAGCAAACCAAGCATATAGTGATGTAAATCAGCTCATAAGATGTAAAGGAACATCTAACCAGAAAATGAATGATCATCAACAAGAATATGGCCTATACACTCCTTCCAAAGTGGGGAAATGCAGAAATATAGGGCATAAAACTATTGCCTTTGGAAAATAACGCTATATATATGAGAAATGGGACTTGAATCCCTTAGAATATACCATATGCAACTCACATCTAGAATTGGAGTAGAAAAAAATCCCTCTAGCCAACATAAACAGATCTCCCAAAGCCAATATGACTCAAATAAGCCCAAACCCCATAGCTTAACTCATGCAAAAAGGACTGAAGCATGTACAACATTATTTTATTAAGGGTTTATGCAGAAAATAATTATAAATAATAGATCTGGAGTCTACAAGCATCCAATGGCTGAGAAAATGGAGATTCCTTCCTCTTTATACACAATAAGAATAACTCGGCAAGGGTTTCAAGAAAATACAATGTATAAAAGAGCAGATCTGCAGATCTAAATCTGGAAAATGTAGTTATACTGCAACTCTATGTAAATATAACTGAAAAATACAAAGAACAGAATAAGAATACTATACAAAGCCTTTCGGGAGAAGGGTTGGCCCTTCCTCCAAGAAACTAGCTCAGGGTCAAGGGTCTTGACCCTGCTACTGCAACAATGGGAAAAATAACGCAGTTTCTGAAAATGAATGCACAGTAGATGATGTAGAAAGCTTTGCACACATGCCAAGATGTACAATATGCTCAAAAATCTCTTGTACAGATCTTGCAAAGAAAGGGGATCTCCCTCCTCTGAAAGATAAGCTAAGAAGATGGTGTTGTAAGTCTTCCACTGCAACACCCTGCAACATAACGTTCCCTGCTACAGGAATAATGTTTTGGCTGAAGGAGGATACTTGGCCTTAAGCCTAGATGTGGAAAAATGCTAAAAAATGCTCCTTCAAGAGTCCTCTCAAGGAAGGAGAAGGAATCCCTAAGCAGGAATGCCTTGTGCTAAACAGCACTGCATACTCAACTCAACAACTAAAGAATGCTCAATATTCTAAGCAGACCTAAATAAATAATCCATAAGCTAACCTCAAATGTTTGCTATCTTCCTCCTTATAAGGTTTGTGAGCCTCCTCACCTTGGGTCCCACCCATTAGGGTTTCCAACACGACATGAACATTTTCCCTCCAAAACTGCGTTGTAGCTCCATCAAGGTTACTCCTCCATACTACATTGTTGGCTTAGTCAAGTACTTGACTGAATCAACATGATTCTCTTCCTGTTCATACATGGAAAGTGAAAAATCCAGCCACTAGGATGTCCCCTTTTCATACTAAGAGGGCTTTTATGCTAGTACAAGACAAGTATGGGTCTCTTTCTCCCATTTATTCACCTACTTAGTGCAAGAATAAAAATTTAATGTTCCTATTAGCTGCATGTTAATTTTAGGAATATTACACTCTCGTCCGAGAGTTTAGATTCTCTTACACTCTCGTACGAGAGTTTTATTCTTATAAAAAACTCCAAAATCCTGTCTCCCCTGACATTCTGCAAACCCCTGGCCCGCGCAAACCTGTACACTAGAGCACAAGCCGTGTCGTGTTCAAGCCACCTCAGCGAGCGAGTCTGTCACTGTGAGCACCCCTGATAACAAAAAACTAGATATCTATTGCCAGGTAAGTCTCGAAATTGATTTTTTTAGGGTTTGTATTCTACGGTAATTCATTGTTTGGTATTATGTTTGGTAATTGACAATGGTAATTGATTGTTTGGTATCCCCTTTTGTATCTATAAAGGTATAATCATTATCAATAAAGGCCGAAAACCCCGTCTTTATCTCGATTGATCCGACCGATTTCATTTTCTTTGGTTATACCCTCCCTCATTCCTTTTGAAATGTCTCCTATCCGTGGCCAAATCCGGTCTGAATGATAATACTCTTAAACCATACCCTCTTCATAATGTTCCATGACCTATGGAAATTCAGTAGCATGGTTAAGTCTTGTGTTTGGCATCGGAATGAAGTGATGATTTGAAACTTCACACATCTTAAAATTATTTTTTGACTCGAAATCACCAATCCACAATGATTCTAGAATCACTTTTAATTTGACAAATAATTCTATGTTCGAGACAGTGAATTAGCCCTCAATCAAAACCTCATCGAAAAAAATCCTTGCGTACATAGGCATGTATACAAATATGGGAGGCTTGGTAAACATGTCTAAACCAAATAAAAAATAAGCCATTAGACCCAACCCAACTATCACGGAAATTATTCATGAGCAATTTGGCTTGGTTTTTTCAAAAAGTTAAAGTGTTCATACATGCAAATTGAAATTAAATTCACGTGGAATTTTAATGGAACATGAGCCAGAGAGTGACAACTAACCATTTTTTTTTTTTATGGAGGAGCCAAATATACTAATAAATGGACTTCCTCGATAAGGAAAGAAGAAATTTTCAAATGAGAATTCAACTAATTTTTTCAGGAACCCTCTCAATTTCCTGATATTAGGAGCAGAATTCACAGGGATGCATTATCACAACCATGGAGGGATGTAGTTTTCATTATGTATAAATTTATCACCTACAAATAAAAGTTCAATATGGTATAGAATTATCACATTTGGATCTTAACGCATCTTAAGGATGGAAAATTATAAAGCGTGCTATTTTATCTTCTTAAAAAATACCAAAAATGACTGTGGCTATGAGAAAACATAAGAACTTTGATTCAGGATTGTGTCATCACAAGATTATTAAGATATTGATCTTGCCCAAATTGAAAAGGTTGAAAATTTTTTAAGATGTCTTCACCAAAGAAATCAATATTAATCCCAGGGTAGGTTTTCATTTCCAAAAGGGTCATTTGCTCAGAATAAATTGCAAGCCAGGGTAGGTTTTCATTGCCAAAAGGGTCATTGGCTCATAAGCAATTGCAAGCCTCTATGTGGGCCTTGCCTTACAATGTTATTACCAAACCAGGGCTTTTCAATGTCAAATAAAAACAAAAAATAGAGGGTTGTTAGCCCTAAAACTCAAGCTACTATGAAATAATCCAAATTTTTGGATGACGAAACCATACATGGTAAATATCAAGGGGATATTTCCTCTAGTAAGTACCAAGAACAATTTCACAAAGAAATACATTGGGGGTTGGATGAAATCCAAAACTTATCCCAAGTACATGTGGAATACAAATTGGAGGATGGGTTTGAGGAACCCATTATATTATGGGTTGGATGGGGCATTTTAAACCCCAGAATATACATCATTATTTTTATAGGAGTGGCTTAAGAAGTTAATGGAAGATGAACCCTAGTACTTGAACTTTGTCACAAGGCAAGACGAACCTAGACCCAACTGATCCAAGGAAACTGAAAGAAGAAAAGGTAAGGAACTTGGACTAAGACCCTTCCAATTTTGTGGCCCTAGCTATTAGGCTTATCATAGGCAGAATAAAAGGTTGTTGCTAGAAAATCAAAATCATAGGGATAAACTTCAATGAATAAAATGAAAAGTTAGTAACCTAGATAAACAAACAAAATCCATTGATTAGGAATAATGTCATGAACTTAGGGCATATAACTACTTTTAATAATGTATCAAAGAAGCTCAAAGAACCATAAATTCCATTATTGATGACAATATTATAAATAACTATGATTTTATCCAATTCAATCCTAATTTTCCTCAGTGGTGAATGAAAAATGAAATTTTTACCTAGGGATCATTAATGATGAAATTCAATGGCAAATTATTGAAAAGAGGAGATGTAGGTGGTTCTCTATGTGCCTCCCTCAAGAAGATAAATTGAAGGAAAAAGTTAAAGGGTACAAAGAGAAATTAGCACAAGCACAAAATAAAATCAGACTACATGTGTGTTAGTCTTAGAGACAATATCTTGTATGACATCCTCCAAGGTGCACCCTATCTTTATTCATGATCGATGGACCTCTTTCAAGTTATCATAGTTAGCAACAGGACAAACTTATGAAATAAAAAAAACCTCAATATTTCATGTACATTTTATTCCTTGTGGATACTCGAGACCAAAATTTGTTGCGTTTACTGTACTATTTCAATTTCTTACTCCAAGACAATGCTTGTTGGAACCTCTAGAGTTCGTATTGATCTCTCAAATGTTCCAAGAGATGAGCTTCATCATTGATAGCTATGAGGGATGACCTTATATAACCTGGTCAGCTTGGGATAACATCCCAAATCAAGTAGTTATATTTTTTGTAGGGTTAGGCGCTGAAGATCTACATGTCGGCCTCTTTTCCTTGATTCTCTCAGGATATTTGAGGATTCGTGAAGTAACATCCCTCGTTGTATACCTATTGTTAAGTTGTTGTGCTCTAGAGAGAACATCCTCTAGGCAGTCAATATGTCATGTTGGGATCGTGTGGTACTCATGATTTTTGCAAGAAGTTTCCATTCCAAGGATGTCAAGGTCACCGAAATCTATGCTTTCCATTTCTTCTTCCATATGGTTGGGCTTGTCTAGATATGTAGTTTTTCCTTGATTGTCCTGATGAGATTGGTTCAGCTGAGTATCTTCCTTCATGATGGCTGGTTGCTCTTGGATATGAATGACTAATTTCTCCTTTTGCTTGACCTCTTTTTCCTTGATCTTGTCTTTGTTGGATTTGTTACTGGGTTGCGCGTTGGATCGATCATCATTTTTCAAGGATGAGGAGGAGGGGTTCAGGGGTGATGAGAGGGAAAGAGAGGGATTGGAGAGGGGAGTGATTATGGGTGGGGTATGGCTAGGGGTAGAAGAGGGGGTACCATCCGTAACAATTTTACTAGATAAAATTTCAAAGCTATTGCTGGTGGAAGGTTTAGAGGATTTGGGGGCTGAAACAGGTTTTCTAGAATGCTTTTTGCGGTTGGAGACTTTGGTGAAGCCATCAAGATCTGTATTTTTAGAGGCTTGGGAAGCTCTCAGAGGTTGGTTAAGGGGAAAATCCCTAAAGAGATGCCCGTGATCATGGCATTTTCGACAGCGGAATGGCACATTTTCATAATCAAGATTGATTGGACCCATTCAAAATCATCATGAAAAAGACTTATCGAGTCTGGGAGAGCTTTGTCCAGATGCATGTAGATGCAGATCCTGACATAGGCTGTGTAACGATTGAGTTTGGTTTCCTCAATGATTTTGATGAATTCTCCAACGTGACTGTCAATCTCTTTGAGGGATAGTTAGTCCCAATAGTCTTGGGGGAGGGAGTACAACCTAATCCAAACTGGAGCCCAGTTGAAATCTTATTTATCGGGGTTGAATCTCTCTATCTAGATCCTTAGAAAAAGGCCATCTTAATTAAAGAAATATGGACCTCCATCCATTATACGTTTTTTTTCCTCTATGCAGGTAAATATGATGTTGAAGAATACGTTGGGTCCAAGCTAGAGTGATATTTTTCCCTTTGGATTCCATTTGGAGACGATCCAGCCATGGAGAGCTTTCTTAGTGGGCCAGAATCTGATGAACTTCCCTATGAGGGCATGGTATTTCATGAAATGTACGGTGGGTAGGTAGATAGATCTTGGGCCTATTGGCAGCAATAGGAATGTAGGTGGAGGAAGAGGCTTTCGTATGCCCATTTTTGTCCTTTTCCTCTTCTGACAGATATTCAGGGGTTACTGCAGGTTTAGAGATGCCTGTCGTTTCATTGAGATACCTAGAGTCAGAATGCATGGCATCATTGGCAACAATAAAGCCTCCAACGTGGTGGGGGGGGGTGGGGTCTTGCCTGCCCCCCTTCAAGAGCATTCATTACGACAGTGATCTCCACATTGTGGGTCGCATTGCTATCAAAACTGAGGAAAGTGGTCCTTGGGGATGGGATCCAGAGCTCTGTCAGCGCTCGTCGCAGGGCTGAAGGAAACCCTAGGCTTCCATGACCTAGCTCAGCTCAGCTCGCATCCGATGGTCCCTATTTTTCTCTTATTTGATTGCTTATTGATTCTTCCTATATATATATATATATACAACATGGTTAGAAACCCACAGAACTGGTCTACTACCAAATGCAAGTGATAACTACCTACTATGTTCGCAGACCAAGAAAAAATTTGGTTCTACGGTTACGTTCGAAACCCATAATCCATAACCCTAACTATCATTTTAACCTATTATAATATGAATCTAAATAACTGAATGTTGTGTCCAATGAACACCAATACTCGTAAACCATAACATCACAAAAACTAGTTTAAAGGATGAACCAGTATGGACAAGGTTCAGGGTTGCTATCGAAATACCATTCTAATAACAACACTAGTTACATAATAGGGTTGTAAATCAATAGCTACGATGACGAGGTTACATACAGAAAAATCTATGAACAATGAAACATGTGAATAGAGAACGAATACAATCCAAAAATAATATTGATCTGTAGGTATTAAAATAATGATGTAAGTGTATAAGTGGTAATGTTAAAACCCTAACTAGACATGGCCAAGTAAGCATGGGTTGAAACCCTTATGAAGACTCGAACAAAGGAACAACAACCCAATAACAATAACCAACAATGCAACCAAGAAAACTTACAAAATATACAACAAGTGATGAATCTTCAATATTATATGCATAACAGTAAATCAAGAACTCAATATCAAGACTAGGGTTAAAACCATCTTCAAATGATACAAAATATACTCATATATATATATATATATATATATATATATATATACACACACACACACTTTTGGTCATCTAGTGGGTAGTTTTCTAGATGGCCATTGAGTTATAGAGCAACACCTAGGAATGCCCAGACAAAGACACATGAATTTTCACATAGGTGTTGAAGATGTAGACAGAAAACTGCAAGATGTGGTTCGCAACATTGTAATGAATGTCTGCTCAACTTAGTGTTCCTAAATTGATGTCATAAATTGTCAACCAGGGCTAGTAAACTGTTGAAGTGAAGTGCACTATATGTGCCTAGGTATCTATTTCTCACTACGTTGTGTTTAGTGTTTTTCCAATGTTTTTGATTTTGTGTTTTTATTCTAAGAGGAAAATAACTAAGTGTTGGTAAAGAGAAGTTGTTGGTCACACTAAAACAAAGCAAAACCTATTCTAAACTATGTATGGCACTTGAGAACATAAAATGCAATACTTTAACAAGAAAAATAACTCATAGCATGAACTCAATAACTCATAACATGAACTCAATCCAATTCATTCATTAGAAATATGTTGGAATAATTTGAGAAAAGGATAAGTTTAATGTAATGAGGTTCTTCTAAGTAAACAACAATCTACAATATCACAGAGAAAATATCATCCATGGCTAGAAATTTGTTGGAACACATTTGGAAAAAGATAGTCTGCAACCTAGTGAATAATTCTACTCTAAATTAACCTATGACGCCGAAATTAATCCATTCCACAACTAAAAATATCACTGTTAAACCTCATTCAAGAATTAGAAATATTTTGGAATAGCTTTGGAAAAGAGGTCGTTTGTGAAATTATGAGAAGCTGCAGAACAGTCAAGACTTCAAAATGACATTACCAATTCTCGTTCCTATGACGATGATGTATTATTAGAAGTTAAGAACATGAGTGGTTTGTAAATAATGAAGGCCATCAAGTCTAACTTAACAACTAGAATACAACTGACTAATAAAAATAAAAATACAATGGATAAAACTGAACTAGAATGCAATCATTCAAACTTGAAATACAGTGAACAGAATTGAACTAGAGTGCCATTAACCTTCGGAGTTTTACAACTAAACTAAAATGCAACTAATCATTGAAATACTATAGCTTTCTCTCATTCGGTGTTAGTGGTATTTTGGAACAATTCATAGAACAAGACTAGCTGTAACATGTGATGTAAATGAGCATAAAAACATAAAGTTCAAAAAAAACGCAACTAAGCTCTAAAACACCACAGCTAAGTCTCATTCAGTGTTAGTGATATTTTGGAATAATTCGTAAGAACAAGACTAGCTGTAACAATTGATGTAATTGAGCACAAAAACGTAAAGTTCATAAAAATGAAACTAATTCCTAAAATACTAAAGTTATATCTCGTTCAATGTTAGTGATATTTTGGAACAATTCGTAAGAATAAGACTGGCTGTAGCATCCAATGCAAGTGAGTATAAAACACAAAGTTCAGAAAATTGCTTAAGCTAGGAATGCAACAAGGCTAAAGTTACTTATCTAAACAATGTGCACAGAGCTTCTCGGGCAGTAGGGGCCCTCTACCACCGGATTAGCATACAAATCTCCTCAATATTTCCTCAGATCTTACAATAAAGTGGTACTTCTTTCATTAAAGGAAAAGTATTTCAAAAACAGAGTATTACGGTCTTTTGAGATCTAGCAACAAAACATCAATCTAGCTAGTTGTCTCTCGGTCTTCCAAGTCATTCTTATAAAATAAATACATAACTACCCTTGAGAAGAAATAGGAACAAGTGTCTTTTTCAATCAAAATCAAATTAGAACTCTTATGGAAGCCTCGTACTTTGTTGGAGACATCTGTAGAGTCCCTGTCCTGGTAGGAATCTGCTTCTTGGCTTTGATCTCTTCCACGTGCATAACCACCTGTAGATTCTTGCTCAGACTTTGTAGAGAGCAATAAATGATGTGGGAGTGTTGTGGAATTCAACCATATGCGTTTTTCCTTGAAGTGACACCTGTAACCTGTGAGAACATGAAGATAGCTGCGGAATAGGCGACTGGCTACAGAATGGCTGCATTCTGTAGCTGAGTCTAGTCAAAAATTACTACAACAAAAAAACCATGAAAATATAGCAAGTCAGTCATTGTATACATTCCTAAAGTGACTTTAATCAATCCTATTGACCATTTAAGCCTGTAATTGATAAGGGACAAAGGAAATGAAGTGAAAGGACATCTTTGGGGTTCAACAATGAACCTAATTAAACTTTTGTGTGTGTGTGTAGGGACCCTTTCCCTAGGGTCATGTCTATTCATTGTGACCCATCTCTTCAATAGTTTATAAAGATCACATTGTAGATTTTTAATGATCATAATCATATCAATAAATATTATTTGTCCTTTGGGACTATGGCTTCATGTATTTTCTTCTTATTATCAATGGCCTCCTATGAGTACCACAAGGTTTCTGACAAGTGATATCAGAGCAGTTCCTTCTACCATTGTGAAAACACACTACCATCACTACTACATCACACCATTGATACGTACTTACTTTGAAATTCCTAGTGTAGTTATGCTAAAATTACCAGCCCATGCGCCATAATCAAAATAGATCACAAGATACCCTATCAAAATTATAGAGTTTGAAAATATTAGAAAGTTGATCATTTGAGTAGGGGCCTACATCTAGTTGTGTTTAGAAAATTCAATTGGGGTAACACCCTCTATAGTAGGGAAGGATGAATCAAGAAGAAAATTGTCTGAATTAGACTGCACTCATCAAGAATTGCAGACGTGGATGCACCTACAAGCTGAAAATTCAGTCAAAGATGTGTTTGTGGGAGCACAAATATGTTGGCATACCCTTAACCATTATCAATGATTTGACAAACTGCAGAAGGATATCTCAAAACAGTAGAGGGAAGTTTTTAAGCAAGAATAAAATATAGATCTTCATTTGCAAAATGAGAAAGCTTGCCAAGAAAATACAGAATTCCAATAACTGGAGAACATTCAACATACACATTTCAAAACCACCCTATCATTTAAATGGTAAGGGAAGCCTTTAAATAGATAAAATACCCTTTCATACCCCCATAAGATCTTGTAAGTTCCTATTTTATAGGAGAGCACATTAATTACTAAATGGGTTGTACAAATCTAATTTGACACACTAAAGGACTTACACAATACTAAAGGTCAATTATGACATCATAGGCACACATGCCAACATGTTATTTATTTTGGATTAAGGTGCTCATCAATCTTTAAACTACATAAGAATATAGTATATTTGTCATACGTTGAGGCCCACATACATGTTTTTAATGTACAATGCATTTGAACCTAACAATATTTGAATACATAAGATTCCTTAACATGTTTACCCATTATGGTCTTTATGAGTTGTTATTGACTTATTATAGTTTTTACTTTGGAAATGGGCATTCATAATTTGACTTGGAAATTTTTATCACACAGATTTGCACCAACAGATCCACGTGAGAATTATAAACAAATTGACACACAATTAGTGTCAATTTACCTCTCCATTTGGATTGGTTCTTCATAGTCTCACGGGGGTGTCCATAGGGTTTCTATGTTGCCCCAGAATCTCTAAATCTATAATAAACTCAATCTACAACAAAAAACAAATCACTACCCTTGAAAGCCCAAGTGCACTCGAGAATAAATGATTATGATTAAGAAAAAATCAATTTTTTGAGATCAAATTTCCTAAGAAAAACTAGATCGTTACTTGAAAAGAAAAGAAAAGAAAAATATGCTTCAAGTGAATGAAATATTCAAGGTAAAGGTATCAATGAATAAGTTTTATCCTTGAAATAAATTGATCATTAAACATCCAAGTGAAAAATAAATGAACCATCAAGGCATAGGGTGAGAAATAGCAGAGAAACAGAAGGCAACAATTACAATGTTAGGTGCCCTTCAATAGCAGCAATCAACATTTGAACCAGTAAATGATCAATCACAGTTTTGGTTCCAAGCACAACGAGAAATTCAGTGAAACATTTTGGAATCACATTTCAAAGCAATTTGGTAAGGTACCAATTAAGCTAGAGCAGATCTAACTTGGGATTTGTTGGTATTGCAAAAAATTGCAGGTGACTAACTAGAGATACTTCAGAAAGAAATGTCATCTTATGTTGTCTGGGATGTGGCTGACTGGGATGATTTCTTGGATCTAATTTTTTCTTATCCAGATGGTGGATGCAACCCAAAAACCCCAGGGAAGAATGATCCTATATAATTTGTATGACACAAGCAATAGAAGAAGAAAAACACTTTCTTTACAGTCCAAACTACAAAACCATTAGAATTAAATCTCCCGTAAAACCCAAAAAGAACTAGGAAATTTCATAACTGACGTCTGAGCTGTTCAACTACTGAGATCTTAAAAACCCAACATCCTTGATAAAATCTCTTATTATATACAAATTAATTTAGATTTTTTATTTTGATTCAAGGAGAAAGTGTCCTATAAACCTGCTAGGCCTCTAAAGATGTTAAAAGAAAACATAAAAATATATCTATGTGCAATGGAAAATGATGTACTAAAATAGAGGCATCTCCTCTCTCGCACACGTGATATAAATATATGTGACTAAGTCTATAAAGGAACAATAAAATGGAGCGAGATTTGGGTTTAGTCAAATACTAGGCATTCATATGAGTTGAGTGAATTGTTAAAGGGAAAAGTAGCAATGTTTCATGTAGTGGGTAGTTTTCTAGATGGCCATTGATTTATAGATGAACACCTAGGAATGCCCAGACAAAGACACATGAATTTTCACATAGGTGTTGAAGATGTAGACAAAAAACTACAAGATGTGAGAGGATATATCCAAAAGTACATACAATATGATACAAATGACCAACTCTTACAATTTTTGTCATACCTTTGGGGAACTATTTATAAATTTCTTTACAAAGCTTTGGTTGCACCTCTAGGTAGCAACCAAAGATTCAGGTTTTCATTCATTTTCTTTATCTTAATTCCATAGTAGCATGGGAACATTGCTTCTGGTGGTTGGGGAACTTGTTCCCATCTTTTCCCATTTCTGGGAGCTTAGGAGCTGGAGTGATGTTCTAGAATTGGTGGGTGGCTTCTAGAGCTTAAGGAATGCTCTAGGAGCTTCTAGACGGTACTAATTCATTTCCAATGGTGTTTCTTAGTCTGCTCCAGTGATAAAAAACCACCAAAGGTTCTTGGCTTGTCGTGGATTTTATAGCCCCCTAATAGGCTAACAAATTTTGGGTGTTCTTGACCACACATGACCAAGGTAAACTGCCATACACCCTCTTTTCATGATATGTCAGAGCTCTTGTGCTGGCAGACTACCACTGATTCCCTAAGAGCATTTTTATAATAATAAAAGTATTAATCTGAACTTGTGAGTCTTGGAAGACTTGGAGGCTAGAACAGTTTTGAAATTGTGAGAGCTTGAGCTGAGGAGTGCTTGTTTCTAGCATTTTTTTTAGAGATATATAATCAATGTTATCGTTGTGATTCTTGAGTAATATAACTATGATTAAATTTTTCTGAAATGTGAGACATATAATGTCGGTATAACGCAATATATTTAGATAGCAAACTCTACTGTGTTGTTCAATATTTTTTCAGTTATTATAAGTTGAAATATAGATGCCAATCAAAAGTATAAGATCAAACCTGGTAAGGATTTCTTTTCGATATCTTAGATATGATAACTTCCAGATTTCCAAAATTGATGAAATCTATTTTTCTTTCAATTTCGTGGTGTTTATATCTAAACAGTTCAGTGCCAAAGAAATATTGGAGATATATAGATTTTTCTACCTTGAGTGGATTCTGAAATCTAATTTTGATTGTTAGATATGTATTTCCTTTATACATCTTATTCTGAATTAGCTGGAACTTTTTCTTAGAGTGAAATGACTGAGAATTAAACATATGACAGCTATTCTCAAACATATGACAGCTTCCTTGCAATCTCTGTGACTCGTGACAATTTTCAAATTTGTTTGTTGTATTTTTTTAATACTGTATTTCAAGGTATATTTCTTGGCTCTTGTATTGTATTTATACATTGTTTTTCTATCACCACACCACTATCTTGTATCTGGTTTATTCAAATTAAGTCCAAACTCTTGGCTATATATGATTCCAATTTGTATTTAGAGTCTACAACCATCATTTGAAGTGTGTTTCCATTCCCACTGTTTGAAGCTTAGCATTTTATTTTATTTTTCTTGCCTCCTTTCTTGGTGTCGTTTCTCTGTCATATAGAAAAAGAAGAGCTCCAATGTCTCTCCTCTTTACCTTTAGGTTTTCATCATTGTTCGATTTTTGTTTCCTCCTTTGTCCTTTTGTGTCTTTTCTTTTCTTTTTTCTAATTGGTTGTGTGATGTGTTCCTTAATCATTTATACACTAGATTGCATAGAGTACCGTGTGTTTTATTGTAATTTTTTCATTATATGTCTTGAAGTTATCACATCTCGGTTGTTTTTCGATTCCCCATTTTGGTGGTTTATGTAATACTGACTTTTTATAATTAAATAAATAAATGGTATGTTGCTTCATTGAATCTTGAATGGTATCAGCTTGTTTATGGCACGGTAATGTTCTTTTTCAATTTTTGTAGGTTTTCCTCTTTTATCCTTGTTATGTATTTTATATTTTTCTTATATATATATATATATATATATATATATTTGGTTTTGGATACTTGTGCCTACAATCCTGAAACTCGTGCAACAGAGCTTAATTGTCAAAATTATACAGATAAATGCTTGTGATTATGTTGGGGCTTTTATGGACTTCCATACCATCAGAAATTTTTCCAATCATTATTCGTTTGTTCGCTAAACATAGAGAATGACTTGTAATTATGTTATGAAACCAACTCCAAAAATAGAAGAAAAGACAGATCAACGCTTTATAAATAAGCCACTTCGAGGGGGAAACCTCCTTTACATTACATAAATGAAAAATTCTTCAATGATACAAATGAAAAAACCTACTTTCTATATATCGGAGTCCATGGGGCCACAATATGATCCTAGCCGACCTAACAATAATAATGTAAGGACACAATAATAACAATATGGGGGTTACAGGGGTACAACAATAACAATAAGGGAGCTACACTAACAACAATAAGGGGATACACTAGTATTATAGGGACCTAACATGCCCCTCTCCTTCAAACAAGTGTTGCCCTCAACACTTGATTATTTATGGATGCTTCTGTATAAAATTCTCATCCTCCCATGTGGAATCTTCAATGGGTAGTTCTTCCACTTGTTGAGATACTTTGAAATTGATCAATTGGGTAGTTGTCGAGTTCTTGTTTCTGTGACTGCTTCAAAACTTCTTTTGTTGTGATGTTGATCTTCCTGTTGTTTCATTCGATTATGCACCAAAGTTAGGTTATCCTTTGAGATTTAGAGAACTTCTTATTGATGCTCGATATGATATTCCACAATTTTATCATCCATCTTAGCTTTCATTTGATCCTTAAAATCATCCAAATTAGCCTCCATTTTTTCTTTTAAACCATCTATTTCATCTTTGATTTCTCTTTGTAAGATCGAAATTTTTTGCACTTGGTACCGTAATTTTGATATCTCATACTACGATTCTTCTTCTTCATGCGTCATAGTAAATATTTATTTTTCTATATTTTGAGGAGCTCGATATTGAAACTAAATTATCTATGTGATTTCGAATCTTCAATATCTTAAATTAGGCCTTGTAGTAGCCCTCTGAATCTTCTCTCGAATTCCACAGGTCTGACCTGATTTGGATTCTTCAAGACAAATTTATACCCAATCTTCCACGATGACCTAATTATGGACTGGTTCAGTAGAGCGAACTTGTATGAATTTCCCCGTGTCATTGTTTCTTCCTTATGCTCTGAAATTGATACAAAGGAAACTAGAGTCAGTGAACTTGCAGCCACTTTTTACATAATTCCAATCCGACGCTCAGAGAGAGAGTTATGACAATTTTCCCACAGTCACCTCTTTGAGATGAAATTCGAGAGCCTGAAACAATCCTAACTTCCACAGATCATATCTCCCAAAATATTGCAAACCAAGATGTACAATTTTTACAGGGGTTTCTCAAGATTTCTTCTTTGCTCTGTAAAAATTTCAGCATCTGAAACTTCGTATACCAAAATTTATAACGCAAATTCAACGATGACCTGTTTTTGTTGAAATTCAGAAGCCTGAAAGAAACCTAACTTCCATAGATCATATCTCTGAAACTTTTGTGAAACAGGATCTAAAAATTCTACATGAAATTCCTTAGGATTTCGACTTCGCTCTGTAAAAATTTCAGCTTCTAAACCTTCGTAGAAAAAAATTTATAGCGAAAATTCCACAATGACCTGTTTGGAGTAGTGAAACCCTAGAATCCAAAGCTCTGATACCAAATGTTATGAAACTAGCTCCAAAAATAGAAGAAATGAGAAATCAACGCCTTATAAATAAGCCACTTCGAGGGGGAAACCTCCTTTACATTACATAAATGAACAATTATTCGATGATACAAATGACAAAACCTGCTTTCTTTATATAGGAGTCCATGGGGCCACAATATAATCTTAGTTGTCCTAACAATAATAATGTAAGGGCACGATAATAACAATATGGGGGTTATAGGGGTACAATAATAATAATAAGGGGGATACACTAACAACAATAAGGGGATTCACTAGTATTATAGGGACCTAACAAATTATTATAGTAAGTTAGGCATGTTAGAAGTCAAAGTAGTGATATTAGAAGCATATATTTTTAATTAATAATGGATGGATTTATTTATGTAATTTAATTTAATCGAATGACTAGTGTTAGAAAATACAATTTTTTAAATAAGGGATAAATGATTTAATTATTATTAAAGAGAAATAGTTTAATAGTTAAATATTCAAGTTTCAATTTAAGAATGAGTGTTTTCTTTTTAAGTTTCTAAGAAAACTAGTCATTTAAAATTGATGGAACTACTTGCATAAATCCATCTTAATTCTATCTATTAAAAATCTTAAACATCAAGAGAGATAAAAAAATACAGGCACAAAAAATTTCAATAGGTAAAAAAAAGTGAGATGGATCTATGCAAGTTTATTTTATTATTATAAAATTTAATATTTTTTCATTATTTATTTCAATGTCTATCATTTTAATTTCTTAGCATTACATTATGCTAAACATATCATCAATGTGAAAATCCAAAGGTTTAGAATATGTACAACCCTATTGTCTAAGCAATGAAATTGCTACATGGAGAAGGTTCTAAGCAGATTGTGACAGTGGTTTTAGCAGATCATAAGCTAGGCATATGTGTTGACAAAATGTCTAATGGAGTGAATTCTAATTTAAATATTGTCCATAGACCTACTCAATCTTCTAATGGTGACTTTTGACCTCATGTAACAACATATGAAATCATCGGTTGATGAAATAACTGTCGATTGATTATTTGTTTTCTAATTTTTTTATGAGGGGTGGAAATTTGATTTGATACTATAGCAACAATGGCATCAAGTGAGCCCTCCAGAGACCTCTCCATGAGAGGAGGATTATCAAATACATTAGACGTTTAGTTATGTCATGTTTTGAAGTAGGTTATATTATTGTTCGTTGTGAAAAAATGATTAATGTGAAATTTTTTTGTCCTGCACAGGTGGATGCACTGATATGACTCGTGCACCTAGACACCAAATCAAACAAAAGGAACCCCATAGACATGTTCCCATTTGTCCCAAATTTCTTAGATCCCATTCTGAGGGGTATATTATACACGGTATAGGTACACATTAGATTGCTAGTTAAAATTTTCAAGTTTACGTTATATTCAATGTTAAACAAGTGAATTTTTTTTTCAAATGACATGTGTTTAATGTGAAAACATTATGCTCCATAGGTAAAAATTTAGGAGTTGAGGTTGGCCCTATTGTTGCTGAGGGACAAAGGAGAACAATGTCTCAGCCTGTGGCATCCATCCTACACTTGGATAGATCCCGTTCAGGTAAAAATCTAAAGGAAATTTTATTGTTTGATTTATGTTTAATGTAAAACTTATTATGTGTCTAATGTACTTGTGTGATAAAACAATTTAATGTTTTGTAGAGTGGCTAGTAGAGACCTTCATTCCTCGAAAGGGAAAAATCCTAGTCCGATGAGAGAAGAGGATTAGATAGTTTTTCCACGAGGTATTTTCAAATGACCATACAAGTTTTTTAAATAAAAATTTTCCTTATAAATTATTTAATTTTAATATGTGCAATAATTTAACATGTTACAGGTGGTGGTCGTCGCCCTCCTAGGGGGAGAGGTTGTAGGGTTCATGAGTTTGCTCGAAATCCGAGCTATGAGCCCCTTTACACCCATCCCGGTGATATTCCTGAGGAGATGCCTTGGGAAGACACCATCTCCTTACTTACTGTTGATGGATGAGGGAGCATTCCACGAGATTGCACAATGAATTGCAAAGTTGCAATCTCTCTGCCCCTAGTCAAGATTGTCTCCAAATTGTTTTGCACAATTTGGAGAGTTTGATAGTGACTTATCGTGGGGTTGGACCATCAACCCATTTTTTTTTTAACATCATGTGTAGGAGGAGAGCATTAGTGATTAGTATCCACTCCTACAATGAAGTTAAAAGTAGGGTCACTAAAGAAAGAGCCTTGTCACTATTTGACTTGCAACTTGAAGACAAAAAACATCTGAAGATTGCAAGATTCAATGATCCCAATATTGCACCTTATATTTATGATAAGTTCATGTATGCATAAGGAAAGTTCCCAAATAATGATGAAGTACCGAAATATTTTGTTAGGATGTTGTATGCTCAATTCTAAGAGCACATGGAGCCTAACTATACAAATATGGGGTCCAAATTCTATGGAGCTGGAAAAGGTTGTACATATGAATGACCTGATGCTATGCGAGATGTTGGGTTTAGGCCTCCAGCACCTTGTTTAGCACCTCAACCACCTAGGCTAGTTACACTTCCATAGGAGTTAGCCCTTATCTCCAGTGCTACATCTCAGATGAGGGAGAAGATACAGCAACATATTGCAGCTGCTTTAGGAGGGGTGGAAGTCGACTTAGGGACAAGACAACCTTCATCTAGTGCAGGAGTTCGTTCATTTGTGAATATTCCAGATGACGTGTTGAGGGAGATGGAGCGACATGAGCTTCTGGAGTATGCGTCCTCCTGTACAGACCACTATGAGCAAGTTGTTGGACAACAAATGCACACCATGGCAGAGGTATGTACAAGCATGTTTTGATCTATTTTAAAATACACATTTATAATATGAGTTAGAGTGCATGTAACATGTTTTTATGGTATATATATATTTAGTCTCCAAAATCTTACGCCAATATATTTATTTAACTTATGCAGTTTACAACATTCTTAGATCAACATTGCTTTACCCCTGATCCTCATTCTGTAGATCATGGACATGATCATGTACAGGTGCCAAATTCATTACTATCTATCTATATTTTTGTATGTCAAATTGAAAATGAATTTATGTCATATAATTTTATATGGTATGAGTCTTAACAATATGGAATTTTCAAGTTAGTGCTACACATGAAGGGCTTCCTGAAGACATGATACCTTCATATGTTCCAGTGGTCTCATAGGTATTATCTATCTAGATTTTACGTTAAATTGCAAGTGACTTTAAGATGAACATAATTTTATATGGTGTGGCTCTTAGCATTATTGAATTTTCAAGTATGTGTTACACATGAAGGGTTGCCTAAAGAGATTATTCCTTCTCAGGTTCTATTCGTGACACAAGTATCGATACTTTTTGTTAAGCATATTTATTATGTTTACTATATTTTTTTTCGCAAAATTTTCTAGTAACTTTGGTTTCTACTTTTTAGGTTATAGATAATATTGAGATGATGCAAACTAAGCCCCAAGAAGATCATGTAGGCTTTGGGTCAAAGAGTCTAAATTTTTAGGTGAATTGAACTGTATAGTGGATGTAGGCATCTACCAACAAGTTGGATTTTTTTTTCACATACTTCCAATGTTGCTATTCCTTTCAATAGTTGACACAAGAAATTATGCTATCGAATCGAAATTATGCTAAAAAATGTAGTTTGATAATGTCATGAAGGGAGTGATTAATGCAATTACGTTATTTGTTTTATCATTTCATGATTTACTTGGAAATGCATCACCTTCACTAAAAGGAAAACACCCTTTAGCAGATGTTTTTTAGGAACCCCTTATAATAATACCCAGACATCCATTTCTAGTGGAGGTTACTAGAGGAGGTTGGCAGGTGGAGGTTTTTGCAGATGTTTTTTGTCCAGTGCGTTTATCATTCTAAACCGCACTGGTGTGTTCAACAAGAGAAAGCACCGATGTGCACAACACATTGCCACACCATACACTGTGCGCTCTGTACACACCCGCCTAGTGCATCTTATTACTGTAGCGCATTGGTGCTTTACAAATCTTCCGCACTGGTGCGTCATAAAACCACGCACAAAAACAGAAACCGCCCGGTGCGGTCTTAAGCAACCGCACCGGTGTGCCTATAAAACCCCACGCACCAAAACAGGGTTAAATAAATAAATAAATTACTACCAAAAAAACCGCATTTTTCACTTTTCTCAGTGTTGTAGAGCTCTCAAGCACTGGCGCAATTTATCCTTGTCTGAGTCGCCCTGACATCGGTGCTCCCATTACACCCATTGCACGCACAACTGTTGTGCATTTCCCACCAATATCCATCTTGAATTTTGCAAAACAGTAGGAAAAAATTCTTTTGCAAATTCTACAGCCAATATGCCTCCTCGACAACCAAATGTACAAGTATTTTTCTTTTTTTTCCATAATTAAGCCTTTTAGCGGATTAAAATTTCAAATTACCTTAAAATTAACCATTTAAAAGAAAGAAAAAAAAAATTTCATGTGGTGTTTCTTGTAAATTTACAGGCCGCACCACAACTAGTGCTAACGGTATCTGTACCGGTTCCGGGGTGGTACTGAAAGGTGCACTGTGTTATTTTAAATTTTTAAAAAAAGTGTGGTGCATTCGGTCACCCAGATGCACCGTTGACCATGTGGAATAGTAGCAATATGGTGTGTTGCTCTAATATCTGCCCCGTGGCGACTATTTTTGTCAGTGCACCGCATTCTAGATTTCGACAGGGCCAACAGTGCGGCCTTGTAAAAGACCGCACCGTTGACTATGTAATGATGTGAGAAGGTCGGTGCGCTGACCGAACTATACACCCCGGGGCGTAGTGTTTATTCAACCCACCGCACTCCCAACACCATCCATAGTCAACGGTGCGCTGAAAATTTTCAGGTGCACCGCCGCCGATGTGTGACAAGAAACAGATGCACCGGGACTGGTGCATCCCTGTTTTTTGTGGCGCACTGACTGTTTTTTTTTCCAAAAAAAATTATATATGTATATTCCTAAATAAATGTCTCATTTAATAAAAAAAATTGTATTTAATATGTAAATCATTCAGAAAGGTGAAAGGAGAGAAGAGGGGAACAACAGCAACAACAGGTGGACAAGTATAACATGGTTCACATGTGGAACGCATGAGATAGGGAGAGAGATGCGTACCCTCGCCCTATTATAGCAGCTACCTAGAGGCTCCTAAGGCAGGTAGGCCTCCTCAAGTTCTATGAGGATGCTACTTCCCTAAAGGGCCATGATTTGTTTTTGAGACATCTTATCTGTAGGTGGAATGCCCACCGACAGGCTTTCCAAGTTGTTCCTAACTAGTGGTACACGCCCACTAAGGAGGATATATATTTCATTACAGGGCTATCGAGGAGAGGGGTGGATTTTCCCTCGTTCCCATAGGTTCCAGTTGTCTATGCAGCAGGGATTTAGTTGGTGTACTCCCAGAGATACATTAGCGCAGATATACTATCTCCCTCATATTTTCAGGTCTCCGGAGGTCAGTTACATATTGGTGCATTTGGTAGTCAGGAAGTGAAGTGCCTCTCACTTCTGATTTCGACAATTTCACACAACACCAGTGACGGGAAACACATTAGTTGCTCGTTTCTATATTATGTTGATTCTTTAGTACAAGAGCCACAACGTTTCAAGTGGTCAGCCATTTTTTGCGGCAGTTCTGTACAACCTTAGATAGATGTCGTGCTCATGCACAAGAGAGGATCAACTTCCCTTTTTATTTAGAGCTTTTTTGTTTATTTTTTGAGAGGTTTCCAGAGACGAGGCCTAATTTTTTTCGGAAGCCTCGTAGGCCGATGTTTGAGGCACAAATATGCACATGCAGGAGCAGATGATACCCAAGAGGGGCGAGACTGTTTTTCCAGTGAGGATATCACATGATGCAATGGAGTTGCTAGCCATTTTTGATGAGCATTCATTCATTATGGTCCCCTGTCCTTATGTTATTTTGGATTGGCAAGGGTGTGCCAACATCCTCTTCATAGATGATGAGTCGCTGAATGATAGAGGTAATATTACTGTTTTATTTAAATTTATTCTAACATGTTCTTTAACTTATTTTTATTAAATTGTGTAATGAAATTGTCTAATTATTATTGTGTACTTGTATATATTTTGCAGACATTGGGTCTTTGGATGGCGAGGACATGTCAACACCACCACATGATCCAGGTGTGGATCCTGATGATGATCAGGGTATGCCAGATGCCGAGGATCATCATGAGGCTGGTGCAGAGAGACCTGCTCCTGCTGGTGTGCTGGTACTGCCTTTTGCTAGGCACGGGAGGCTTGATAGCAGATACAGGATGGATTTGGGTGACCAACTCACTGCGTTAATTGTTGAGGTGGGCATTAGGCCCGCTACTATGAGAGACATACAGGCCTATGGTTTGTTGTTACATATGTGGAGAGGCATGCCGCGTGACATGTACAGCCTGATGCAGCATGTCGTAGGACCAACGACCTTAGTTACACAACTGAGGAGGACCGTTGCACGTTATAGGTGTGGTCGAGGAGTAGCATGTGATTGATAGTCTACGAGCAGCGATGCATCATCTGATGATCGTTCACCTCGCAACACGTCAGATGAGAAGCCTCCACTAGCATCGAGTAGCAGTCATCATGGAGAGCAGGTTGGACCATCAGCCATGTCCAGTCAGCATCCAGCAGTACTCATGATCATGAGTAGGCTAGACCATCGACCATGTCAAGTCATCATGATGAGCAACCGGCAGTTGATCCAGATCAGTAGGCACGTGATGATCAGCATGTATCTGATTTTGTCGAGACTGCACCATTGAATGAGCAAGCCTCAACTAGTACTATTATTGATGATGTACGACCAGTTGATCCATGACATTTATATTACAGTTGTATATTTTTGACATTATTCAGTTATATATATATATATATGGTCCATAAATTTTATGTTCATGTTGCAGTTGTACTTAATATACATGTTGGTGATCATCATGATGTGTATATTGTTAGGTCATGTTAAATATGTTCATTTAATGTGCAACTTGCAAATAGATGTGTATATGATAGCAGTTATTTCACATGCAATGTATATTTTATGTTTGTGTTGTGATGATATTATATAATGTTAATTTTGTTTTGTTAAATGATCATAATCACGATGATGTTAGCGAATTTGAATGTGTTTTTTAGTAAAATATGATGTTTGTATGATGGTTATCATGAACGTGATGTTTATTAATTAATTTAATATTAAATGATCATGATATTGTAAAATTGTAATATTTGTAATTCTAATTGTTTGTAAAATTCAAAATTGTATTTGTATTTGTATTAATTGTAATTGTATGTAAATTATTTGTAAAATTTTAATTGTAATTATAATATTTACTTTATTGCGAAATGATTGTAATTGTAATTGTATATACGTAAAATTGTAAAATTGTAATTGTAATTCTAATTGTATGTAAAATTCTAAAAATGTAATTGTAATGGTATATATGTAAAATTGTAAAATTGTAATTGTAATTGTAATTGTACGTGAAATTGTAAAATTCTAATTCTAATTCTAATTCTAATTATATGTAAAATATTTGTAAAATTTTAATTGTATCATTGTCAAGTGATTGTAATTGTAATTGTGTGTAAAATTCTAAAATTGTAATTGTAATTTTAATTGTAATTGTATGTGAAATTGTAAAATTGTAATTCTAATTCTAATTCTAATTGTATGTAAAATATTTGTAAAATTTTAAGTGTATTAATGTGAAAATTTTAATTATATTAATGTGAAATGATTTTATTAAAAAAATTAAATTTGTAAATTTGTAAAATTTTAAATAATTGTAAAATAATAAATCTAGAATAATATGAATTATCGTAACATAATAAAGTTTAGAAGATAATGCAAATAAATTCATGTACTTACAGAATTATCATTATTTTATTATCATCTTACATACAAAAATTGTAATTCTAATTCTAAAATTGTAAAATTGTGAAAGAATTGTAAAATTCTAATTCTAATTCTAATTCTACGTAAAATATTTGTAAAATTTTAATTGTATTATTATGAATTGATTGTAATTGTAATTGTATGTAAAATTTTAAAATTGTAATTGTAATTGTATGTGAAATTGTAAAATTCTAATTCTAATTCTAATTCTAATTGTAATTGTATGTAAAATATTTGTTAAATTTTAATTGTATTAATGTGAAAATTTTAATTGTATTAATGTGAAATGATTTTATTAAAATTTGTGAATTTGTAAATTTGTAAAATTTTAAATAATTGTAAAATAATAAATCTAGAATAATATGAATTATTGTAACATAATAAAGTTTAGAAAATAATGCAAATAAATTCATGTACTTCAAAATTATCATTTTTTTATTATGATCCTACATACAAAAAAAAAGAACTTTATATAGTACGCCATTGTTTTTGAGATCAACATAATTGCAAATTATCAAGTGAAATATTGATTTTAACATTAACACAATGCAAATTACCATTTAATTCAAAATACATATTATAATGTTTCGAAAAAACCATCTTAAAAAGTATAAATATTGCTGAAATAACACATGTACCATATCACTCTCAGTTTTCATGATCACCCTCATTATCTTCCAGCTCGCATAGCATGATAACACTATTGTTCTCAAAAATATGTTTTGATCTAGGGTATGTCTCAATACGAACCACCAATCCCTATCCAACACATTTGGGTAAAAAAACACCTGGTTGCAGTGTTTGGGGAAAACATAGGGTTCATTAGCTTCATCCCACATCTTTCTAGAGTTGATACATATCATCCTACTATCACGATCTTCCTTTACATTATTTCGATCAAAGGTGTCTCACCACTTGCACCTAAAAATAACAAATTAGAAAGAAGAGAAATCCACTTCAATGATCTCTTGTATCTTTCTGACATAACCTAACATCCCTCGTACTAGGTTTTGATCACGGTGGCTAGATCGACTAGATTGATCGAACTCGACTTCTACTCCACAGTCTTGTGTGATTTTTCCAACATCGGAATTTATGTGCGAAAATGGTGTCCATATGCCCACATAGATGGGAACAAATGCACCTATTATAAAAAAGTTAAAAAAATCATAGTGTCATGTGTTTTATAATAACCCAACAGTTAAAATATGAAATATAGATGTCTTATAAGTTTCAAATTTACATATAAATTAAATATATTATTACCAAGTTGTTGCACCCAATCCCTACGTTTAGCGCATCCTCTTCAGCACACGGGTAACGACCGGTTGCACCGTATTTCTCTCTAACTTGGTCAGCAACCCATTTGTTGGGGCATATTTTTGGAATATTTTCTTTTAAATGATCAGGATAAGGCACACTTCTACCATTCAACCGTCTGAATTCTTTCTTGTCACTATCCCATTTCATCCTCTTTTGTTCATACAATGTGACCCACAGTTGTGTCACTTTAGAATTGTAAAGAATGAATTTATTGATTACTTCAATTTCTGCATTCGCTGATGAAATCAAACCGAAATTATATAGTATTTAGAGATCAAAATATACATTATATCTAAGTTCAACATGAATATTTACTTTGTGTAAATTTGAAAAATTATAAGTCGCTTACTCTTTATCAAACGCTTTTTTCCACTCGTTTGGAGCAACTCCCCTTCTCTTTTGTCTTCATCTCTTTCAACGTCCCAAATCACCACACCTGGTCTGTTATCGATCTACTTGATGTACTCACTGGCATAATAGAAAGACTCATATGATATGTACCCCTCTGCCATAGACCCCTCGGGTTTTCCCTTTGTCGAACAAAATCTTTCAATTTCTTAAAGTACCTCTCTAAGAAGAACATCCAACGACAAGAAACCACCACAACTAATTCAACGTCATCTACTAGGTGGATTATAAGATGAACCTGTAAGTCCATGAAACTCATCGGCGATTCCTTCTCAAACATACAAAAAATCTCAACTATCTCTTGACGCCACCGTGGAATGCTAGCCAAATGAATCTCCTTTGACGTGATCCAACATACAAATGTAGATAATTTAGATATGGCACATCCTAGGTCTTGAGGGAATTCATGTTTCACACACCCACGCACGAACAAAGGATAATGACACTGCAAATTTATAAACACATCCAATTATATACAAAATTAGTTATGTTTTATGATCCCCGCATGGGATAAAATTTATTAATATAAGAAATAATAAAGTCATGCTTTTGACTTTATATGTACTCTTAGAAGATTCAAATAGTCATGCAATTTCAACCTCGAAAAATGGTCATCCACGATGAAGAAGCACCGTAGTGAAGAACCGTATGAAGTTGGCACCCTCACACCCATTATAACTTCATTTGCAAAGAAATATCATCTTTTTTTAAAATCCATGGGACATCACCTTCTTTGAAAAACCATGAATTAGAGGGACCAGCGCCTGCCTCTGATCACATACTTTCCAATTGTCTTGGCCAATGTTTCTTTTTAGTTTTTGAAGTAATAAGATCTTTCCTAACAATCAATGTGTCACTTTGTTTCGATGCTTTGTGCCTCCATAAAGAAGATGAAACATTTTTAAACATATGCAGGGGATATAATAAGTGGGTAATCTTAAGATGCTCCTAATACAGGAGGTTATAAAAGATAGATTTCATTTTCATCCCAATGGGAAATTTCTCAACATAGGTGTCGAAGAATTCTGGATCATCGAACATAGGCTCCCCATTTGAATCGAACACTTCGATGAACTCCTTCTCCTTCTCTGTCTCACATGCTCTAAGCCATTCAGTTGGTGTCGTTATTGGAGGCCTTTGGGTTCTCTCTCATTTACCATTGAAAGTGGATGTTGCTCTTCTGTAAGGGTGTTCTTCTGGGAGGAATACCCTGGAGCAATCATACATTGGCTTTCATAGGTCCTTGGACCATCTAGCTTTCAGAGAAGGTCCACAAAATTTACATCCAAAATACCCTTTTGTTACAAGACATGCAAGATTATTGTATACAATTAATATGCGTGGCACGTTAAAGAATATCATGAAGATCATAACAATTACAATGAATCAAATAACTAATATGTGAAAGAATATTGTTACGTATATAAACAAATCAATAAATTAAAAATTTAATTTACCTTAGAAAAATCCTAAGCTTGGATAATCATGTGTGGTGTAAGCACATATGCCATACAACGTAAAACTCCTCTCTGCTGCGATGGGTCTTGATACATTGTATACATTTATCCCATCCCATAATTCCTTCAATTCATTTACCAATGGCTGTAAGTAGACATCCATATTCTTCACTTGTCTTATACCAAGGACTATGAGAGCCAACATAAGATTTTCATTCTTCACAGACAACCATGGGGGAATATTGTTATTGATCACTACTACAGGCCAAATAGAATAGTTGGTGTTCTGGAGGGAATATGGGTTGATGCCATCCATGTCTATGCTAAGTCGTAGACTTCGTACTTCATCCTTGAATTTTTTGGGCCATGTATCTTCTATATGCTTCATGGCTATTAAATCAGTTGGGATTCGCATAACTCCCAACTCACTTCTGTGTGAGGCATGCCATCCCTGCAACATAGCTAATTATTTGCAATGAAGGAGCCTTTGAATCCTTAGGATTATAGGCATGTTCCTCAATATCTTAAAAGGAGTACTAGTACGTGATTTACCCTTCTTTTTTTATTTATCATACCTGTCATGCCCACATTTCGGACATATCTCCTTTTCTGCATATTCTCCTCTATATATAATATAATCATTTGGACATGCATGATATGATATGTAGTCAACACCCAACATTTTCAGCAATTTATTTGCCTCTTCGCAGCTACCAAGCAAGACATTATCACTCGGAATAACCGTATCTTTGAATAACCTGTAGTTGGTGATCATGGAAAAAATATATTAATAAATGTACATTAATGCCAATATAATTATTAACGTTCATAAAATTTACCATTTGTAATGTTCATTATACTGTACTGATTATATTTCTCAAATTTATATAAGGGAGGACTTTATGGTAACTTACCTCAAAATTTCTGAGAAACATGCATTTGACAAGCCAAACTTTGCTTTCAAGTTGTACAGTAACATCGTTGTCCCCAACTGGGTAGAATTTGACTGACCGCCAGGTCCAAAGAGAGGGGTGGTGGAAGAAAATTTAAGGCTTTCGAAAAGGTGTCTGTGATATGAGCATCATCCCCTAGCTAATCATCATTTTGGAATGCATCTAACAACATTGTCTCCATGGCAGTCGTATCCCTTAAGTAATCATCCATACCAACCTCTATTTGATTGCCTCCATTGCCAGCTTGTGAAGAACTACTATTGTTGTTGTCATTCCTAATTGGTGAATCTGGACGTAGCGGGAATTGAATCGATGGTTGATTCAACCATTCTTGGTATCGTTCATCTCTGATTTTTTCTCTTAATTCAGTATTCTCTCAATTTGACATTGTCATGGGGTGCAACAGAATATGGTAGGTAGGTCACTCATCATCACTAGAATCTTAATAATTTAAAAAAAAAAAAAAAATTGAACATGATTAGTACAAAATCTATGATATCAATTAGTAACCACGTTGACAATATTAGATGATTAATTGGTTTGACGTTGAAATAATTACATTAATCAATATACCAAATAATTATAATTTTTACCATCATTAATGTCCTAGGATTGTGGCTAGAAGATGCAATATTGTTACAATTGGCAGGGTGAAGCGGTTGTCCATTTTCATCTACCAAATGCGTCTTGCGGTATGTTGCTCCTGATAAGAGCTTCCGACGTTTTGGAGCTGACGTTTAAATATTTTGTGCATCTGAACTCGATTCTGAATATGCGTGAACCTACAAATTTGTATACATTATAAATTTAATTAAGTTGTGCATGATTGACATAGATAAAAAACATAAATTCAATAGATAATGAAAATATAAATAAAATTTGAAATAAATATTACGTTTCGAAATGGATAGGGATAACTCCGCGATGGACTTTGAGAAATATTATGGAATGAGCTGGATTTTGAAGAATTTTCCATTCGATATAATATGATATTTTCTCCCTGCATTTGAGCAAAATCAACAATAAATTTTGGTGCACATACCTAAAAGTAATTTCGGCGAATTAAAAATGGACTTCTTGTTATCGATGCTAATATACAGATCACTGCACCGGTGCATTTCGTTAATGCACACCGGTGTCGTGATATAAATGGACGCACCGGTGCGATGACATTAAGTGACGCACTGGCAACGAATAACCGCAAATAAAAAAAGTGCAACTCTATTTTCTTTAAATGAAAAAAAATGATAAATTGAAAACTGGGCGGAAAAATATTTTCGAAAATCTAATTTCATAAAACAATTCTTTAAATACTAAACACTTTTCATTATTTCACTATTTTTGCAAAAAAAAATCAGTCAGAGATTTGCAAGAGACATACCTGGAGCAACAGAGCACGAGAGCATTGTGGAGCAACGAAATACGTTCGAACAGAAGTATTCAGACAATCAAAATTCCAAACTTCTAGTGATTCAAACCCTGTCGCATAGAATTTCAAACGATCTTGTGATTAAATTTTATTGTTTTTTTTACTTTTTCTGCATTTTTTTTTACGCAATAAGAAAAAAATTTCAATTTCTTTTTCATTTTCAGAAACAAAATAAAAAATAAAAAAAATCATTTTTACCCTAAACCCTACATTCTTTTTGTTTCTGCCATTTCTTATCCTTGTTTCTGTGATTTCAGAATTAGGGCTTTTCATTTTAGATTTATAGGGTTTTTGTATTGCTATATATAGGCCTAAGACATCCAACCCACAGGACGACTTGCATAGTCGAATCTCAATCCATATCGGCCCTTGCGTGAATTTTTTATTTTATTTTTTTAATCGATGCGCCCTGTGTAACCTAGCGCACCGGTGCGCTGAATTATCCCAGCGCACCGTGAAAGTATTGTGTTAAAAATTTTAAATATATATATATATATATATTTAATCAGTGCGCCATATGTAAAATAGGGCACCGGTGCACTATTTCACTATGGCACACCGCGAACATGTTGTTTCGCAAAAAAAAAATTGATTGTGTTAATTGGTGCACCATGTAACATATAACGCAACGCATCAGATCTCCTAGTTGACAGAGAGCACCATATGGTGGTCCCTTGTTTGCGTGAGGTGTTTATGCTACAAAAACTAAACTAGACGATTTTTATTATTTTCTCTGTGTTAATTTGTGCGGTGGTTAACATGTAACGCATCGAGGCTTCTTGTTGACATAGAGCACCGTACAGTCTATTATATTGTTTGTGCGGTGCATTTATAAGACAGCCACGCACCGATGGCGGTGCGTACACCATGAATGCGCACCGGTATCTTGAATTTTTTTTTTTTACTTGAAAAATTGACAATTTATTTATAAAATATATTAATAAATGATATGGTACAGGTTTCATATTGATAAATAAAATTGTTGACAAGAGATCAAGTAACAAAAATACTGATAACACATCAAGAAAAGCAAAAAAGACAAGTTCTTTGTAAATTCTTTACAAAAAAAATATTTTTGAACTATATGTAAGTTTAACTAATATGCATTGTTTACTTTGTATCATGCAGAGCCACAAAATGACGAAACTCGATAAAGATTATTTCTGATCTAGGACCAAAAGAGCATAAAAGCTTGATGGAAAAATTTCAAAAGGATGAATCAGGTGAATGAAAAAAGACTATCGATCCAATATGAGCTTCTTTTTTTAATTTTCATTAATAATATACTTAAAATTATTAGATAACATGTGTAAAACAATATATTAATTCACATTTGTTTAATGTTCTACAGGGACCAACAACTCAGAAAAAGAATGTTGTTCTAAGAAAAGAAAAAAAATAGAACATGCAAATGAAAATGAATTTCTCCTTAGCTCATCTAGAGTGGTGTCGGAGGTTAGCGAAAGGGGGAAAACTTTTACAAAAGTTTGAGGGATATAGTGGAACGAATGTATAAACGTTCTTTGCACTTACAATACAAAAATCAATCCAGTGATTCTAAGAACCAAATTTTATCTAAACTATAGGAAGAGCTTCCAAAGAATTGGTCAATGAGACATGTCAGACTTTTAATAGCAAAAACGTACAACAACAAAAAAGAATGAATGAAAAAGTAATATTCCTTTAAATGTTTGTCTAGAATTATTTATAAATATCACTTTTGTTATATTTACTTTTCATATATCAATATAAAAATTAAATAGTTTAGTGTAAAGTTACATTTTCAGAAAGATTATGAAAATTTCGAAAGATGAATGAGCTGATATTAGAAATATGTCAGTAGAAATGTCCAAAAAGGTGTACAAGGAGATGGTTAAAGAAATGGACAAAATTGCATCGCGGGAGGAGCCATCTAAAAAACAACGTGTTTCAAATGTAATATGTAATCATTGAATTTTTCTATCATTAGGTACAATAAATAAACAATTTAGCATTAAATATTATTTTTCAAGTATTTTATTGTAGAAAAGAAAAGAAAATAGAACCCATTTAGCGCATAAAATAGGACAAGGAAGAAAATGGTTGATATCTAAGTTTGTGAATAATTGTTACTTCCTTATAACAACTTAACTAGATTTTTTTTTGTATTTTTTAAGTTGTGTTACAAAAATCATCATTAAATGTCTTCAAACAAGTGCTAACATACAAAGAAGAACCATTAGACGAATTCATTGACATTGGGTTAAATATGGGTTGTGAGCATATGTTGGCATATCATAAATTAATTGTGGAATTTGTAAGCATCTATCAATCTTGTTTTACTTAGCTCCGTCTATAATTAATAGAACAAAAAAATCTTTTATATTAAATATATGATTTGTTATGGGGTATAAAACTTGCAAGAAACAAAGTATGGAACTGCGCCAACAGATGAAATCTTGAAAGATGGCATGGTACATGGTTTTGAAAGAATGTGTATAGTTTATGAGTCAATTGCTGTTATGGTACGTCATTTCTTTTCGATTTACATTGATGTGTATTATTTAATATTGCAATTTTCATTATTTTCACCAATGTATATACACTCATTACAGTTTATTTTTATGTTTGTAGATGGAAGGTCAAGAAGATCAAAAAACAATTAACACCATGAACAAAATTATTCCTGAAAATAACCCATCATGGAAGTAGCTCTAGCAGTGATAGCAGTTCAAGCGAAGAATGATCATCACTATGTTTGGATATCAAAGCAAGGTGTTGTATTTTATGAAATATTTGTCTGTGAAATCAGAAATCTTGTTTAATGTAATGGACATAGTGTCCCAATTGAAAGACAAAGGGATACCAATTTGATACCAATAACTGTCCCATTTTGTATGACAAAGACAATCTTATTCACACACACACACACACACACACACACACATATATATATGTTTTAATTTATTCTATTGTGTTCTCCATTGTCGCTATGAAATGTAACACCATTGGTTAAATTTATGGATGATTAAATATTATAATGAAGAGATGTGAAATTTGATGCTTTGATATAACAAATTAATCCAAACATCACATTCAAATGCACTAATAAAAATTTAATTCATATGAATATTGTTAAAAGATGTGTGTCATCTTTTGATGAATAATGAATTTTTAAAAATCACAATAATTATGATATGATATAACAAATTAATCCAAACATCACATTCAAATGCATTAATAAAAATTTAATTAATATGAATAATGTTATAAGATGTGTCGACTTTTGATGAATAATGAATTTAAAGTAATCACTATAATTGCACTGTCACAGGTCGATGTTTCTAAAAAATACAAAATGAACATTGGTGTGTGTTAGTTACTGTACATTGGTGCGTTTGTATGATACAGTGCACCAGTGTGTTTCTACGACCTATATGCACTGCAAAAATACCAATACCAATTTTTAATCTCGGTGTGTTTGTGAGATACTGCGCACCGGTGCATTTATGTGAGTCTACGCGCTGGGGCATTTGTATGACCTATGGGCACCACACAAATATCAATACGAATTACAACAAACGATGCGTTTTTCAGATACTACGCACCCGTTCGTTTCTATAACTCGATGTATCGGTGTGTTTAGACGACCTATGGGCACCGCACAAATCCCAAGACCAATTAGAACAGCCCCATGCGTTGTATTACCAACACTGCGCCCCGGTGTAGTTTTATACCTTGACGGCCCGGTGCATGAACCTTCGACCGCCCCGGCCCACCTTATAGATGACACGCACCAGTGTGTTCACACCTTCGTGGCGCACCGATGAAACATCCGTAATAACCTTCAGCCGCCCAGTTTTTTTATTTTTGTTGAAATTTCGTTAAAAGCTCCGCCAAAACCTCCGTAACCATAAACAGATGTTGTAGCAAATGTTTTTTGACAATTTTAGCCAATTTTATAACACTAAAAACCTCTTTTATAACCTCCGCTAGAGGGTCTTTTCCTCGTAGTGCTTGGAGGTGAATGATAGAAGATTGAACAAGCGATGGGTGATTCACAATGTCAACTGAATCCCCAACATTTTCATTAAGGATGAAGCCATAGGCTTCACTGCCATAGTCAATATTTTAGTCTTGTCATGTCCCATGCCTTCCAAATCTAAATCTAAATCTTTTGCATTGTCTCATGCCTTCCAAATGATCTAAAAAATGATCCTTTAATACAAACTACAGTTTGGACTATTAAGATATTAGGAAGCCTATGTAGAGCAAGCACCTTGCCAACAACCAACTTCCTCTTCAAGAATTTCATCCCATCTTGGATCCACTACAACCCTAGCAACCATCTCTCTAAGTGCTATTGTAGGTATTTGCAAGGACATAAGATCATTCCAAATTTTGGGTTGTATGCTATGCTCTGGCTTCCAAAGTTTTTCCCTTCAAATTTTATAACAAGGATTCTTGGACCTCCAAGATCCTTAAGGAAGAGAAAATACAACTGACCCAATAACTTTTAATCATTTACTCATCATCATCATCCTCAGCACCAACATTCAAAGCATTCAACTGAGCAATCAATTTTTTCTTTCTTTCTTCGTAGGTTAGTTTCCTTGTTCTCTGCCTTGACGCTGGACATAAGACCGTGTCCAATTCTCGGTTGTATGTTATGCTCTGGCCTCCAAATTTTGTAGCTACAAAGTTTTATACCAAGGATGCTTGGACCTCCAAGATCCTTAAGGAAGAGAAAATACAGCTGACCCAATAACTTTTAATGATTTACTCATCATCATTATCCTCATCACCAGCATTCAAAGCATTCAACTAAGAAATCAATTTGTTCTTTCTTTCTTCGTAGGTTAGTTTCCTTGTTCTCTGCCTTCACATTGGACATAAGACCATGCCCAATTCTGGGATGTATGTTATGCTCTGGCCTCCAAAGTTTGTAGCTTCAAAGTTTTATACCAAGGATGCTTGTACCTCCAATATCCTTAAGGAAGAGAAAATACATCTGACCCAATAGCTTTTAATCATTTACTCAACATCATCGTCCTCAGCACCAGCATTCAAAGCAATCAATTTTTTCTTTCTTTCTTCAGAGGTTAGTTTCCTTTTTCTCGGCCTTCACGTTGGAAATAAGACCATGCCCAATTCTGGGCTGTATGCTATGCTCTGGCCTCCAAAGTTTGTAGCTTCAAAGTTTTAAACCAAGGATGCTTGGACCTCCAAGATTCTTAAGGAAGAGAAAATACAGCTGACCCAATAACTTTTAATAATTTATTCACCATTGTTTCATTTTTCATTTGCCTGTTTTGTGGTCAGTGGTTTTTAGTTTTGTGGATGTGCTCTTGATTATATTCACTGGTAAGCAGGGTCCTATCTTCAGAGGAGCCCGAGACTGTTTTTAAGTTTTAATCATTTTTCTAACAGGTTGACACATTTTATATTGAATTCATAATGTTATGGGAGGCAAGAGTAACTTCCGGTGAAATTAATGATGGGGTGAAAAATGGTTTGGTAAGATGTTTATCAAGGAGTGTAAAAGGTAGATTGTACATAGATGCTTTTGCTGATTTTTTATTCACTTTCAAGTTTCAACTGTTATTTTTTGTCTCTCAGGGTGGCATTGTCCTCTACCAGCCTTCTAGTGAGTTCTTACCAATGATAGACAAGGTATGAACTAAGTCTATTTAATATTCTGTTTTATGTTGTTTTATATTCATTATAGAGAGGAAAAAAGGCTTGAGTTTGTTTCATAGCTGCAGATGTATTCAACAGTGTTAAGTCCATTTGCGCTCTATTTACCAGTTTATAGCTTGGGCATTGGAACTTTTGTTAGCATTGTTGTTGGCTAGTATTTATCAGATTGCACCTTTTGTGAGGAACTTTTTTATCGGGCAAGTGATTAGGAAGTGCAAAGCTATAGTTTCATCTGAGTATACCTTTTTTCTAGGTTTTTGCATTGTTGGTTGAGAAGACAAAAAAAATCAGTGGAGTTGTTATCACCATAAAAAAAATTTCTAAACTCTAAAAGTTTACCTTGTTCTAGTCATGGTGTCAATAGGTCTTGAGTCATTTCATTTATGAATTGGGTAAGTGATAGGTTAGAAGTCACAAAATGACATTTTCATTTCCAAATAATGTCTTTAAGTCTCATTCCATGCTTTAAAGGTCCCATCATCCATTTAGAAGTCATGTTTTTAACCTTTGAAAAAAATATTCTGCAATAAGCCACGAAACCGCAGTTTCGTAGGGCAGCCAGTTGAAAAAACTAGTTTTGCGCTTCGAAAGCGCTTCTACTTTCGTAGCGCATATCACCAAAATTGCACTAAGCACGCTACGAAAGCGCAGATTCGTAGGGAAGTCATGTCAAAACATCAAATTTTTCAGAATATGTTAGTTTTTCATAATTAGGAGTCAGTTAGGGGTCATCTCCAAAACATGTAACCGTTCAAACTCATCATTGCAATCATAGAGGTCTCATTTATGAAAGAAAAGTTCAAATTTGAAATACCTACATGCATTATTCACTCCAGTTTTCATGCAAAACAGTTCAACATATATGTTTCAAGTTTTAAGCTTATGGTTATCTTAAACCAAAGCTTTTCTCATCTTCTATCAAGTGAGGTTGAATGTTTTATCAAGCGAGGCTGACTATTATCATCAAGTGAGACTGATCATTAAATTCTACAGGAAGCAAACAGAAATTTCCGAAGGAAAGAATGGTAGAGGATAAAAGGAATCACAGGTCAGGGCATTGCTTGAGGTCAGAACCTGAAAGCACAGGAGCCCTAGCTAAAGATAAAACAATGTTAGAGGGTTTCAAGAAGGCAAGGTGTTTGAATTTTTCTGAAAAGCTGCAGGGAGGACACAGTCAAGTAACAAAGGAATTTTCCTTGCATTTCATTGGTTCAAACACAAAGATTGGAATCTTAAATTTGTCAATTACTCCTGAGACCATAGCCTTGGTAACTGAGATTGCTAGAGGGAAAGAAACATGGTTTAAGGGTTTCATATTTGACATGGAGGCATGCAAGGTGTTTCTAAAGCCAGAATTTACAGAGATGGATTTAAACAATGCAATTCCCAGGAGCTACATCAAAGATAGCTATGCTAATTTACTCTTCAATATCCAGAGGTATTTTACTTGTGAGGGCAGGTACCATAGAGTTTATTCATACCATTTCAAAATTCTATTACACTTTACAGGTATGATATCTTTAGACTTGCCATCTTTCCTGTATAGAAGCATTTCTAAGATGGCAGACAAGGTTCAAATGAAATCTGAAGGGTGTGAAACTTCTCTATTTCACCATGGTTTAATCAAACTAGTGGTCTTAAATGAACTCCAAAATATTAACATAGAATGGTCATCATTTTTATTTTTATGTGGATTTGGAGTAGAAGCTCAAACTACAGTCAGTAACCCTAAGGTAAAAGAAACTCCACCAGCAGAATCCAGCAAACCTATAGTGACAAGGACAAAAAGGTTTGTGAAGTTAAAACCTAGGAAATAAGTGAAAGAACAGGTAGGAAAGACATCAATTTTCATTGAATAAACTCCTCAACCTGCAAAACAAAGGTTAGATGAGATTGAAGAAATTTCATAGAAACAGTCAGCTGATAAACAAGTTAAACAGAGACTGACTAGGAGTCAAGTTGCAAAAGCAAAAGGGAAAGCAATGTTTTCAGGAAAAAGTGACAGTCCAGGTTTAAAGGGGAACTTAGATGATATCTTGAAAGCAATAGACATAGAAGAGTCTCCTTTAGTACAAGCTGACTTCATAAAAATTGATGAAGGTAAACAGAAAAAGATGAAGTCATCCAAAAAACTGGAGTTTAATGATGAAGATGCAGCATTTGTCTTCAAGGCTAGGAAGCATGTAACTAGATAGTGAAAGAGGATACAAGAACTTAATGTTGAGCTAGAGAAAACTGATGAAGCACCTACTGTTTGTGAATAATTAATAGATCTTTCTTCACCTATATCAGAAAAAGCCAAAAACAAAGTATTCTCAACACAAACAACAAAAATCAATTATGAAGAGATGGAGGAAAATTTAAAGTTAGCTAATCATGAAATTGCCAGGTTAAAGAAGAGAACTAGAAAGCATTCTATTGAAAAAACAAGTTTCAAGAGGATAAATATTAAAATCCCTTTGGGAAGGTGAAAAGGTTTCTAGATCAGAAATTCCTAGCAGTGAGGATCAATTTTTCACTTGGACTGTACCAGCCATAAAAGAAGCAAAATTTGTGAGAGTTATGAATACTCATTTGATGGCCAGCAATAGAAATTTAAAGAGACGGGTTGAAGACTTGGAGATTCAGCTAACAAGATCTCAAGAAAAGCTAAAGCAACAGTGAAACAGGGTAATGAAACAGTGCAGAAAAATGATAAATTTTAAATCAGTCTTTCATTAAGGTGAAGATAATGTTTTGTGAAAATCATCTTTTTGAAAATAATTTATATGTTTTGAAATAATATCAGCACTTATAAGGTAAAAGCATCCCCAACTCAAAAATTTTGAAGACTGTTTAGAAGACTGTGTCAAAATCAGCTTGCACAGCAGTTTCGTAGCGCGCTACGACACTACTGAGGATGTCTTTTTGCACTTTTTCATATGAATTTTGGAGGGAAGAATGATAAGTTTTGGCTTTAAATTTTTCTAGTGGAAGCATGGAGATTATAGGTGAAGGTTCAAATGAATAAAACAGGAGAAAAAATTATTAAAGGAAAAGTTTCACAATGACCTACAAACTGCGCTACGAACACAGGCTACTTTCATAGCGCAGACCTATTTCCTATCCTTTTACATTATTTCGGAGATGTTTTTCTGCACAGGTGGAAGATTAAAGGATTCGGAGCAATGATTGGCAATTATGACACATGTAAAATTGATCTATCAATGATCACAAGTGCTCGAAGATGAAAATGGAAGTTAAGGGCTAAAAAACAGGAAACCTGCCTCCTGATTTCTAGGACAGTTTTTGTCATCATCAGCAGGATTACATCAAAGGTGGAGACATCATCAAAGTTCAAATACATGGGATTGCAACTGCCAAAGGAAGAATTAAAGTTTATATAAGGTTGTTGCAAGCATATTTAGGAGTTTCACTCCTATTAGAATTAGGACTTTTCAAAGGCAGTATAGCTGTCATTTTGTAATTAATGGCATGTTTAAGATTAGGAAAGGTGTCAAATTAAGTGAATTCAATTTTTCTAGTGGAGGATCAAAGAATCCTATATTATAAATGCTCTATATAGAGCATGAGGTCGAATTCATAAAGGTTGGGCATTTTCATTAGCAATAGACTGTGTTATTGTATGTCACTGTGTCTTTTTCAACTTAATACAAAGATATGTTTTGACAACTCAAGATTCATAAGGAGTTTATGTTTATCATTGTTCTATGGCCTTCCTTAATTATCTATTTGTAGTAGTATTTGTATGTGATACTTAGAATTCATTTGACAATGCTCTAACTTCCTTTACATGCAAATAGACTGTGTTTTTCACTATGTGATTGTTTTATTCATTTACCTAGACCCCAAATGCCTTGACTTCCATGCTTAACATATTGTGATGTTTTTTTGAATATTATCTTGACTCCATGGCCCAATGAAAGTTTGCTAATCTGTGATACAACTAGTTATACCATTTTATCATTTTATCCTAGAGTTAGCCATATATCCATTAATCAAAAATCATAAACCTTTGAGAGAGCCCTCTTAGGTTGAGGAGGCTAAGCCTCAGCCAAAATATTGGTCTAAAAGAGTTACACAAAGTCTACTTGATGAGCAGCCTATTAGGGACAGATTTTGTGATAACAGGAGCCTTGGTTGAATATCACAAATATTGTGTTTATGTACATTACCATCGTGTGGAAGAGGAGGTGATTTATGTATTGACATGAAAGGGGGGAGATTTAGTAAATAGAGCTCCACACAGTTCTTGTTAATTTAATATCTTGAAATAAGCCTTTGTTTTATTTTCACTGTATTTAGTGAAACGATTTCATTTGATTCATATCCATGTAGGTATGTACAGGTCTTGGTTGCCATATCCAAATTCTTAGGTTTCCGACCTTTCAAATTTTCTTTCTTTTGTACTTTTTCCTTCTCTAGATTCATTTCAAGCCTTCGTCCAATAATTTTGTCTAAATTTCCTGTGGCATTTCAAGCCATGATTATGTTGGAACCAAAATTTAACCAGGACTAGAAATTCATTCCCATGGATCACTTAAATAATTTCCATTGTCTAATTAACATTAAACACATTTGAATACTTTCCTATTTTTCATGTGTTTTGGAGCAGATTTGGGGTGCACTTGCAGAGCATGTAACAAGTGTAATTAAAGAAGGTGATACTCAGGTTTTGGAATGGACAATGTGCATAGCGATGTCAGTAATGAAGGGTGTTTAAATCCTTTTAACTGATCACCATATCTATATGTAATACACCATCATTTTGTATTTCAAAGAGAATTTTTTGACAAATCTGTCTGTTTGTCTTTGTAATTGAGCAATGCTCCAAATGCATGGACATGATAAGTTATGGTGATTTTTATTTCACCAATTTGTATTCTCATATAGTAAATTTATAAATGTTAAGACAACAGGGAAAAAATGAATAACAACAGGGTGTTTCATAACAACACATTTGAGGTTGTACAAGAATAGGATAGTCCTCTTCATAGTGCACACTAACAATTTATTGTCCTTCCAAAGCAAGGCCTGAAAAGTATATTTCCACTATCAAACATATATATTACAAACATGCTACTTTACAGAAGCCCATTTTCCAATAGCATTATAATAACTCAAAGGTTGAATATGTCTGCATGCAATATAAACCTACAGAAACCAGGTGAAAGAAATCATGTTCTATCACTTGGTATTTTTTTCATTTTTGAAAATAAGGCATCTTACATTTCATTCATTCTCACTAAAATCACTTGGTCTCATCTTGGGGACCTCAGAAATAAATTTTCAACATCTGAAAGGCTAAACATCTCCTCTTTTTTGAGATTCAACAAGATGATGATCCTAGTGAAAATTAAGCACCTACACTAGGTGGGGCGTGTTGGGAATCACGATTGTCGTTAGACCAAAACCCGCAGGTGTTAGTCAATGATCGCATCGCCAGAGATAAAGATCCACGAGAGGCGGTTAGTCCATGTCGCGAAACACACAGAGAGTGTTGGTTTATTGATTAGGTGATCATGTCCAAGAGGAAAAAAATGCTCAAAATTGGAACAGCTTAGAATTGGTTGCAAACAAAACGACCGAATAGGCCCCGTCGTTGTGATTCTAGCATCGTGAATAGGACCCAAATCCAATGTCGTATGAGGAAGATATTGAAGTTTTAAAATGCCCAATAACCTTCAAAACAGGACCTTTGAACTCAGAAATTTTTTCATCTTCAGAAAAAATTTATGGCAAAAAAATTCATTTTGATATGGTGTTATGGTGGCCTATCAGAGGGTACCATGTGGCCTGCCCGGAGGCTGCCACATGGCCCCAGGCCAAAGGTTCAAGTCTATTTAAAAAGTTATGTTGGTGGGCAGACTAACCTGAGCTAAACGCATTCGGGTCAATCGTGCACAACCCAACCCGAACGTTCATGGGTCAGCCCGTAGTGGCCTCGTGCAAAGTGAACGTGAAAGGGTTAGTTGGGCGGAGGTCGACCCGACCTGCACGCAAAGGGGTCAACAGTTGGATCGTTGGCATGTTGTGTTGAACGAAGGTTGGGCGGAGTTAAGTGTAAGCCCCAGGGCTAAAGGAATAATGCGCACGACCACAAGTTATGACCGTGTCTTAAGCCAATTCACCGGCAGAAAAATCTGGGTTAAGCACTCAGGTGCTAGCCCCCAACCATATGACCTGCACCCGGTGTCCAAGGGCACGACTTCAGCCTTATCCACCAGTTAAACTAATCATCCGATAAATCCGCATGTGAACACGTCCATCAAAACGACAGTTAAAATTTGTGTCTCTGCCTTATTTAGCGCGTGGTTCTGACAATTCGGAGATTCCGCCTTTTCTGGTGGAGCTAACTGGAGTTAGCCAAATTTAGTGGAGGATTTCTAGTGCCACTGGGAAAAATACTGTTTGGATCATAACTTTCACCATATTCAACCAAATTAGACAAAATTTTAGTCAATTTTGAGTGTTCTGAGCATTCTGGAGCCATTGGAATAGGTTGCAAAGCCAACAGAGGTGTTTTTAAGCCATTTTTTATTCAGGGAATCTTGGAGAGCCATCAGGGCCATGAGAGAAATGAAGCGGCATTGGGCTACACTTCACTATTTAAGGTGAAATAAAAGCCATACTTAGCTTATTTTTGTCTTATGGATTCATTTTCACAGTTTTTTCAGCCTGTTTAGACTTCTTTCTCACTGTAAAACCAATTTGAGCATCATAATATATCAAGGACATGCCCATTTGGAGCCTTGGACCCGGCAGATGTAGCCCAGGAGGGGTGAACTGCCTCATCATGTTGTTGTGTTGTTATGGTGAATTTATTCTGCTATGTATTTCTAATTCAAGATGTTAAACGGTAATTTTAATTAACATTCCCTCACACATAAACTAAAAAACAGTTGTCAAAAACACTTTGTTTAATTTGCAAGACATGACAAACACTTTGCACACTTAATTAAATGGAAATGAAAACTTTGAACAACAGATACAAATAGTTTCATTTTCAGATCAGATGGTATCAGAGCTAAGGATTTGAGCCTTAGGAGCTAGAGTTTTACTTAGCATTTGTTTTGTGCAAAGATATAGTTGATTGTTTGCAAGTTTTGATGCTTACTAGGCTTAAACTCAAGAGAGGTGAAGGACATTTGGTTAGTGTACAAAGTAATCCACAACCAAGAATGGTCAGATAGCCACCTCCAAGAGCCATAGAAGCATCTTCAAGCATGTCTTCAAGAGAGGGAGAAGCTCCTGAAGATATGGATCCCAAAGAAGAGGAACGAGTGTTCCGAAAGGCTTTCTTGGATATGACGGAGATGGTGAGGATAATCTACCAAGAAAGGAATGATAGGCTGTTGGAGAAGGGTCAAAAAAACAGAAAGAAGGAGAGGGTTCTTCAAGAGGAAATAAAAGTGATGACAAGTCAAAGAAAGGACACGGAGGAAATGGTGATCCACCATCCCCATATTCATCCTCTTCCTCTACATCGTCATCCTCAACTTCGGTGAATCAATCTCACAAGTCTAAAACCACTGGTAAAAGTCCATTTTTAAAGCTTGATGTCAAATTTGAGTTGCCTATGTTTAACAGTGAAGTAAATGCAGAGAAACTTGAAAATTGGATCATACAGTTGGAAGTTTACTTGAGGATATAGAACCTTCATGATGACGACACCAAGATACAGTTAGCCTCATTGAGAATGGATGGAGCAGCATTGGTATGGTGGGAAGCCAAGACCAAGGATGAAATTAAAAAACATGGTAAGATCACTTTATCATGGGCTGAATTTATTACTGCAATTAAAAAGAAATTTTATCCATTAGCTCATTTACAAAAGGCTATCATGAACTGGCAAAACTTCAGACAGCTTAAGGGACAAAATGTACAAGACTACACCCAAGAGTTTAGGAGAAGAGCACTCTTATTAGGGGTAGACTTACAAAGTCAAGATACTTTGCTGAAATATATAGGTGGTTTTCACAGCTACCTTAAACATACTATCCTTATGTTCAATCCTACTAGTCTAGATGAATTTTTTGTACAAGCTACACATTTAGAGGCTAGAGGGAAAAACACTTTTGATGAGGGTAGAAAGAAGCCTTTTAAGGGGGGAAAAAAAAAACCTTTAAAGGAAAAGGCAAAAAGAATGCATCTGTCAAACAAGAGGGTGAGAAAGTGATATGTAAACATTTTTCAAGAGAAGGCCATGAAGAGAAAAAATATTGGAAATTACATCCTGAAAAAGAACTCAGTTTAACAAAAACAAAGGAAAGAAGAAAATTGTAGCTACTACAACTACACCACAAGACTTAGGTGATGATTCAGGTGACGAAACCAAAATTGCAGCCATGGGTTTGAAAGGTATGAAAGGAAATGAAACTAAAACTAAGCCAAGCACTAGTACTTCAAACTGTCATGTACAAACTCCAAATGAGGAAGAAAGAATTGAATTGTTCCATGTGAGGGTAGTCTCAAAACATACAAAAATAGACACACTGTTTGACAGTGGGTCACAAGCAAATATCATATCAGAAGACTTGGTCAAACAACTTAAACTTGAGACCATTCCACATCCAAATCCTTATCCACTTGGGTGGATATGCAATGATGCAAACTTACAAGTCTCAAGAAAGTGCATATTGCGATTCACGATTATTGCACACTTTATTGACACAGTTGAACTTGATGTAGTACCGCTTGATACATCAGGAATTGTTTTGGGAATTCCTTACTTATTTGACAGGAAAGCAATCTTCCATCACCATGAAAATAAGTATCATCTCTTTAAATATGGCAAGGAGTTCATTGTCAGATCACATCGCAAGAAGGCAAATATAGCGATGGTAAATGCGGGACAGGTAAAAAGGCTAGTGAATTCTAGTAAGAGTTGTGTAATTCTTATGGTTAAGCCCAAGGTTGATGTGAATCATGAGTCATTTGAAAATTGTGATTCCAAGCTTAAATCAAATTTATATGATGTAGTTGATGCACATCATGAGATGTTTCAGGAACCGACAGGTTTACCTCCTAAAAGGGAGATTCAGCATGAAATCCATTTACATCAAGATTGTCCTCTTCCTAACATAGGCATGCATCACATATCTATCATGGAGAATGCTGAAATATAGAGGCAAATTAAAGACTTGTTGGAAAAAGGATTCATAAGACCAAGCACTTCACCATGTGGGTCACCGATAGTGTTGATTCCAAAGAAAGATGGAACTTGGCGCATGTGTGTGGACTTCAGGGCATTGAACAAGATAATGGTAAAGAATCGTTACCCACTCCCAAGGATAGATGATTTGTTAGATCAGTTGAAAGATACTAAATATTTAACTAAGTTAGACTTACGTAGTGGTTATCATTCAGTTAGAATTGCAAAAAGTGACATTTGGAAGACAGCATTTAAAACCAAACAGGGACTCTTTGAGTGGCTTGTTATGTCGTTTGGTTTATGCAATGCACCTGCAACTTTCATGCGGGTAATGGATGATGTATTACGTATTTTTCTTGATGATTTCATTATTTTCTACTTAGATGACATCTTAATTTTCAGCAAGACTAGAGAAGAGCATGTCATGCATGTTAATAAAGTACTTGATATTTTAAAGAAAAATCAGTTGTTTCTTAAAATGTCAAAGTGTGAATTTGGAAAGACTTCTTTGGTTTATTTGGGACACATAGTAGGAGGAGGTGCTTTGACAATTAATCCTTCTAAGGTAGAAGCCATTGTGAATTTGCCTACTCCCAAATCCATTACAGCGGTAAGAAATTTTTTGGGTGCAACTCAGTATTGGAAGAAGTTTATTTCTAACTTCTCTGCCATGGCTGCTCCTATGCATGCAGTGACAAGTGTGAAGTGTGATTTCCAATGGGGAGGCAAGCAACAGAAATATTTTGAGTCTTTTAAAGAGAAGATAGGTTCAGCTCCAGTCCTTGCATTACCGGACTTGAGACAGCCATTCGAGATTCAGACCAATGCTAGTGATTACGCCATGGGTGCAGTTCTCTTACAACATGGTAAGCCTATCGCATTTCATTCTGAGACATTTAATGGCGTTGTTGTGAAATATCCTACATATGATCAGGAGTTGTATGCATTGGTAAAAAGCGTCAAAAAGTGGAAACACTATTTGATGGGCAAAGAAACATTTTTTCATACCAACCATCAGCCTTTACAGTACTTGCAGTCGCAAAGTAAATTGCAGCAGTCACAACATTTCAGATGGATGGGCTTCCTACAACAATTTCACTTGGTAAAAAGGTACAAGAAAGGTATTTACAATACAGTTGTTGATATGCTTTCAAGGCCTATTATTAGTTCTACTACTTTACTTAAGAATGATTCTATTGTACATGAGAGCTACATAGAACAATATGCATCAGATGTTGATTTTAAGGATGTGTATGCTAACTTGAGTGAAGGGAATCATGTTGAGGAGAATGATTATCATTTGCATAATAATTTGTTGTTTCATATGGACAAGTTATGTATAACACAGGGGGAGAGACTAAGCATCATGAGAGAAGCTCATTCTTCTCTTATTGTTGGGCATTTCGAGGTAAGAAAAACAGTGGCACATTTACAGAGGTAATTTTATTGGCCTCGCATGGTAGATAGTGTTTCATGTTTCATTAGAGGATGTTCATTATGTGCTACAAGAAATCCTAGCAATAGGAATCTTGGTTTATATACGCCATTTTCGGTACCTTCTAGACCATGGGAAAGTGTTTCTATGGATTTTGTTGGAGGTCTACCATTATCTAGAAAGCAACATGATTATATTTATGTAGTAGTTGATAGATTCAGCAAGATGTGTATTTTTATGCCATGTAAGAAATATATAACTACTAAACAAACTGTTGATTTATATTTTCAACATGTATGGGTTCATTATGGCTTGCCTACTTCTATTGTTAGTGACAGGGATTCCATATTTGTTGGGAATTTTTGGTCCAATCTATGGAAGATGATGGACACCAAGTTGAAGAAGAGTACTGCTTTCCATCTACAAACAAATCGCCAAACAGAGGTAGTAAACAAAACCATTGTACATCTTTTGAGAGGTTATTGCAGCAAGCATCCCAAGCTTTGGGATGAGTAATTGCATTACATTCAACATACTTACAACCGGGCCAAGAACTCTTCTACAAATACTTCACCTTTTGAAGCTTGCTTTGGGTATTTGCCTAAGTCACCTTTAGATTTCATTCTTGAAAAGGATGTGGCCATTTATGGGCATAGTGACATTGACAAAGCTCGCATGTTCATTGAAATAATTCAGCTCATACATCAGCAGGTTCAAGAACAACTTGAAAAAAGTCAAGGCAAGTACAAGGAGAGGCATGATAAACACAGAGTTGATCATAAGTTTCAAGAAGGAGATGGGGTATGGCTATATATTAGTAAGGAAAGAATGCAGGGAGAAGGTAAAAATCTTAAGCCTATTCGTTATGGTCCATTCAAGATCCTTAAACAAGTTGGAAATAATGCTTTTCAACTATATTTGCCTTCATATATGAAAATGTATTCCATTGTGAATGTGGAAAATTTACGTTTGTATGAACCTCATTTAATTGTTGATTATGAAAGTGACATTCAGCTGCCATCCATAGAGGATTTCTCGCGAGAATTTTTGGATGAGTTGAAATAGGAGGCTATCCTTGACAGAAGGAGATGCACTTCGAGGAGGGGAAATGTTGATTATGTTCAGGTTGGTCTTAAAGGCAGCAAACCAAGTAAGGCAAAGTGGATTGAGGTGAAAAATGTGAGGGATATGTACCCTCATCTTCTTAATAGGTAATTGAAGGCTTTTGGGGTCCAAAAGCTTCCCAATGGGGAGGTGTGATCAGGTGATCATGTCCAAGAGGAAAAAAATGCTCAAAATTGGAACTACTCAGAATTGGTTGCAAACTGAACGACCGAATAGGCCTCGTTGCTATGATTCTGGTGCCATGAACGGGACCCAAATCCGATGTCGTATGAGGAAGATATTGAAGTTTTAAAACACCCAATCCTTCAAAACAGGTCCTTTGAACTCAAAAATTTTGTCATCTTCAGAAAAAATTTATGGAAAAAAATTTCATTTTTATATGGTGTTATGGTGACCTATCAAAGGGTGCCACGTGGCCTTCTCGGTGGCTGCCACGTGGCCCCAGGCCAAAGGTTCAAGCCTGTTTAAAAAGTTATGTTGGTGGGCAGACCAACCCGAGTTGAACGCATTCGGGTCAGTCGGGCACGACCCGACCCGAACGTTCATGGGTCAGCCCGTAGTGGCCTCGTGAAAAGTGAACGCAAAAGGGTCAGTTGGGCGGAGGTTGACCTGACCTGCACGCAAAGGGGTCAGCAGTCGGGTCGTCGGCGTGTTGTACTAAACAGAGGTTGGGTAGAGTTAAGTGTAAGCCCCCAGGGCTAAAGGAATAACGCCCGCGACCACAAGCTATGGCCGTGGCTTAATCCAATTCACCGGCGGAAAAATCTAGGTTAAGCACTCAGGTGCTAGCCCCCAACCATATGACGTGCAAGTGGTGTCCAAGGCGCGACTTTAGCCTTATCCGCCAGTTAAACTAACTGTCCGGGAAATCTGCATGTGAACATGTCCATCAAACTGACAGTTAAACTTTATGTCTCTGCCTTATTTAGCGCTTGGTTCCGATAATTCATAGATTCTGCCTTTTCTGGTGGAGCTAACTGGAGTTAGCCAAATTTAGTGGAGGATTTCTAGTGCCACTGGGCAAAATACTGTTTGGATCGTGACTTTAACCATATTCGACCAAATTAGACAAACTTTTAGTCAATTTTGAGTATTCTGAGCATTCTGGAGCCATTGGAACATGTTGCAGAGCCAACAAAGGTGTTTTTCAACCATTTTTTCTTCAGGGAAGCTTGCAGAACCATGAGGGCCATGAGGGAAATGGAGTTGCATTGGGCTACACTTCACTGTTTGAGGTAAAATAAAAGCCATACTTAGCTTATTTTTATCTTCTGAATTCATTTTCACAGTTGTTTCAGCTTGTTTAGGCTTCTTTCTCTCTGTAAAACCAATTTGAGTATCATAATATATCAAGGACATGCCTATTGGGAGCCTTGGACCCAGCAGATGTAGCCCAGGAGGGGTGAACTGCCTCATCATGTTGTTGTGTTGTTATGGTGAAGTTATTCTGCTGTGTATTTCTGATTCAAGATGTTAAATAGTAATTTTAATTAACATTCCATCACACACAAACTAAAAAACAGTTACCAAAAACACTTTGTTTAATTTGCAAGACATGACAAACACTTTTCACACTTAATTAAATGGAAATGAATACTTTGAACAGCAGATACAAATAGTTTCATTTTCAGATCATTTATCCAATGCCCAACAATCTCCCCCCAACGCGAGCCAGGTGTGTATTGAACTCATGACCAATGCTCTAATACCACTTGTTGGGAATCACGATTGTTGTTAGACCAAAACCCGCAGGTTTTAGTCAACGATCGCATCGCCAGAGATAAAGATCCACGAGAGGCGGTTATTCCATGTCGTGAAACACACAGGGAGCGTTGGTTTATCCAATGCCCAACAGGACCCACAGACTATTTTTAAGTGTATGTATATTTTTAGAATGGTGAGAAAATTCTATTGATAGCGGGACTCTATTTATAGATGGTTGAGCAAATTCTATTTATGGATGGAGTTCTATTTTTGGAATACATGTGCAAAGTCTATTCAGAGATCGCATATCTAAAAATAGAGTGCATGTCGATTATTATTATCTCTTAATAATAATTAGACAATAAATAATAATCTATTCTCTTGAACCACTTGATTTCAGTTAACTGATGTGGAAAACCAGTTGACTGAAGGAATTTTGAGTTCTAAGGTTGGTTGGTGGGACATGCAAGTGGACTTAGCTGTAACTGAGTGATTCGAAGTTGTAACAGAGTTGGATGTGTAGTTATGTGAGTTGTAAATTAGTTTAACTCAGTTAAGTGAGTTAAACTCAGTTGTGCTAGTTGTAACTAGTTGTAACTAAAGATACACTAGTGAAAGATCAGTGAATTAATTATTTAATTAATTCACAAGCAGTGGTCTCACATGCAACTAAAGAAATACTATTGTTAACTACATGCATGTCAGATCCAGTGGAGACCCAGTTGAGAGATAAGTGAAAGGGACAGTTTGACTATCTGTTGTGACATTAGTGAGTGCACTCATGCAACCACACACACATTGGAGATTCCAATGAGGATTGCGTAGTCAAGGCAAGGCAAGATCCAATTCATTCAGGGATTGTGATCAACATGGATTGCACAGTGGAGGCAGGTTGTCAGGAGGCAGTAAATTGGTGCATGAATATGCCAATTTTTGTATGAAAGTGTGAGAAGATTGTATATTGTACTGAGAGCTCTTGGATTAGAGTTTTGTATGAGATTGTTTCATGATCCATATACATAATATATGATAGTGGGGTTTTTATCTTTATGCTTTCCCGGTAAAAACATTTGTGTTATGTGTGATTGATCTTTCTTCATGTGTTTGCAATTGGGGATTAAATTTCCGCAAAGATTTAAGTAGAAGGATTCTATATTTAACAGTGGCATATAATTTTTAAATCAGGAGGATCCAGGAAATACACAATTGTATTAAAATTTCTTCACTTTTAACTTCCTGCTGGTAGAATTATGATGGCACACATGGAACTTTTTTGAAGAACTTAGCTATGATAGGGTGATTGAGTAATTGTAAATTTGTCAAACCAATTTTCATATAAACCTTTAGATAACATACTTCTTGAACTGGTCATGTGAGGAATTTTATGCGTGCTCTGCTCTCCTATGGTTTCTGCACGTCCCTGCAACGGCGCAGATTGACCCTTCCTGCCAACTGCAAACCATTGGCACTCACCTAATCGATCGTCGTTTTCTGGCATAGGTCTCCCTGCAATGGCAGGCCCTTCGGGGGGGGTGGGGGGCTTCACAGCCTTCCCCCTCAGACAAGGAAAAACAAAAAGCTAAGGAATCTACCAAGGACTTTGCCTCAGAACAAACAAATCTCAACGCTAAGGACACCCTGATGCAAGATACGCCAAACGACTCAACAGAAAATCTAGACAAGCACACTGAAGTACAAGAAGAAGAAGTTGGGCAAAAAGAAACGCCCACAATGAAATCAACAACCTGCAAACCCATTGTTGCTGAACGGCCCAAAATTGAACTTCCCAGCCACAGAATCAATTGTCAAATCTAGTACATGAAGGACCATGCCCTCATTGGTAAATTCATTGGATTCCGACCGACTGAAAAAGCTCTTTAAGGATGGATTTCTGCCAAATGGAAGCCCAAGGGACACATTACCCTACAGCCATGACCAAAATGGTTTTTCACTGCGATATTCATCTGCATTGAAGACCGCAACAGGGTTTTGGATGAAGGTCCCTACTTCTCCAACTCTGTTGGCTTGTACTTATGGAATTGGGTGGAGAGATTTAACCCAGAAAAGGAGGATTTCAGTTGGGCACCAGTGTGGATTAGGATTTACTCGCTCCCTTTGGAATACTAGGATGAAGAATCGTTGAGAGACATTGGCAAGGGGCTGGGGGAGTTCATAAGAATCGCTGAAGAAACGAAGTTGCGTAGATACACCTCATATGCACGCATCTGTGTCTACATGCGCCTGGATAGAGCCCTCCCAGACTCGGCAAGTCTTTATCATGATGACTTTGAATGGATCTAGCCCTTAGATTTTGAACATGTACCCTTATATTGTCACAAATGTCATGTTCATGGGCATCTCTTTCGGGACTGCCCTCTAAATACAAAGCCCCAAAACTTTGATCTCTTGGATAAGTCTACACAAGAAGGTTTTACCAAGGTCACAAGTAGGAAAAGGTCACACAAAAAACCTGCTTATGGGAAAAATCCCCATCAAGATGCCTCTTCCATTCCCTCCACGATTAATAGCTTTGAAGTTCTTGCTACAGCTGCCGAAGGCTCCCCACTAACCATCTAGCAAGCCCCCCAGGTGGTCAAATCTACCTCTCCTCCCCCCCCGCCGGGCTTTACCCCCAATCCTTCATCCATGGGAGATAAACTTGGAAATCCAGATGCATCTCTGAAAGACCCTGATTGGAAACCAAATGGAATGGACGTTGATTGCATCCCCAGTCAAACCTTGCTCTCTATCAATGCCTCAGCAGAAAGCAGTCAAGTGAAAAATATGGACGAAGAACCGGAAAGCATCGACTGTTGAGATTGCAACAAGATGAGGAGCTTAGTGGAAAGAAGTCGCCTTCACTAAGTGGGCCCGCAAGCTATTTTTGGCGCAAAGTCTATTTTTAGACTATGTCTATTTTTAGACATATGGATCATGTTCTATGAGTTGCAGGATGCTATTTGTGGATGGTTGGTCAAGTCGGAGAAAATAGATGGACTTCTATTTTTAGACATACTGGGCGGAATCTATTTTTAGATTGCCAGTCTAAAAATAGATATGTCGAATATTATTAGCTCTTAATAATATTTGGACTCTAAAAATTATCTTATCCTCTTGGAGCACTTCAGTTTGATGCCTGGATGTGGCACATGCAGCTGACAGAAGGAATTACACTATTCCTAGGGTTTAGTGGAGATATTGCATGGTTGACTTCAGTTAGAACTCATGTGACAGAATTTGGTGGAGTTGATGAGACAGTTAATGGAGTTGTGTTCAGTTTAACTTAGTTGAGCTAGTTGTATCTAGTCTAACTGATTGATACAATTAGTGAGAGTGGTGTGAATTAATTATTAATTAATTCACTAATTATTAACTCATAAATCAACTAAAGAACACATCATTTAACTACAGTGCATGGACAGTTTCAGTGGAGACCAATGAAGAGGTAGGTGAAAGAGCAGTGTGACTATCAGTTGTGACTATATTGGTGCATGAGATTTGCACACACATTGATGTAGATGCCAATGAAAATTGCGCAGTACATACCGGTGGGATTTGAACCTTGATCTCATGATTATCCATATTGGATTGCGCAGTAGAGGCTGGCTAACAGGTGGAGCAGATTGGAGCATGTGTTTTGTATGATCTGAGCTTGTGTAGTGTGTAACAATTGGAGATAGTGTTGAGAGCTTGTGAGGAGTTTGTACTATGATTGTTACATGATCTCTATCATTATAATATACAGATATTTGGGGGTTTTCAGCTTTAAGCTTTCCCATAAATATTGTGTTTATATGTGTGATTGTTTATGGTTTTAATGTGCGCATGCGATTGTTTAATTTCCGCAAATTGATGATCAATAGTATAAGAGGTTATGTATTATGCATGAAGCTCAAATAGTGTGTGATCAGGATAATCTCGGTGAATAATTTAACAGTTATTCAAATTTATACATCGACCTAGGTGGACTTGACATTTTTGGGCTCGAACAAGCCTGCTGGAGGAAGGAATTTGAAAAAATTCACGAGCATCAGCTTGATACTCTGGAAGTCATCATCTCCAGGGCCTTTCAGCAGCGTCAACTGGGAAAACAGCTGGGTAGTCACTGGGATGGAAACCACTTTCCTAAAGACTCCAAGAAACGCGGAAGAAAGACAGATCTGCAAAGAACTATCACAATAGGAAAAATCTTGGTTGAATTAGGCAGATACACCAAGTTGACAAAGTACTACAAGCCTCTCACAAATAGTGAATCATGAAGCTCACTTCATGGAATCTAAGAGGGCTCAACAGCCCCGGGAAACTCAGAATGATAAAAAACATGATAAAGCAGGAGCAACCCCAGATCTTCTTCATGCGGGAAACAAAATGTAATAGCACCACTCTTGGAAACATTCTCTCAAGAGCCTGGCCAGGATGTCACTCGGTGGCTGTGGACGCTTCAAGAGCCTCTGGAGGGTTGGCTATTGCTTGGAACACACAAGCCATTTCACTCTCAGATTTCCATGCCTCCCACCATATTATTCAAGTTGCTTTTCACATAATAGGCATGAGCATTCATGGTCATATTACTAATGTCTATTTTCCTCAGGAAGCAGGAAGTAAGATTGCACATCTAGATACAATAGGAGCGCTCAACTTCAACAGACTCCATCCTCTATGGATCATCGAAGGTGACTTCAACATGATCACCAAGCTGGAGGAAAATCAGGGGGGTAGAGCTAAACTGGAGCACGAGAGTGGCCACTTTAAAGATTTCATCCAAAACAATATGCTAATAGATCTGCAATTCTGTAATGGAATTCACACATGGAGCAACCGCAGGGTAGGGCGGCAACAAATCGCCTCCAAATTAGACATATTTCTCATCTCAGACAATGCAATATATCTTGGAGGAGATATCTCGGCCTCTATTCTCCCTTTTTCTGGCTCAGATCATTGGCCTATCTCTCTTCAGTGCAAATACCAGGCAACTCCACCCGACGTCCTTTTCTCTTTGAAGCTTTCTGGCTTAACCACCCCACCTTCAACGACCTCATCAGCTCCACCTGGCGGAACTTCCCTCCGCTAGAAGGATCAAAAATGTTCCAGTTTCAACAGAAACTCAAATTCCTTAAATCCCAAATCAAGCGCTGGAATCAAAACACCTTTGGCAACATCTTCCAGGCACAGCAGGATCTAAACAAATAAATGAGGGCTCTCCAGCAACAGATCATCACAGAAGGCCACACAGAAGGGACAATGGAACAAGAAAAGCAGATTCAAAATCAATTGGAGGAAAGAAGAAAGCAGGAAGAAATTCTTTAGAAGCAAAAATCTAGAATCAGATGGCTGAAAGAGGGCGAAAGAAACACCAAATTCTTTCACATAACTACTATTCAAAGAAGGTAGCACAATACCATCTCTTTCATTCAAAATCAAGCGGGGGAAAGAGTGGAAAACCATGCAGAGATCGAGGAAGAATTTATCAATCACTTCTAGGTAGTACACCGAGAGCCCCAAATCGACAGACAACCAGCTATAGAAAAAATCACTCAAAATGTTCCGAAAATAATCACAGAGGAACACAACCAACTTCTTCTATGACCAGTCTCGACTCAGGAGGTCGACTTGGCCATGAAGCAACTCAAGGAAGGCAAAGCTCCTGGTCCGGATGGTTTTACTACCACCTTCTTCCACATATTCTGGGATCTTATCAAAGAGGAGGTATGGATGGTGGTGGAGGAATCGCGTACCCTACATTGGCTTCTCCCCTCTTTGAACTCAACCTTCATTTCCCTAATTCCAAAAGAAGAGAACACTAGTACGCCGGACAAATTCCGCCCAATAGCCTTATGCAATGTCATATATAAGGTCATTTCCAAAGTCATCGCCAATAGGCTGAAGCCGCTTCTACCCTTGCTCATCTCGCCAAAACAATCAGGATATGTGGAAGGAAGGCAAATTCTGGATGGAATTATCCTCACTCAAGAGATCATACACTCCCTCAAGCAAACCAAATAGGCAGGTATGATTCTCAAGATTTATATTTCTAAAGAATTTGATAAGTTAAGCTGGACCTATATTCAAAAAATGTTAACAGCCTTTGGTTTTTCCCCAACTTGGGTCCGATGGGTAACGAGTTTGATTTCCTCCACTTTATTTTCTATCCTTATTAATGGTATTCCCTCTCGACCTTTCAACCCCTCTCGAGGTATTAGACAAGGGGATCCCCTATCACCCTTCCTCTTTTTTTTAATGGCTTAAGGTCTTGGTCGTCATCTCAAACAAGCCATTTGTTCCCAACAACTTAGAGGCCTCTCTATCCACAATTATCCGGCCCTTACCCACCAAAATTTTGTTGATGACAACATGTTGTTTGGGCACCCTTCAGTTCAAGAAGCCTCCAAATTCAAATCCCTTCTGGATGATTTCTCTGAAGCCTCAGGGGCGAGTATAAACATAGTTAAGTCCCAGATATTCTTCTTTCATACCCCTCCAATGACTCAACATGCTATTGCCCGCATTCTTGGATTCTCCATAGCCTCCCTACCTTCCAAATACCTAGGCTCTCCCTTAATTGATTCGGCTATCAAACATGCTTCCTAGCAAGTGCTCCTTGAGAAACTAGAAGCTCGTCTTTCGTTATGGACCCATAGAACTCTGAATATAGCGAGCAGATTGGTCCTAATCAAAGTTGTGCTACAGGCAATGCCTCTTTATCTTTTCTCAATCTTGGCAGTGCCAAAATGGGTCCTCAAAAAAATTAAAGCTCTACAACGCAACTTTCTCTGGGGTTCTACAGGTACAAATCACAAATGGGCTTTGGTAAAATGGTCGACAGTTTGCAAGCCAAAGGAAAAGGGGGAATAGGATTACGAGATCCTTATCATAGAAATGCTATAATGGGTGCTAAAATATGGTGGCAATGGCTCACTGCTCCCAACAAGCCATGGGCTGTCATCTGGACAGCAAAGTACGCTAATCACAGACCACTGGAAGAATTCATTAGATTCACTCCTACGGATAAGGGCTCACTAATCTGGAACACTGCCAAACAACACTATCTGTTGATCCAACAACACAGCTTTTGGGAAATAAGGAATGGAAACACCACTCGGTTCTGGACTGACTCCTGGCATCAACTTCCGAAGCTCATCAGTATATACAGTTCGCCTCCTAGCCAAGAATGGGATGTGCAACAAATGGAAACAGTCCAGCAACAATGGACACTTAGTATAGAACAGGGGTACAGATAGTGGAAGCAAGCTGAAAGGCTGATCAGGAGTGTAGATGAGCAGACAATGGAAGCCATAAACTCTGAGCTTCAAAATCGAAGAATCAGATTATCTAACAGCAGGGATATACTAATATGGGGATACACCCCAAAGGGTTCCTTCTCAACCAAAGAGGCATATAAAATAATGTGCAATGATCCAATGCCCCTGGATCCTTTATGGAGCATAATCTGGACAACTTGTATATGGCCTAAAGTTTCCTTGTTCCTTTGGCTTTTTGGTCACCAAAGAATCCTCACTTGGGACAATCTCCAGAAAAGAAACTTTCATGGCCCTTCAAAATGTCCCAATTGCAATACTCAAGAGGAAACTCTACAACATCTCCTTGATTCCTGCTCTATAGCTAATCAATTATGGGAGAAAACCAGTTTCCGATGTCAAAAAAGATGCAGAGTCTCTGAAGACATAATAAAATCCATTCACAACTGGCATCAGAATCCATATAAAAGCGACTTACTAAACCAATTATGGAGAATTATCCCAGCCCTTCTCCTATGGACAATCTGGAAAGAACGAAACAAGTGCATCTTCAAAGATCAAAGCACTCCTCTAGACATCATCTGGAGCAATTTCTGTCTCAATCTCACGGAAACCTTGGCACTACAATCATGGCATACTGAAGACTTTTCAACTCTTGCCAATGAAAAGGCCATATGGGAAAACTAGAACATTCAACTCCCCCAAGGAAAGAAAAACCAAAGATCTTCTGGAATCACCAATACCAGAAAGCACTTATGGATCCCTCCTCCACATAATACTTTCAAACTCAACTTTGACGGAGCTTCAAAGGGTAATCCAGGCAAAGTAGGATTTGGCGGCATTTTCAGAAACCATGATGGTAATCCTCTTTTAATATACTTAGGAAGCATAGGATGGGACACGAACAATTCGGTTGAGTTGGAGGGTCTTTGGCAGGGTCTGCTCCTATCCCAATTTCATGGGTTTCACCCTCTAGAGATTGAAGGGGACTCCCAAATTCTAATTAATATGGCCAATCAGCTCCTAAATGGGGCACATGCACACAAAATCGCCAATAGTTGGAGACTTGAGGCTCGATTGGATGCAATAGAACAGTGGCTCCACACCAACCGTGCACTCCTGTTCAAGCATATCAGACGGGAAGGAAATAATTTCATTGATCTACTAGCCAATCTGGGAGTGGATAGTGTGCATAATCTTCTCACGGGTTCTCTTTACATAATACAGGATCATGATAAAAAACAGGAATGCAATACACTGGTCTAGAGGGATGCAGAGCTCCCGGATGCGGGTGAAGAGGGCAGTGTTTAATGCGATGGGACTAGGGTGCGGCACAGCGTGGAGACACCTGCCCACCCAAGTCACAGTTGAAGAGTGGAATTTAAGAACTGCTACCAACGTATCGACGGCATTTACTTCTAGCGTTGTTCATGATCCTGCCTCCATTCCCCTGTGCAATTTCGCATGCGACTCAATGCATCGGCCTTCGACTCTCATCAATGTGGGTTTAATGTCGGGCGTTCTTCGATGCAATCTCATTCGAATTGATAACATGGTGAATTGGTCTGGTTTCTCAGACGCTCCTCATCTAATGAATTGCAGGTGCTCCCCAGCTTCTGGGCTCCCCAGTGTGTGCACTATGACTGGCAAAAGAAGCCAGTTGAGCTGTTTCTTGGACCTTGGCGATAATCTCCACTTCTCTCATTCTGGCCTTTGTCTGTTTGCTTCAATCTCTTTGAATTTTTGCATTCCTCAAGCCTCCGTCACTCCTGCTCTTCCGCCTCTTCTCGTGCCCTCTGCAGAGATTGTGCCAATGCCTCGCCTTCGCCAACGGATGCAGTGCCGTAGGGGTAGCACCAGAAGCCAACCTCGGCACACTCCCTCCAACTCCACCTCCTATTCGTCTTCTCATTCCAGTGACTATTTTTCGGGCCGTTATCCCAACACCAGAAGTAGGAGGGGTCGTGTTCATGGTACTGGCCACCGCTTGGGCTCCTCGGAGCATCTAATTACCACCGCTCCGCCTTTTCCCATGCCTCATACGACGCATTTCTCTTTCAATTTCTCTCTAAACCACCCTCGAGTCACTGCCTCAATTATTATGGTCTTCCATGAAGAGCCCTAGGTGGATGAACAGAGCACGGGTCCGACAGGTCTGAGTAAAGCAGCTGCCTGGACTTCGGGCCATCAGGTGGGGTTGATGCACACGCAGGGTAAGGAGGCGCAAGGAGATACAGGGCAAGCGAGCATGATTCGTGAAGTGGAAATGGTGCAAGGAGATCCAGCACCTTCTAGGTAAGTTGTTACTTCCATCACGAACCTGTTCAAGAAAGATGGAGACATGGCTGCACTCTAGTGCAGAGTTGTGGAAGAACCGCCTGATGAGTAGCTGCTCTTTCTTTGTTTGGTTTTCGTGCTTACTATCGGCCCATACTATCGGGATTGTTTTTTATTATTTTTTTGTGTCAGATTATAGTTCTGTTTTTTATTGCTGTAATCGAAGTAACCTTTAGAAGCATCATTCGATGGTACCCCTGTGAGGGCAGTGCAACAGTTCAAAAATTGTTCAAGGCTGGTTTCCCTCTATGAGGGCAGTCTTTTTCTCTGAAATTTTTGTCAATATTGCCACAGGATTGGGCAAAGACTAGACTTCGGCCATGATGTAAACTATTTCCTCTGTTAATAGATTAACTTAACTTAGAAAAAAAAACATACTTCTTGAACTTGTTTGTTATTTGTTTGTTATTTGTTGATTGTCTTTATTTTGATGATTTTGTTTTCAATTGAATTGCCATCTTGATTCTATGTTTCTTTTTTTATTTGCAGGGACTATGAGGTACTATGAGCGGGAGTTAAAATAGGGTCACAAACATGTTGATCCACCCTCGAGAAAGGGTTCTCCACCTTTCGGATGTTCACTTCACTGTTGATGAAGCATGATGGGGTGCAAAATGGTTTGGTAAGATGTTTATCAAGGAGTGTAAAAGGTAGAGTGTACATAGATGATTTTGGTGATTTTTTATTCACTTTCAAGTTTCAACTGTTATTTTTTGTCTCTCAGGGCGACGTTATTCTCTAACAACCTGCCACTAAGTTCTTACCAATGATAGACAAGGTATGAACTAAGTCTATTTAATATTCTATTTTATGTTGCTTTATATTCATTATAGAGAGGAAAAAAGGCTTGAGTTTGTTTCATATCTGCAAATGTATTCAACAGTGTTAAGTCCATTTGTGCTCTATTTACCAGTTTAGAGCTTGTGGATTGGAACTTTTGTTAGCATTGTTGTTGGCTAGTATTTATCGGATTGCACCTTCTGTGAGGAATTTTTTATCAGGCAAGGGATTAGGGAAGTGAAAAGCTATTGTTTCATCTAAGTATACCTTTTGTCCAGGTTTTTGCATTGTTGGTTGAGAAGACAAATAAAATCAGTGGAGCCTTGGTTGAAAATCACAAATATTGTGTTTATGTACATTACCGTCGTGTTGAAGAGGAGGTGAGTTATGTATTGACATGCAAGGGGGGAGTATTAGTAATTAGAGCTCCACGCAATTCTCCACCCTCGAGAAAGGGTTCTCCACCTTTCGGATGTTCACTTCACTGTTTATGAAGCATAGAAACAACTTTATGTTACAAACTCTTTCTTTGGGCAAGTCTATAAAGATTCACATTGTCCCATGGAGATGAATAGTAGAGACTTCTCGTATTCTTGTATTTAGGATAGTTGGATGCATAATCTAAGTTAATTATTCATCTCTAGAATTTAAGACTTCATTTTCCTTATTCAGGAGGCTCATGCTTCTTTATATGGTGGCCATTTCAGAACACTTAAGATGTTATACCATTTGTAGAGATATTTCTTTTGGTCCCCTGTCATAATGCAAGGCTAAGACTTTTTTTTATGCTATAATAATATCTACTACATATTATGCTATGCTATTTTTTATGCGATTTTTTTTTATGCTATGAATCTCATTTTATACATTTACTGCATTTTAGATCTACTATAAGTTAATATTATTCACAGATATATGGTCTGAGAATTACTGTGGTTAGAATAGTTTGCAACTTGATACAAGGTGTCACATTTTTTGCTTTAATCGTAGTCTTTTATGTACTAGCTTGACTGGTATACATCTTACTTGGGGTCAATACATTTATGGTCTGATTGATCATGTAACATATCGAATGCCATAGATTTTGTCAAAGATCCCTACATTTAAAATGCTACCTCACAACAAAAATATGCACTACTTCTATAAGTGAATAGGGTACTAGTTACAAGCACAAAGAGGAACGATTTGCTGTAAGAGTCACACAAAATATTTCTGAAGTGACTTCCAATACAAACCTTTGTTTAAAAGTATAACTACATGCTAGAAATACATATTCTATATGGATGTTGACACAATTTCTAATTGTTCAGCTTGATCATGCATTGACATTAATAATGGGTTAGTATTGTTGTTTGTGCTGAGGAAAATTCGTTGTCTAGATGTACAAAGTTTTATAATATACAAGTGAACTGATCCATTGTATTATGGTCATAAATGATAAGAAAAACTGATCCAAAATACATTGTATGTTGATATACAAACTAAGGTTGACTGATTGGTATGAAAGGAATTAGGCCTATACTCTTGTAAGTAATCTATTGTCTTTTGAGTTTATTGAGAACGAGGTCATTAAGCTATTGCTATAACTTGCTTTTTCGAATTTGGCATAATTGTGTAAAGAGGCCGATCTGAAACAATATATACATTGCCTTAGCTTCTAAGTTTGAACACTGGTAACACATACATATTGAAGAGACAAATTAATAACCTCACACTTATGATCATATGTTGACTTATAACTGTGTTTTTGAGGGATGATTCTCGTTATCATATATGCTAAGTCTATCTTACTAGTACATGCCTATAATAAGTAGGGCTTATACCACTGGTTATGAGAATAACGATGTATGGATATGCTTAGTGAATTTCCTCTAACTTACACGAAGGATGATTGAATCTTCATGGTGGTGTTCTATTTCTCTAAAATGGAAATCTTTATCCCCTGCATCAATATGAACTAATAACAATAGGTATTTAAGTTTTTTTTCTCCCACATTAGGTCTTTTTTCATCCTCCCCCTCAATATTATGTCTGATAGACCCTTAGTTCCACAATCAAGTAAACTAAGTATTACACCATTCTAAAGGTATATACCCCACTCATTCATGGTTGTGAATTCATCACAGTGAAGCATGTTCTCAGCTTTGTTATAATTGCAAGGAAAATGAATATTTTAATTCCGCAAATGCATTCATGTTGGTGAGACATGTGGGATAGAAGTCCCTCGTACATGACCCATACCTTCTTCAAAACTCACTTGCCCCTATATTTTTGAATTGACACACCCAACTCCTATGTTTATTTTTACATAGTAATTGAACACTTAGTACAATTTATCATTACCATAAATCACAAACTAAAATTTATGTGCACATATAATTGGAGAATTAGTGCTCTTAAGGGGAAAGGATTTGCTAACTTGTCTAATTAATTAACTTAACCCTAGATAAATGATGAAAGAATAAGATTTTGGAAATATAAAAAAGTGATGAGAAACCCAACTTAGTCATATTTTCATCCCTTTAAACCCAAATGCTAGAGTTATGCACATTCAATTGCTAATTAATGAATAAATTCATTGATTACTATTCTTATTGAATACTAATTGCATTCATGACATGCTATGAGTTTATTAAGTACATCTCTAATGATAATATGATATGCATTTGAAACTAAGTTTGTATATGCATTACTTTTGTACTTAGAATTGTGTGCATTAATTGTTTTCCATGGAATGATTTTAAGGTTGATGTGATGCAAATATGATGACATTTGATATAAAAACTAAACTAACAATACAAGAATATATATGTAATTAAATATTCATTCATCACCATCATATCCATGCAAAAAATGGGTGAGTTAAGATCATCTAAGAGTAAACATGATGGACACATTAAATCACCATAACTTAATTATCTAACAAAGCACCCTTATCTAGTAGATCATAATATATTGTTCGTACCAACACACATCTAACCATCCACATGTCCATTTATTTGAAAGCAATCCACAATATAGTCTTAAACTATATAAATTCCAATACATTGTAGCAATTATATGTTCAAACCCTAGAATCAAAGTTCATTGTTCATCTTGAACAATGTGTTCCACTCATATGAAATGTGTTAGTGGCAAATTTTTGAGAATGGCATCATGATCATCTATCGATAACCTCCATTGTCGCCATTTTTTTCTACTCTTCACTTGCTTCAATTGCAACCGAGTTGCTATGACCAAGTGACTATATTGGGCATAACTAACCTCTAGCTGGTAATCTTGAAAAATAATATGATCTTTACATTTCTTTACTTCTTCAAAGAAATGTCCCATTAACACCATTGAACCAATTGGGTATGTATAATTTGATGGATCATTATACCCTTGCAGCAATGTGCATTTAGTAATGCACTTTTTCTTGATTATTTTTTGGTGCAATGATAGCAAAGACATCACCTTCTCTAACCATATCAGAAACACGATCATAATCATTGTCAATCACAACCACTTCATTTTCCATTTCCTTGTCAGTCACATTTCCAAATGGGGGCAATGGGGGCAATGGTGTCAATTCTTCGTGTTTCCATGGTTTAACAAATTTCTTAATTTGGTTTTCACAGTCATCGATGGACTCTGTCTGATCAATACATGCTAAATAAAAGAAAAATCACTTTCGTTTCTCAATGCAATGTATATTTGTCATGTTCTTACTCCTAATGGAGTGTAAACTTCTTGTTTGAGGCATTGCAAGGAAATTAAATGGCAACAATATATCAACATCACCCATTGCAATATTCCAAAAGTACCTGCTTGAGAAAAACACACACATGTATGAGTCAAATTTTGAGCAATATTTATTTTATTTTTTATAAAAAAATACACACAAATGTATACACATGTATCTCTAGACATGTATAATATATTGTTAGTTAAATTTGTACGCTTACCTGTGCACATCATCCATCCTTGGGTTCGATACATGACTTAAATTGTCTTTGCACCAATTAACAACATCTAAAGAATTTGCAAGTCGAGAAGCTGAGTGATTCAATTGATGTCTTCTAAGTGCACGTTTTACGCATGCCCCGGCACCATCGTGCTCTCCTTTTCCATGCCCTGTCTCAAAGAAATTCCATGTATTTCCCATTAACACCATTGAACCAATTGGGTATGTATAATTTGATGGATCATTATACCCTTGCAAAAATGTGCATTTAGACATAGTGCATCGTAATAAATAATAATGCACTTTTTCTTGATTATTTTTTGGTGCAATGATAGCAAAGACATCACCTTCTCTAACCATATTAGAAACACGATCATAATAATTGTCAATCACAACCACTTCATTTTCCATTTCCTTGTTAGTCACATTTCCAAATGGGGGCAATGGTGTCAATTCTTCGTGTTTCCATGGTTTAACAAATTTCTTAATTTGGTTTTCACAGTCATCGATGGACTCTGTCTGATCAATACATGCTAAACAAAAGAAATAGCACTTTCGTTTCTTAATCCAATGTATATTTGTCATGTTCTTACTCCTAATGGAGTGTAAACTTCTTGTTTGAGGCATTGCAAGGCAATTAAATGGCAACGATCTATCAACATCACCCATTGCAATATTCCAAAAGTACCTGCTTGAGAAAAACACACACATGTATGAGTCAAATTTTGAGCAATATTTAATATTTTTTTTAATAACAAAATACGCACACATGTATACACATATATCTCTAGACATGTATAATATATTGTTAGTTAAATGTGTACGCTTAACTGTGCACATCATCCATCCTTGGGTTCGATACATGACTTAAATTGTCTTTGCACCAATTAACAACATCTAAAGAATTAGCAAGTTGAGAAGCTGAGTGATTCAATTGATGTCTCCTAAGTGCATGTTTTACGCATGCCCCGGCACCATCGTGCTCTCCTTTTCCATGCCCTATCTCAAATAAATTCCATGTATGTCGAATGTTGGTTCTCTTATGAAGATGAGACAACCAAAAGAACGATCTTGCTGATTTAAATTGACTAGCACAACCATCTGACCATACCCAATGTTCTTTAACAGTGACCCCTCGTTTCAACAATTCATTATAAATAACATTAAAACAATGTTGAACAAAACATGTATCATGTGTTCGATCATCACTGATGTAGAAATGGTCCTCCTTAATCACCTCACGATTATTTTCATCGATATCAAGCTCTGCATATCTATACAAAATATGCACAAATATAAATACTTCGTCTGAATGATAATACTCACTTTGTATCTCCTTTTGTGGACTAAATGTGTAATTCTCATCGAAATCAACCACTGACAATATTGTTCATTTTGGGAACACATCACGTGATTTCTTGAACTGCAAATCCTGCCATCGTGCTATATGACAATGCTTGATATATTTGTATATTTGCACCCTAAACTTCTCCATAAAAGATGTCACTAAAATGTCGTCGTGAACTAAAGTGATATTTTTTGATGTTGTGCTTGAATCTACAACAGGAGTGTAAGTAACATTTTCATATCGCCTCCAATTCATACTGAGACTTAACAGTTTGGGATCATTAGGATCAATGGAATACTTTGCATCATAGAGTGCCAAATGAGAACATTCTGGGCATTTTCTTCTACCAACACATTCTTTTTTATAAAATCATTTATTATTCTCTTGTGCACATAATATCTTCGATAAAAATTCACAAACACTTGAAGGAGGGGGGCATTTGACCAATATTTTATGCCAAAATTTACAAATGTCTCATAAAATAATTGGAATTCTATATGGTATCGACAACAACATGTGTCTCGAATAGTGATAGGCCTGACAAACCATGGTTTAATCTTCACAAATGTGATAAGGGAAACATTCACATCAGTATTACTCTCTATAAAGTTCTGGAATAATTCTACTTGACGGGCTTGTGTTATATATTTGGCATGAGTTTCATAAAATCCCTTAGATATACGACGTCACACAGCATCCCTTTCATTTGGCGACACACGAGAATTCAAATTCCAAAACTCTTTTACCCTATCCCTCACACCATCAGGAAGTCTATCACGATATGGATGCCTGCAGATATTAGCCCAACGTGCAATTTCATCATTCTCATCTAATTGAATTCTAAATTTTGTATGCCTCCATAAACTTTTTCTTGATGTTTTAAACACTTTTGAAGTTGTTGACATCAATTGACTTGATGCAGTTTGTTTCGTGAGTACACCTGTTAAAATTTCTCTACAAGCACTCTTTTCAACTTAAGATCGCTTTTTGGCTAGTGTGGCAAGCACGGACATCATATTTTTTGATACTATTTGTTTTAATAAAATCTCTTTCTGACTTTTAATGCCCAATAATTCCACAACATTTCTGAGATATTTGTGCTTTAAAAATCTGCGTAACATCTGATATTGTGCTATGATAGATTTACCTTCAAAAAGATGTTTCAACCCACAATTTATTTTATCTCGAACCGTCCGTTCAGGCATTGGTGGTCTCAATTCTTCAATTTTAGTTGGATCTGTATTCTCTAGAAAGTTGTAGTCATATACAACGTTCTTGGAACTTCCAATTAATTGAAGTGAAATGCGAGGTGTGGTAGTATCTTCTTGTGGGTCTGATGTTGTCCCTGCATAAAAAACAATATTAACTTCTAATTTGAAATTTACATATATATATTTTTTATTTTAAAACTATCTTAAACTACAATGATTTTAAAAAAAAATACAAAATTCAAATTGAAGAAACTATTGACTCACCAGTGAGATCAATATCAATATTCTCTTGGACATTTGTGTTTTCAATATTCTCATTGACAAGTTCCTCAACATTCTCTTCGACATTTTTGTTTTCAATATTCTCGTTTACAAGTTCCTCAACATTTCTCATTTCCTTGTCATTGTCATGCAACTCTACATCTCTTTCACGATGCTCTACCTCTACATTTATTTCATGGCTTAATCTTCCCCTTTCCTCTCGCCTTTTTTTTGTAATCTCTCCTTCCTTTCCGCTGAATCAGTTCTATTTCAATCGTGCCTTGATTTGCAATTCCTTTTGCTTCTAATGTTCACAAAATTGGAAACCTAAAATCCAATTCTATTTGGACCAAATACCCAAAAAAACATAAAGACTTCAGAATAAGTACTTCATGCCTTCAATAAGAGAGAAAATTAAATAAATAATTAAATTCATAAAGACATTTTACAAAAATACTTCATCCCTTCATAGAGACATTTTGAAAAATATTAAGTAATTAAATGCTTATAAAAAATAAAATGTAATTTTTTCCCCATAAAATTTTCACTTCCCTTTCCTGAAAATATATGCTCTTTAAAAAAAATTGAAAAAGTTTGCACCCTAAAAAACTTCACTTCTTTGGTTCAGAAAAATTTCGCACCCTAAAAAACTTTGGTTCTTTGGTTTAGAATGGTGTGTGGAATATTGTGGATTTAATCTTTCGAACGAGAATATTTATATACAACTCTCGCCCAAAACATCGCAACGATACAATGAATCTTCGCAGGATTTCATCAATCGATGGTAAAATGTTTCAATTAAACTTCTCGCCGAAAAGTTTAATAGACTCTCGGGCGAAAGTTATATAACTCTCGCCCGAAATTTTAATAGACTCTCAGACGAGAGTTATATAACTCTCGCCCAAGAGTCTATCTTGCCGCCAAACCAAAAAATCATCATGTGTCGGGTGTATTTCTCGCACGCAAACTCTCAGTCGAGAGTTTGTAAAAATTTCAAGAGAGAGTTTACCCGCACGGTTAAATTTAACCTATGGTGGTATAAACTCTTGGTCGAGAGTTTAACATTTCTCGACCGAGAGTTTATTAAATGTCTCGCCCAAGAAATTATCTCGCCCAAGAGTTTCTGGTCAACGAAAAACCTAGAAAATTATGTAGTTTTCAAGAACTTGCAGCTTTGGAGGGGCGGAACACCTACAAAAAAAGAATGTTATCTTTTGGAACTGGTACCATTAGATTCATCTTTGAATCTAGTTTCTAATGATGTAAGATTTGTGAGTTTCATTAAAAATTTCAATTTGTTATTAATTTTATACTAAATTGTGTCACTCTGGAATTTCATTCTTCTGAAAAATTGCAGTGAATGAAAATTCAATAACTTTAAAATGGCAACACCAAAAAAATCAGAAAAATCATATTTCAATTCATCTCCCTATCTTCTTCAAAAGGGTATTCTCATTTTTCTTATTGACGATCACATTGAAAGGAGAATTTAGGGCCCATAAAATGTACTGCAACATCATTGTTTGTTTGTCTTTTTCCATTTCAAAAAATAATAAAACATATTGATTTAATTACCGAAAAATAGTCATTGCAGTAGTGCAGTCTATGTAGATTATGATTATATGGTTTATTTCCAAAAAATAAATAACCATCCCTAAAACAAGTTAGGGTGCAAAAAGTGACTAATTATGTTTGCCTGAAAATTTCAAGTATATGCAGTTAGTAAACAAAAAATTTACCCCTCTATATGTCAGTAATTTTTTTTTTAAAATATGAGTATGGAGGTAAGACAATTCTATACAAATCTTTTTTTTATTTCAAAGAGTAATTTGCATTGAAAATATGATTTTAGTGGAATTCAAGTTCAAAAAACATAGAAAATTACAATTTTCAACGTCAAAAAAGGGCAAAAAGTGTTTCCCAACTTCATGTTTTCACCCAACACGTTGGAATAACCGAAGGTGGATGGAGTAATCGGTAATGGAATTGGAAGAGCACCACATATGAAAGGAGCAGACATGATTATTAGGGTCCTCTCCAGTGTTTCTATCAAAATTAGGAAAGTCAGAAGGAAGCTTAGTTGGCATGGTTGGCCAACCTACATAGTGGAGTATGGGGTCGTTGATTAACTGGATAAAATCGAGACGGCTTAAACCTGCCATAAAAGGTAGCAAAGGAGTAGTCCGAATGGTTCCAGTAGTGGTTCCGTTGGTATCATCTCCAACATTAGGGTCGAGGACACCACCATCTTGATGACCAACACCTACATTGGTGCTTGAGATGGTGATGGTATGAGGGTGAGGGGAATCGAGTTTAGAATCAGAGGAATAATTCGATGAACCAAAATCAAAGTTGGTATGGGGACTCGGCAAAGGACTAACTCGGACCCTACGTGGTGGAGTAAGTCTTCCTAATGGAAACTGAGGGTGAAGTCCTTGGAGTCTCTGAGATAAACACCTTGGGGGCACAATGATGGCAAGTCACGAAGACACGAAAAGGTTGAAGAGTGATAAACAAAGGCTCTGTGAGGCAGATTAATTAATTATGATGTTTATGTCTTGGCTAGGCGATGTAAACCAAGTGCTCTTCACTTTAGGTGTGAATGTGTGAAAGCCATGTGTTAATTTTAATTAAGCCCAGACGGTTGTGTAAATAAAAAAAAAAATTGAAGTACTGTAAATAAAACTGGAATGACAGTAAAATTAGCAGTCAATCATGCATAAATTCAACCCAAAATAAGTCTTCCCAAACAACTAGTCTAAAATGTAGGCGAAACTGACTCAAAACAATATGGCAAAAATACCTAAGGTCTAAGGGAGAGGGATCTAATGAATCGGATACGCTGAAAATGACGCAGAAAAACAACAAGAAACCAAAGGGCAAAATTGCTGCAAAAGGGGATGTGAAAGCTTAAAACCCTAGGGGAAACAAGGGAACCCTAAGGGAAAGACCAAACAAAACTCAAGAGGGGGTTTTGGATGGAATAATAACCTATAAAAAAGGATCTGAAAGAAGGATAGATCAGACACTAAAACAAAGGCTGAAAGCACTATAAACCTCAGACTACCTACTCATCTTAACCCCTCCTAAAAAGCGGAAGTGTACTGAAACACTAGGGGGCTTGGTTCTACTCCAAGGAGACAAACTAAGCGTATTTGGGCCTAAGATGGGTTGAGATGGAGGTCAAACAACCCAAAACAGTGCTCTCGGCAAACCCTAACAGACACAGAAAAAATTCAAAAAAAAATTGCAGCTCACAGGTATTGACCTGTGGGCAGTGAAAATCACAGTTTCTGGTCTAACAAGTGCGAGTTCTGGCATAAATCACAGACTTTGGCTCAAAAAGTGTGAGTTCTTGTTCCTAAATCCTCGGGCTGCAGGTTTCGTAAAAATTGTCGTCTTTGGCGCGGCTGATATCTTTTACCTGCGGAAAACACCCGAAAACAACCAGGAGTTAGAATTTTGACTGATTTAGGGCATAAAAGTTTTTAAAAAAACATCAAGAAACTAAAAATAGCTGAAGAAAACCCCTAGTTACTGAAGTTTTTGGTCACGCAGGAATATGAATTACAACAGTGGAGTCGCCATTTGTTAGCGTAAATTCTTAACGTGAGTGTATGAAAAGAGCTTACTTTAACTGTGTGTGACAAAGAGCCCTAGCTGACCAGGATCTGGTAGTTACAGCCGATTGGCGAGCCAAATGACGATGTAACATCAAACCAAGATTTGGAGCCCAAGGACCTAGCCTTCCTGGACTCGGAGAGGGCTCTCTCTATATGTGTAAAAGATATAGGTGTGTTTACTTATGGTTTTCTGATATTAGGCTAGTTATGAAGTGAGTTTTTTGATTTTTGGTTTTTTAAGTTTGTGAGGGATAAAACTGATCAAAGATGTAAAAATGGATAACAAGAAGTCAGATCAATTGGGCTATGGGGTCAAACAGGTCAAGGAAGCTATGAGATGATGATGTAAGGCTGCTGTAGGGCCGATTTGATTCACGGTAGAAGGGATCTTTGGGCAAAATGGATTAAATGGACAACAAGTTTGTGAAAGACAAGGGATTTCAAGTGTAACTAGTTGATAGCAGACATAAACATTTTATAGCAAGCCATTAATCATGCTAAATGCAACTATGAGCTAATTAAAACATAGAAATCAAACATTCCAGCCATACATAGAGGTATAAGACCCTCTAACTTCGGGAAATGGCTATCAGACTTTGGGGAAAACATATAAGACAAACTAACAACTAATAAACTACGCCGGAACGCCTAAACATAGTCTCTAAGTCATTGGGCACTTTGACAAACAAGCTTTCATAGTTTTAGGCAAAGGGCTAGATCGGGACTAGGCCTCCTTGGTTCAACAACATGATCAACAAATCAGTCAAAGAGAAAGTTTTATGGACAGAACTATGGACAGCTTATAGGTAGGCAGGGCACACCATACATCCTACTCAACATGCATATAACTTGTAAATAAAACTAGCAAACATTATCCTTAGGTTACTAAAGAGCAGTTAAGAATTCTTTAGCATAACAAAGGAAGAAGAAAACATCAAGCTATGAAGATTCAGGAATTTTGAGGTGCCTCCATGGGCATGTCTCAAAACTAATCTCTACTGATCTATAGCAGCAAGAAGCATGTATTATGGATGAAAACTAGAAGACAAAAACATAGCAAGAAACACTATACCATTCTACCATGTCATGGAATCCATCACAAATCCTTCATCATTCCTCAAAAGCATCCAAGAGGCAGTCCAAAAATCATAACACAAATATGTTCTTCAAAGCTCATATGACCAATATATTGATTCTTCTCTCAATTTCAGCCTCTGATTTACAATGAAACCCATGGAATAAATAGGCTTGAGGGAGGAAAACCTCATGGAGCAACTAGCTATCCCATTGGCCAAGTCAAAATATATAAACTTGTCCTTGAGGCTTTGCAAAGCCCAAGGCACAAAATATCCCATAAAATATCTAAAAAAATGCTAAAAATGGAAATTATATTGACTTTACATCATTTCCCAAGTATAAAAATAGCTTAACGCACATTTGGGAAAAGCAGATTTTTGAGGTTCAAAAATTACAAAAATACTTCATATTTATGCTTGAAAAAGGTCCCCTGACTTGCTGGAGGCAATAGGCAGCCTTCCCGATGTTGAAATGAGGCTCATGAGGGCTTGTTGGAAAGCTCTCTGTGTCTACTTTCCAGCGCAACTGAAACCATCTCAATCTGAGGCTTGGAAGTCATCCAAAACTGTACCGGTGTGTAAAAAACCAGGAAATAGCAGACTGCTGATATGGCGGGCAGAATGTGCAAAAAGAGGGCGTTTTTCGCCAATTTGAGGGGGCGAATGATCTCCAAATGCCCTGAAAATCACGGGAGACCTGCTCATAGAATTATGGCATCCATCGGTATCATCCTCCTCCCTTGACAACTCCTCAAACTGAAATGGCGAAATTACGAGTTTTCGACCAAAAACCCAAAAAATGCCAAAAAACAAAAAGTTGCCGAAAAAGGCCCAAAATTGGCATGCATGACCCTCAAGGGTCCATAGAAACATGCTCTGAAGCTGAGGCCAAAATATCAAGGGCTGATATGCTTTTCCCTTCTTTCCGTGCTAGGCGCTTCCCCTTTACCTTCTTCAATTTCTCTTGTGCTGCCTTTAGTTTGTGCCGGGCAAACTGATTCAGCTTTTGGAAGTGATGTGTCCTCTTCCTCTGCAGCTCTAAATCTCTATTCGCCCTCTCAAGCTTCATTTCCAAATGCTTGTTAGCTCTTTCAAGCCAAGCCTCTTTTTTTTCCTCAATTTCCTGCTCAAGGAGTGCAGTGAGAGGAAAGGCTTGGAGCTGGGCTTGCTCTTCTGCTCTCTGCTTCTCCAAGGCTCTTTTAAGCCCGATGGTCCTAGGCCTCTTCCGCCTAGGTTGGTCTTCCTCCTCTTCATCATCAAACTCACCAATGAGCTCTTCAATTCTTGCTTGCGCCTTTTCTGCCTCTTTCTTATACTTAATCGCCCGTGCCTCATGAACAGCTGTGTGCACATTCATCTGTTTGTTTTCAATCTCCAAAAAGTGGTTGAAATTCCTTGCCCTTTGAAGATCTTGCTCTAATGCCTCAATTTGCTCTTCCTTATGGATTAAGAGATTTTCAAGAAGGCGGGCCTCATTGTCACTATCATCGCTTTGGATAGGGATAATAGCTAATTCACCTCCATGCTTTGTACTTTCTCCAATTTTGCTTTTACCTTTGAAAGCCAATCTGGCGCTTTTCCTCCTTGGCATGCTAGAAGGTGTCTTTTTGGGCAATTTCCTCTTGCTAGGAACAATCTTTGTCACTGTTAGGGTGGCAGCTTTAGTCCCTCTTTTCCTTGTTGTGCTGAGCTTTGTTACTTTGAGAGGAGGATGCACAACTGATTTACCTTTAACATCTTCCTGAAATTGCTGCCCTTCTTGAGGATGATGGATATCTTCTTATGGCTGTTCACTTGGCTGCCCCTGTTCGCCAACATTAGCTTGTTGTTCTTCATCAAAGTCTTGTCCAATTTGTGGCTCAAGAGGTAACTCAACTTCCTGCCTAACATGCTGTTCCTCAACTGCTGTCTGTTGTTGTCCCTCATCCTGTATCTGCTGTTGTCCCTCAATATCTAACTGCTGCTGTTCTTCAATATCTAACTGCTGTTGTCCCTCATCATGGACCTGCTATCCTTCATCCTCTATCCGCTGCTGTCCCTCATCCCTTTCTTCTTGCTGCTGTTCACTGCCCTCTCCTTCCTCCTGTTGACTTGGCTGTCCAGTAGTCATTCTGAGCCTTCTAGGTGTAGGCCTACTGGACAAAGGCACTGGGCGATGGACAGGCTGAGTAGGAGAAATATGGGCAGGAGGAACAGTGGCAAAATCTGGATGGCTAATGAATAAATCCCATAAAACCTCTTTCTTCTCTAGTTGGTATAGGAAGATAATCTTGATCAAAGAATGATGAAAAAGAGAAGGGATTTGCTGAGGTGGGGCCTTCTTTTGGACAGTGGATGCCATTTTCTCTATGCTCTTGAACAAAAAGTAAGGGAGGTTCAGTTGCCTGCTTCTGGTAAAATGCATCAATAAACAGACATGATAGGCATAAATTCGATTAAACCTCCCTTCACAAGTGAAATATTTCATTATGGCTTTCATAAGCGGAGCATAGCTGTCAAGAAGATATGAAAAAGGGAAGATAGCAGTGACAGCCTCTCTATGTTCAGGCTTGATGAAAGGTTTGTAATCCTCTAAGTCAAGATGATCTTGTTTAAACCATTTTTCGCCATGATACGGGATCTTGGTGGCCTTGGACACATACCTTGGAGAAATTTTGAAATCAAGATCCGCCACTTGGAAGTGTTTTTCTTTGAATCTCAGGGCGCACAAGTGTGTTAATGGCGAAAAACTCTTGACCTCTTCTATCTTCTGGCAGAAATCAAGGCAGCCCACTTCATGGAAGTTGAAAAGTACAGAAGGATGAGCATTAATCTCTTCTGTAGAGATGGGCTCATATCTTTTATGTGGCCCGCTCCTGTTGTCTTGCCTTGGAGGCATTCTGACCTGAAAATGCTTTGGAAGAGGCAAACTGCCTTCACTGTATGTAAAATGCCCTGCTGGATTGAAACTGTGTCAATATGCTGCTTTGACAGAGAGACAATGTGAGGTGGATGGTTTGCAACAAGTGTCTTTGTAATACACAACCTCCTGTTCTCTTAAAACTAGCCTTCTACCTTTGAGTGTACCTCAGCAAGGCAGATTCCTCAATAGGACACCATATAGTAAAGATGAGACAGACTGCTGTGTAGATTTCCTATATACAGTGTTAAGAAATCATTCTTCTTGTGAGTTTGTTAGAGGCCAATCAACACACTTGTATTTGTGTCTCCAAGACAAAATCCAATCATCAAAAACCCGCCCTTCAGAAAGTGTCATGTTCACCCTTAGAATATCTCTGTCAACAGATTTTCTCTAGAAAGACCATATAATGAAAGAAAAAGGAGACCTAGATTAGGTGAATTATCAGTGCACAGTGTTTAGGAAAATCACCCTTTACTTGTGAATTTTAAGAGATCAACCACCACATCTATATCTCTGTCTCCAAGGTAAAATTCAACCATAAAAACCCTGCTCTTCAGAAAGTGGCCCTATACCTTGAAAACATCTCAGTGAACAACTTTTCAATATGATATAATATAGTGAAAAAGATGGGCAGACTGCTAGAAAGAGTTTGCTGTGAGAAAGTGCTAAAATCACCCTGTTCTTGAAGCCTTAGATGTCAACCAATAAACACGTATCTCTGCTTCAAGGTAGAATTTCAATGATTAACAACCCTGCCTTGTATAAGTGTGCCACCTTTCAACAAATTTTCATATGTGAAATCAACCCTCAGTGTTATTAAACAGTCATTGACATAATCCTGAGCCAAGATGACAGATCATTAAAGGAATACAGAGTTTTTAGGTAGAAGTTATGTGAATTTCCTCTTTTCAAAACAATCAATGGCTCTTTATACATGTGACCCTAGCCTTTGGAGGAGAAATCCTTTGTTCCACCTGACAGACCTAAGCCCTGTCTCTATGACAAAATCTTCCTCTGCAGCTTCAACCTATAAGTTTCTGCTTGACCAATAACCCTTTCTCCCACTGTAATTTCACTGTTCTCTATGCATGTCACTTTTTTTAAACAAAAAACATGCTCATAAATCTAACCCTGGTGTGAGCATACAGAATTCACTGTTTATGGAACAAGGGTGACAGTATTGAAACAAGCTCCATGGTTTTAATAATGGCTGTAGTAGCTCATTTCTTCCCCACAATCCAAGCTTCTGTTTAATATGTAAACATTGTTCTTGGTAGAAAAACCATCTGCCCTATCTAAAAGTTATCTTGTGTCAAAATAAGCCTGAAGAACAAAACAGTTAAGTTTGAAAAACTCCTGAATACATGGCCCTTTCTGTAGTTTATAGTTTTAATCTCTGCTCCTTGATTGCTTTGAAGGTGTAAGACCCTTGATCCCTTGACTAATGGAGGTGAAACAAGCTGTTCTTAGCTTCAATACCAACTTTTCCTGTAGGTGCCCCAAATACCATAACTAACATCTTATCACAGTTTATACTTCGAACTATCCCAAAGCCTAATGACAGATACGGTGATGTAGCAGAAAAAACGAAGTCATAGCCATTCTCTTGATTTTGACCTTCACTTTGCTGGGCATCTCCTTAACGTATATGTTGATATAAACCCGGTCAATCTCGACAGTTTATCTCACACCATAGCTAAACAAACAGGGTTTTTTTTTTTTTTTTAACTTTATGTCACTTAGCAATTGGTTTCAAACAGTGAGAATGCATATGGGAATACCTTGATAATATAATGGAGGGGTTCACTGACGGGTTTAGTCCAGCTCCGGAGGCGTTGAATGGCTTAACAGGGCCAAAGGAGGCGAGCAACGTGCTGATGCCTTGGAGTGCCGCGCCAAAAAAGTTGTCGGGTCGGGCAGTCGGGCGCCGTGTACAGGCGCGTCGCTCGTTTGTACAGGCGCGTCGCGCCAACACTGACCGCCCATGTAAAACCACCTCCAGGCGCGTCACGCGGGTTTCCCGGGCAGTCGCGCGATCGCTCAACCCTGAAAATGTGTGCGATGCTGGAAACATCGGTCTTCTTTCTTTGTGGTAATGAGAACATGGAGGAAACTTTACTTGTGATTTTGAAAGTGCACATTCCCCCCTCGACTTTGCCTTTATGTTGTTTCAAAATCTGCAACGGTCATACATTGTTTTAAATGTAAAAAAGGAAAATGTTTGGTTGGGTTTTGTAAGGTGAAAACAGTCTTTTTAACCCTTTTTCACAATACTCCTTGGCGTATTTGCAAAACTGAATTCATAGTCTGTGCATGCATTTGAAGGTTTTCGATGCTTTTGGACCGTCTAATCAATGGACCAACCCCTTTATGAAAACAAATATAGCTTAAAGCCAGAACTCTGTTTTATGCACAGTTGTTCAAAGGGTGATTTTTTCCAGTTTTGTCCCTTGGGTGACATTTCAACACCGAATTTTTAAACTTTGAAAAATAGCTCCACAACCTTCATATCATCTCTGTTTATTGAATACTGGAAATTTGTTTTGTTTCAAACTACACATAACACTGACTGTCCATGAAAACAACTTCTTTGCCTATTCATAAACTGGTATACTTATTCACCATGTCCATCCTGGGAATTAAACCTGAAATAGCCTCCCATCATTTGTGAAGTATGTCTGAAAAGGGAAAATTATGGACTAGGAGGAAAAAGTCCCTTTGAAATACAGTTATCATTTGTTTTGACCATTGTATTGACCTTTTGTAATAGAACCATTGCCAAAGCTTAACTCTGTCCACTGTTTTACCTTTTCTCTTTTGCAGGTGACACCTTGTAGCTGATTTCTTTTTATGCTTGCCAAATTCTTCAAAACCAGATGATGACTTGTGATAAAATGTCCTGACTGTTCCTTGCTTTGAAGAAATGCCTCCTCCTTTTAAGCTCGGTTTGACAGAATCCTGTAGATGTCTTTTGATTGGATTTGTAATAGTGAAGTGCTTCATGGGTTTTGAGTGCTGCTCCAGAGCTACTGAAACATATTTCCAGAACCTCTGTCTTAATCTGCTGAAGGTCATTTGATGAGTATGTTTTGACAAAATCTTCTTCTTATACATGGTGTCAGTCTCTGCTTCCAGGTGATCCATGAGTTCCTTTTTGGATTGTAAGTGCCATATTTTGCTTGCATCCCTTCATACCATATTTTCTCTGTTTACTTAAGAGGAGTTCCCTTTAAACTTCCTGGCATGTGACAGTGAGGTAACTGTGTGGCTTCTTCCCCTAAGGAAACTGCCCTTTTTGTATCAATGGCCTACACAGTCAATATTGTCTCTTGTCCACTATAGGTATAGTTTGACAGAAATTTTCTTATGGATAGGAAAAACAATATATTTGAATCATAAACCCTATCTTTCACCTGTGTACAGACTTCTATTTACTTTCTCTGTATCCTTCCACTACACCTTAGACCAATCAGTCTTCAACAACATCCAATGCTTTGGCCATCTGCTCATAAATGGAGGAGGCCCTTCAATGAGCAAAGTATCTGAGGATTATGTGATAAGGCTGCATGACAAGGGTTTGCTTGATTATGATGGTAAGCAATCAACTTAAAAAACATCAAGACTAGCACCTCTGCTTGCAATCACCACTGTGCTTTAGAAAAAACCCTAGTCAAAGTGTAACTGTCCTACTGTACTGCTTTGAGGGGAACTGAGATGTCATTATTTGCAATAGTCATCTTATGACAAATTGTTTGAAAGATAGTCTCTGTGACTATGGAGGTCAGCACTTTTTGAAAACAACCAACTTTTCCTCTGCCTGTGTGATGACATGATCTGTCAGCATCTCTTCAATTTGGTTTTTGTGGGGAAAACAAGCTTCCTATGATTAGAATTGTTTTTACTCATGATATGCCTTTCTAAAGTTTAACAATTCATATGATTTGAAACTTCAAATGACCTCCTATATCAGACCAAACTCTGTTTTCCTTTGAACTTGCATATTTCAGACTCTATCCCTGTTATGATCATCACTCACATTCATAAAACCTGGAGATATTGTTTCACTGTTCAGCAAAAGGCAAACCTGGACTTTTGCAATCTTTAAAGTCAATACTGGCCAGCGCCCTTTGCTTGTAGATGAAGGAGGCGCCCTAACCCTCTGCTTGTAAATGAAGGAGGTTCTGGGCCATGACAATTTACCAGTTTGCTGAGACAGTGGTGTCCTTTTCTTACTGTGATTTTCATGCTGGAAGGAGAATGCAAGGTTTTGATGAGTGGCTCTCTGTTTTGCAGACATATCTCAGGCTCATGTTACATTTAGAAGCAGTTGTTCTTCTAACTGTAGATTCAAGCATTTCCTCCTGAGATGAAGTTATATTTCCTGTTCTTTGCAGAATCCATAAAACATTATGAAACACCTAATAGTCAGCTTGAGATTGGGGTTTATGCAGTGCTGAGACCTAGGGATATAAGTGGCGCGACTTAGAGTTGTTTGTCAATTTCATTTGCAGAGTGGGAGGTCAGTCATGGTTGGTCTGTAACAGATGGAGGCTTTTTGGCTTTTTGATGATTGCCAAGGGTAAAATGTCTTAAAGCGCCACTTCCTAACATAGGGGAGACTTTTGAAACAGACTTGGACCTTTCCTTTTGGAGCTGATGGGCAGACCAGTAGGGCTGAAGCTTAGGAAAAATAGTGATAATGGATTTTAACTTTGACAAGGGCGGACTGAAAAGTAGAAAGGCGAAAAAAGTTTTAGGAGGGTTTTCTAGATGACATATTGACATAAGGAAAACAGTTTCTAGAAAACTCAGCTGTAGATATAGTCATCACTAACATGTAAAAAATACTGATGGCTAACAGTGGCTCCATTTGGGGAGGGCGGCTCCTCGTCAGGAGGTGTCCAGAATTCAGATTTTTGGCTTATGAAGACCAGTGCCTTATCCATTGGCGCAAAATTTACCCTTCTCTTGATGTTATTTCTGAAAAATTGACAGCATGATTAACATCAATGATACTTCTACCTACCCCACTATCTTTCCTAACATTTTTCTTCTCTTTGGCGCATTTGAACTAGCAGCCCTTTGACAATGTATATTTTCTTTTTGCAAAATTAACCTATCTATTTCTACTCTTATATCTGCCGGGAGTTCAGATTAAGCTGATGAACTCCTTCATTGCTCTACCTATGCTAGATCAACTGTCAAGATTAAACAGTTTGACAGGATTTCATTCTCTAATCTACAACATGAAATTTAAAAATGATCAAATCAGGATTAGGCAGTCTGATTTGTCATGCATTTGCGGCATAAAGACAAGCTGCACACAAATGTTATTTTGCAATAAAGGAAACTAGACAAGCGGGCTAAGATGTACAATGTGTTTTTCATCCCTCGCTTCTCTCTTTGGTTCTGTTTTAGGCATGTGGAACCAGAATCTCTCCCTAATCTAAGCTCTGTGATAAGTCAATCTTGCACAATGTTGACTATCTTGGCGCTCACTAACTTATCAGCAAATAAATTTAAACATGCTCAGCTATGATTAGGCTAGATAGCTGAACAAGACATTGAAGCACTAGTAGCGGCATTTAGACTTGCTCGCTTTCTGAAAGACTATTTTTTGGAACATGGGGCCTTTGTTCTATCTTCACTTGCCCTCTTTTCTGTTTTTACTGTTTTTGACTTTCCTATCTTTTACTGTTTTTGACTTTTCTATTTTTTCAATATTTCAAACAATGGTATGTACAATGACTGAAAGTGTTCCAAACTCAAAAATCTTGGAAATGACGGAATTTAAGCATCTTATCCTCGTAAGGATCTCCTCTCACCCTTGGCCCACTTAACTCCTGAAAAGAAAAATTTGGGAAATTTTCTCTCTCTAACATGACATAGGGATTCATGCAAGAATCTCTAAACAGCCCAGTGTCTTCCTTTTGTACCTCTCTGAATATCTGATTTCCACTCCTTTCATTACTGTATGCTTTCCTCAAGTAATGCATGTATTCTTGGTCATTCTTAAAATAGATAATGACATCATCAAGGTATGCACAGATACAGAAATTTAAAACTGGGAACATGGCCTTCATGAACAGATTTCTGACATTGGGTGGTTTTGCAATTTTGAACTTGAAATCAGATCTACCTCCCGCAAACTTGAAAAAATCTTTAAGCTGTCTACTTTGCAAGGGAATCTTATGACCATGACCTGAAACATCATCTTGCAAACACACATGATTAAAAGCACCTTTAATTGGTAAATCATGGTATTGGGTAGAAAAAACATAATTTATGTTATAGGGATATGCAGTATTATTCCTAAAATCAAAGCAGACTCTATGGCTATCTGTTTTATCCCTGATTATTTCAGTTTGTTTCAGATTGTTGTGTTTTCTCTTGTCAAAGCTGTTCTTTGAGGGGAAGGTATTGACACAGTAGTTTCCCTTGCTTTTTCTGTAGAAATTGGTATTCTGCATGAGATTTCTGATTTTAGCATTCCTAAGTTCTTCATGAAAAGACAGAATATGAGCCAATTTCAGTAGTTCAGGTATGCTGGGATTGCAACTGTCATCCTTGCTCATAAGAAGTTTATCTGGCATTTTCTCAAGATGTTGAGCTGCTGAAGTTATGGTCAAAGTTTCATTTGCAGTAGGAGGGTCACATGATGGTAAATCTTTGAGGTATGGTAGAAACATTAAACTCCCTTGCTCCCGGGTTCCAAATAGGTTTATGATGTGTAGGTCTTCTAAAGCCTTTACCCGGAAGAAGTTTCCACAAGTCACTGCTGGTGTTTGACTAAAACTAGAGCAATTTTCTTGATAGTACATAAGAGTTTGTGCTTCTTGTTGTAATCCTACTTCAGAAAAGGAAAACTTACTTTCCTCAAGACACAACTGTTCATGATCATGGTAGTTTTGAGTGTCTAGTTCATCATAAGGTACCAGGGACAGCTGATGTGGTGGATCTAAGTCTACATCAGTTTCCTCTGACTCTTCCTCCATGTTTTCATCAATATGCATAATGAAAGAGTTCAGGTCGGAACGCAAGGAACACATTGGAATGTTATCTGGCCTATCTTGACTGCTAATCATATATTTCATGTGTGATTCGCGGTAGAGTATTCTGGTCTGGCCAAACACAGGAATGGTGGCATATGACATGTCCAGTTGGATATTCCCTTGGAGTTTGGCTCCCCAAGATCTGGATAGAAGCATCCCGTACTTGGGAGGAATGTCCGCCACTACTATATCCATGATTAGATGTTTCGCGGGTATTTGGGCCAGACTAAAACAAAGGTCTTTGATCAAACCCAGGCATTGGACTCTACTTGAATCAAATGAATACAAGTCCTTGTATGGTCTTGTGATTTCCAAGCCTAATCTTTCCATTACTACCTTCGGCATAAGATTATGCGAGGCGCCGGAGTCTAGCATGGCATTGTGGAGGATTTGGTCGTGGATGTTGAGGCTAATGTAAAATGGAAGAGTAGCTCCCTCTTGGAATTTTCCCTCTACCTTTGGACCAAACAATACTTCGGGAGTGTCATCAGTGAGATTAACAGTGTTTGCATCATTCCCTAGATTTAAGACTTTTAGTACTTGGGATTTATAAGAGTTTTGGGCAATGAGTTCAGTAAGAGGCATGGTGATCTTGATCTTGGCGATTTCGCCTTCAAAGCTAAAAGGCAGCTGAAGTTTAGATATGTTTGTTTCAGCTTCTTCAGCCATGACCCTCTCTATGTTCTGAGTTTGTTGACCTTGTTTCGGGATTTTGTTGGTCAAAGTTGCTCCGGTGACCTTAGTAGAAGTACCAGGAGTATCTGAGAGAGGCCTAGCTTGGGTAACTTTAGCTTTGTTTTGGTCGGTTTTCTCAATCTTAACATTGTCACTACTTGATGCTTTCTTGAGGATGGTATCTGGAGCTTTAGCAGTATCTGAGTTACCTTTCTTGGCATTATCTTGGTTTCTTTTGCTTCTAAGGTCATATTGCCTGTGAGCTTCTATAATGGCATTCTGAAAATCTATGGCAGGGTCGTCGGGATCTTCATAGTTGGTCTCATCTTGATCAGGAGAAAAGAACGCTTGTTCTTCTTCTGTGAGGTACACCTCACTCTCATTATCAGATCCTATGAGGTTTAAATGATGTTCATCAAGAGGTTCTGTATCCCTATCATCCTCTTCCACATAGTTTTCATTGAATGGTGGCCTAATCTGTTGGTCATTTTCCCTTGGTCTGTTTTGGGGCTGCTCCCTCCTAAAGTTTTGGTTTCGGTTTCTGTTTGGAGGGTTTGGCTGGTTGTCCCTAACAGGAGCCTTTTCATTTATCCTTTCCCACATTTTGGCCATGGTTTTGACTAAGTCATCTATTCTAGGATCTAGGGAAGGTGATGATGTGGAGACCTCGTCTTTATATGTGACCTTTCTTTCTGATCTAGTCCTAGCTCTTTTTTCAGCTAAGTTGGCATCTGCTTTTATGGCTATTTGTTGCATTTCCTCTAAGGTAGGGGGATCCTTGTCTCTCAAATGATATGTCATGTCCGGATCAAAACCTTCGGGGAATTTTTCCAAGGCTAGACCAAGTGGTGGTTTGAAATGAGGTGGAAGGGAGTTATATACACTGTTGAACCTAGTACAGTAAGCTTGGACACTTTCCCCATTTTCCCGTTTTAGGCTGTTATATTCTGACAAGATTTGAATGGCGTTTCTTCGGATTTCCCACCTATTTCTGAAGACTTGATGTAGTTTTGGGATATCATGGATACTGTTTGGAGCTAAGCTTTTGAACCATGCTTTGGGTTCACCACCAAGACTTTGGGCGAATATTCTCATTCGGACAGTCTCGTCTTGTACCTCTAGGTATTCATAAGCATCAGTCATCCTACTTATATGCTGTTGAGGTGTGGTGGTGTCTTCTCCGGTAAAGTGTGGGATTTTGTCCTGATATTTGTTTGGGAGAGGAGCTAAAGGCGATGGCAACACCAAAGGTGCGTACCAGGCTGCCATGATTGGAGCTAATGGATGATGTACAAGATGAGGATTAGTAGGCTGAGATGAGGTGGTTTGAACAGTGGTGGTTTGACCAGGTGTGGCGGATGAACTTGGACTAGTGATCTGGTTTTGAGCAGATCTGGGATGATAGGAGCCAAACTGATAGAGAAGCTGGAAGTCAGGAGGAGTGGTAGGTGGAGCTTCTCTAATAGGACTCTGTGGTGGGCTTAGGGGTTCAAGATCGTCAAAGTTTATCTTACTATATGATTTTCTTCTGGGAAGAGTTTGTGATGACTCTAGTTCAAAAGGTGAATCTAGTAGGATAGTGCGATGTTTAGGAACTGATCTTGTTCTACGGATGGATCTACTAGTAGCTAGATGGTCAGTTTCGGAAGCTTGCCACAGAATCTTCTCTGGGTCATCTACTATGATAGGGGGATTTGGGTGTGGATGGGATCTGGTGTTGATTCTTCGTGAAGCCAGATTTTAGATCCAGAGTTTAGAGAGAATGGTATTGGTGAATGTTCTGGATGAGTGGTTTTTCTAAAGCTTTACTAAGGTGAAGGATGGTCAAAAATAAAAGGGATGGATTAGTGGAGTCGCCAGGTGGAACTGGGTTGTTTTTGTGAAGATAGCTATGGTCCACCACCGGTAACTAATCTGGAAATGTTTTTGGATTTTCTGAGTTTTATGTGCAGCCTATGGTTCAAAGTATCCTAGACTTGTTTCAACACTTTGCTAGGGTGATGAGAACAAAAAGAGTTTACTTCAAATGGATCTATGGACTGCTTGCTTGTTTTTGGTATCTAAAGGACCAAAGAGTCTATAAGAGTTTTCTAAACTGTCATGTACTCAGTGTCCCACCATCTCCTGCTATGTTAGTGAGCGATGGGATAGGTCTTATCGGATAGTAACCTAGTGTTTGGTCAAATAGTAAGGCCTACTAGAGGTTAGTGGAGTCGCCAGGTGGATTATCAGTTTGTTTTGAGATATACTTGTATGGTCCACCACCAGTACTGTCAAAAACCAATCTAAAGGAGTATTTTGTGGTTTTTTCTGAGTTTTATGTGCAGCCTAGGATGTAAGAGTGTTATAAACCTGATTCATCACTTTGCTAAGATGGTGAAACAGAGAGTTTACACTTAAATGATTCTAAAGGCTGATGGTTTAAGTTAAAATTTGAAGGACTAAGGAGTCTATAAAAGTTTGCTAGACTGTCATGAACTCAATAAGTCCCACCGTGATCGCCATTATGTTAGGGTCCCGTGATTTGGCCGATTGGCGAGCCAAATGACGATGTAACATCAAACCAAGATTTGGAGCCCAAGGACCTAGCCTTCCTGGACTCAGAGAGGGCTCTCTCTATTAGATGTAAAAGATATCGGTGTGTTCGCTTATGGTGTTCTGATATTAGGCTAGTTATGAAGTGAGTTTTTTTATTTTTGGTTTTTAAGTTTGTGAGGGATAAAACTGATCAAAGATGTAAAAATGGATAACAAGAAGTCAGATCAATTGGGCTATGGGGTCAAACAGGTCAAGGAAGCTATGAGATGATGATGCAAGGTTGCTGTAGGGCCGATTTGATTCACGGTAGAAGGGATCTTTGGGAAAAATGGATTAAATGGACAACAAGTTTGTGAAAGACAAGGGATTTCAAGTGTAACTAGTTTATAGCAGACATAAACATGTTATAGCAAGCCATTAATCATGCTAAATGCAACTATGAGCTAATTAAAACATTGAAATCAAACATTCCAGCCATACATAGAGGTATAAGACCCTCTAACTTCGGGAAATGGCTATCAGACTTTGGGGAAAACATATAAGACAAACTAACAACTTATAAACTACGCCGGAACGCCTAAACATAGTCTCTAAGTCATTGGGCACTTTGACAAACAAGATTTCATAGTTTTAGGCAAAGGGCTAGATCGGGACTAGGCCTCCTTGGTTCAACAAGATGATCAACAAATCGGTCAAAGAGAAAGTTTTATGGACAGAACTATGGACAGCTTATAGGTAGGCAGGGCACACCATACATCCTACTCAACATGCATAGAACTTGTAAATAAAACTAACAAACATTATCCTTAGGTTACTAAAGAGCAGTTAAGAATTCTTTAGCATAACAAAGGAAGAAGAAAACATCAAGCTATGAAGATTCGGGAATTTTGAGGTGCCTCCATGGGCATATCTCAAAACTAATCTCTACTGATCTATAGCAGCAAGAAGCATGTATTATGGATGAAAACTAGAAGACAAAAACATAGCAAGAAAAACTATACCATTCTACCATGTCATGGAATCCATCACCAATCCTTCATCATTCATCAAAAGCATCCAAGAGGCAGTCCAAAAATCATAACACAAATATGTTCTTCAAAGCTCTTATGACCAATGTATTGATTCTTCTCTCAAGTTCAGCCTCTGATTTACAATGAAACCCATGGAATAAATAGGCTTGAGGGAGGAAAACCTCATGGAGCAACTAGCTATCCCATTGGCCAAGTCAAAATATCTAAACTTGTCCTTGAGGCTTTACAAAGCCCAAGGCACAAAATATCCCATAAAATATCTAAAAAAACTGCTAAAAATGGAAATTATATTGACTTTACATCATTTCCCAAGTATAAAAATAGCTTAACGCACATTTGGGAAAAGCAGATTTTTGAGGTTCAAAAATTACAAAAATACTTCATATTTATGCCTGAAAAAGGTCCCCTGACTTGCTGGATGCAATAGGCAGCCTTCCCGATGTCGAAATGAGGCTCATGATGGCTCGTTGGAAAGCTCTCTGTGTCTACTTTCCGGCGCAACTAAAACCATCTCAATCTGAGGCCTGGAAGTGATCCAAAACTGTACCTGTGTGTAAAAAACCAGGAAATAGCAGACTGCTGATATGGCGGGCAGAATGTGCAAAAAGAGGGCGTTTTTTGCCAATTTGAGGGGGCGAATGATCTCCAAATGCTCTGAAAATCGCTGGAGACCTGCTCATAGAATTATGGCATCCATCGGTATCATCCTCCTCCCTTGACAACTCATCAAACTGAAATGGCGAAATTATGAGTTTTCGACCAAAAACCCAAAAAATGCCAAAAAACAAAAAGTTGCCGAAAAAGGCCCAAAATTGGCATGCATGACCCTCAAGGGTCCATAGCAACATGCTCTGAAGCTGAGGCAAAAATATCAAGGGCTGATATGCTTTTCCTTTCTTTCCGTGCTAGGCGCTTCCCCCTTGCCTTCTTCAATTTCTCTTGGGCTGCCTTTAGTTTGCGCCGGGCAAACTGATTCAGTTTTTGGAAGTGATGTGTCCTCTTCCTCTGCAGCTCTAAATCTCTATTCGCCCTCTCAAGCTTCATTTCCAAATGCTTGTTAGCTCTTTCAAGCCAAGCCTCTTTGTTTTCCTCAATTTCCTGCTCAAGGAGTGCAGTGAGAGGAAAGGCTTGGAGTTGGGCTTGCTCTTCTGCTCTCTGCTTTTCCAAGGCTCTTTTAAGCCCGATGGTCCTAGGCCTCTTCCGCCTAGGCTGGTCTTCCTCCTCTTCATCATCAAACTCACCAATGAGCTCTTCAATTCTTGCTTGCGCCTTGACTGCCTCTTTCTTATACTTAATCGCCCGTGCCTCATGAACAGCTGTGTGCACATTCATCTGTTTGTTTTCAATCTCCAAAAAGTGGTTGAAATTCCTTGCCCTTTGAAGATCTTGCTCTAATGCCTCAATTTGCCCTTCCTTATGGATTAAGAGATTTTCAAGAAGGCGGGCCTCATTGTCACTATCATCGCTTTGGATAGGGATAATAGCTAATTCACCTCCATGCTTTGTACTTTCTCCAATTTTGCTTTTACCTTTGAAAGCCAATCTGGCGCTTTTCCTCCTTGGCATGCTAGAAGGTGTCTTTTTGGGCAATTTCCTCTTGCTAGGAACAATCTTTGTCACTGTTAGGGTGGCAGCTTTAGTCCCTCTTTTCCTTGCTGTGCTGAGCTTTGTTACTTTGAGAGGAGGAGTAACAACTGATTTACCTTTGACATCCTTTTGAACTTGCTGCCCTTCTTGAGGCTGATGGATATCTTCTTCTGGCTGTTCACTTGGCTGCCCCTGTTCGCCAACATTAGCTTGTTGTTCTTCATCAAGGCTTTGTTCAATTTGTGGCTCAAGAGGTAACTCGCACAACTTCATGAACATGTTGTCCCTCCAAGCTAACTGTCTAGGTGCCTAATCCACACACATATCCTAGCTGCTGTCCCTCAATATCTAAGCTGGCATTGTTCTTCAATATCTATCTGCTGCTGTCCCTCATCATGGACCTGCTGTCCTTCATCCTCTATCTGCTGCTGTCCCTCATCTCTTTCTTCTTGCTGCTGTTCACTACCCTCTCCTTCCTCCTGTTGACTTGGCTGTCCAGTAGTCATTCTGAGCCTTCTAGGAGTAGGCCTACTGGACAAAGGTACTGGGCGATGGACAGGCTGAGTAGGAGAAATATGGGCAGGAGGAACAGTGGAAAAATCTGGATGGCTGATGAATAAATCCCATGAAACCTCTTTCTTCTCTAGCTGGTATAGGAAGATAATCTTGATCAAAGAATGATGAAAAAGAGAAGGGATTTGCTAAGGTGGGGCCTTCTTTTGGACAGTGGATGCCATTTTCTCTATGCTCTTGAACAAAAAGTAAGGGAGGTTCAGTTGCCTGCTTCTGGTAAAATGCATCAATAAACGAACATGGTAGGCATAAATTCGATTAAACCTCCCTTCACAAGTGAAATATTTCATTATGGCTTTCATAAGAGGAGCATAGCTGTCAAGAAGATATGAAAAAGGGAAGATAGCAGTGACAGCCTCTCTATGTTCAGGCTTGATGAAAGGTTTGTAATCCTCTAAGTCAAGATGAGCTTGTTTAAACCATTTTTCGCCATGATACGGGATCTTGGTGGCCTTGGACACATACCTTGGAGAAATTTTGAAATCAAGATCCGCCACTTGGAAGTGCTTTTCTTTGAATCTCAGGGCGCACAAGTGTGTTAATGGTGAAAAACTCTTGACCTCTTCTATCTTCTGGCAGAAATCAAGGCAGCCCACTTCATGGAAGTTGAAAAGTACAGAAGGATGAGCATTAATCTCTTCTGTAGAGATGGGCTCATATATTTTATGTGGCCCGCTCCTGTTGTCTTGCCTTAGAGGCATTCTAACCTAAAAATGCTTTGGAAGAGGCAAACTGCCTTCACTGTATGTAAAATGCCCTGGTGGATTGAAACTGTGTCAATATGCTGCTTTGACAGAGAAACAATGTGAGGTGGATGGTTTGCAACAAGTGTCTTTGTAACACACAACCTCCTATTCTCTTAAAACTAGCCTTCTAATTTTGAGTGTACCTCAGCCAGGTAGATTCCTCAATAGGACACCATCAGTAAAGATGAGACAAACTGTTGTGTAGATTTCCTGTATACAGTGTTAAGAAATCATTCTTCTTGTGAGTTTGTTAGAGGCCAATCAACATAATTTTATTTGTGTCTCCAAGACAAAACTCAAATATTAAAACCCTGCTCTTCAGAAAGTGGCCCTACTCACCCTTAGAATATCTCTGTCAACAGATTTCTCTAGAAGAGACCATACAGTGAAAGAAAAAGGAGACCTAGGTTAGGTGAATTATCAGTGCACAGTGTTTAGGAAAAACACCCTTTACTTGTGAATTTAAGAGATAAACCACCACATCTATATCTCTGTCTCCAATGTTAAATTCCCATCAAAAAAACTTGCCCTTCAGAAAGTGTCTTGTTCAGCTTTAGAAAATCTCTGTCAACAAATTCTCAGTAGGAAATAATATAGTGAAAAAGAGGGGCAGACTGCTAGAAAGAGTTTGCTGTGAGAAAGTGCTAAAATCACCATGTTCTTGAAGCCTTAGATGTCAACCAATAAACATGTATCTCTGCTTCAAGGTAGAATTTCAATGATTAACAACCCTGCCTTGTATAAGTGTGCCAACTTTCAACAAATTTGCATATGTGAAATCAACCCTCAATGTTATTAAACAGTCATTGACATAATCCTGAGCCAAGATGACAGATCATTAAAAGACTACAGAGTTTTTAGGTAGAAGTTATGTGAATTTCCTCTTTTCAAAACAATCAATGGCTCTTTATACATGTGACCCTAGCCTTTGGAGGAGAAATCCTTTGTTCCACCTGACAGACCTAAGCCCTGTCTCTATGACAAAATCTTCCTCTGCAGCTTCAACCTATAAGTTTCTGCTTGACCAATAACCCTTTCTCCCACTGTAATTTCACTGTTCTCTATGCATGTCACTTTTTTAAACAAAAAACATGCTCATAAATCTAACCCTGGTGTGAGCATACAGAATTCACTGTTTATGGAACAATGGTGACAGTATTGAAACAAGCTCCATGGTTTTAATAATGGCTGTAGTAGCTCATTTCTTCCCCACAATCCAAGCTTCTGTTTAATATGTAAACATTGTTCTTGGTAGAAAAACCATCTGCCCTATCTGAAAGTTAACTTGTGTCAAAATAAGCATGAAGAACAAAACAGTTAAGTTTGAAAAACTCCTGAATACATGGCCCTTTCTGTAGTTTATAGTTTTAATCTCTGCTCCTTGATTGCTTTGAAGGTGTAAGACCCTTGGTCCCTTGACTAATGGAGGTGAAACAAGCTGTTCTTAGCTTCAATACCAACTTTTCCTGTAGGTGCCCCAAATACCATAACTAACATCTTATCACAGTTTTATACTTCGAACTATCACAAAGCCTAATGACAGATATGGTGATGTAGCAGAAAAAACGAAGTCATAGCCATTCTCTTGATTTTGACCCTCACTTTGCTGGGCATCTCCTTAACGTATGTTGATATAAACGAGGTCAATCTCGACAGTTTATCTCACACCATAGCTAAACAAACAGGGCTTTTTTTTTTTAAACTTTATGTCACTTAGCAATTGGTTTCAAACAGTGAGAATGCATATGGGAATACCTTGATAATATAATGGAGGGGTTCACTGACGGGTTTAGTCCAGCTCCGGAGGTGTTGAATGGCTTAACAGGGCCAAAGGAGGCGAGCGACGTGCTGATGCCGTGGAGTGCCGCGCCGAAAAAGTTGTCGGGTCGGGCAGTCGGGTGCCGTGTACAGGCGCGTCGCTCGTTTTTACGGGGGGCGCGTCACTATGCCCGGCCCCGCCGGAAGTGTAAACCTACGTTCCCGAGAGCGCGTGCGCGGTTTCGAGGGCCGAAATCCGTCGCTCAACCCTGAAACTGTGCACAGAATGCCAACTTGCTCCGGTCTTCTTTGCTGTGGTGCTGAGAACGTGGAGGAAACTTTAATTGTGATTTTGAAAGTGCACATTCCCCCTCGATTTTTCCCTTATATCGTCTCAAAATCTGCAACGGTCACTTCTGTTTTTAAATGAAAAATGAAATTGTTTGGTTGGCCTTTGTAAGGCGTTTAAAGCCCTTTTGATCCTTTTACCAACAACCTTGGTGTATTTGCAAAACTGGATTCATAATCTGTGCACGTATTTGAAGGTTTTCTATGCTTTTAGACCGTTTATTCATGGACCAACCCCTTTATGAAAACAAAAATAGCTTAAAAGCCAGAACTCTGTTTTATGCATAGTTGTTCAAAGGGTGATTTTTTGCCAGTTTTGTCCCTTGGGTGACATTTTAACACCGAATTTTCAAACTTTGAAAAATAGCTCCACAACCTTCATATCATCTCGGTTTAATGAATACTGGAAACTTGTTTTGTTTCAAACTATCCATAACACTGACTGTCCATGAAAATAACTTCTTTGCCTATACATAAACTGGTATACTTATTCACCATGTCCATCCTGGGAACTAAACCTGAAATGCCTCCCATTACTTGTGATGTATATTCTGAAAGGAGGAAATCATGAAGCAAGAAGAACAGGTCTCTTGGACACAATTATCATTTTGCTTTGACCAGTGCATTGACCTTTTTGTAATAGAACCATTCCTTAGCTCAACTTTGTCCATTGTTTTACCTTCTTGGTGATATTTTAAATAAAAATCACTCAGAATGTGTCAAAGAGCATTTTGAAAAGCTTTGACAACTGTTTTTTCATTTAACAGGAGATGGCCTGTGTTCTTCCAATTTGTTTGATAATTGCTGCTTCTAGGCGATTTAGGAGCTGCTTCTTTGATTGTAAGTGCCATATTTTGGCTGCATCCCTTCATACCATAATTCTCTGTTTACTCAAAAGGAGTTCCCTTTTTAAACTTCTGCATGTGACAAGAGGTGACCGGTGGTGTTCTTCCCCTAAAGAAATAGCTCTTTTGGTATTCCACGTATACTCTATCTATATTATTTCCTGCTCATCATGATGTATTTCTTTGAAAGATATTTTCCTATGTGTAATGCATTTTGAAATATAAACACCATCTTTCACCTGTGTACAGTCTTCTATTTACTTCCTTTGTATCCTTCCACTGCAACTTTTGACCAAATCAGTTTTCAACAATATGCAATGCTTTGGCCATCTGCTGATAAATGGAGGAGGCCTTTCACTGAGCAAAGTATCTGGAGATTATTTGATAATGCTGCATGACAAGGATTTGCTTGGATTATGATGGTAAGCAACCAACTTTTAAAAAGAACATCAATACTGTCACCTCTGCTTGCAATCACCACTATGCTTCAGAAAAACCCTAGCCAAAATGTCATTGTCTCACTGTACTGCTCTAAGGGTGACTGAATGTCATCATTTGTTTTTGTCATCTCGTGACAAATTATTTGAAGGATAGTCTCTGTGACTATGGAGGTCAGTGCCTTTTGAAAAACAAAACACCTTTCCTTCTGCCTGTGTAATGACATGTTTTGTCAGCACCTCTTCAATTTGATCTGGACAAGTGTGTTGCTTTTGGTGATTAACTTTATTAATGACCCGCTTCTAGAGTTTATAACACCACATAATTTGAAACTTCAAATGACCTCCTTTATCGCACCAAACTCGTTTCCTTGAACTGCATATTTTGTGCCCTATCCCCACAGAGACTATCACTCGCTCGTAAAAACTGCGTTGTTGTTTCACCGTTCGCAGGCGCACCCGGGCTGCAACCTTGGTCAATACCGCGCCGCCTCTGCTTGTAGATGAAGGAGGCGCCCTAACCCTCTGCTTGTAAATGAAGGAGGTTCTGGGCCATGACAGTTTACCAATTTGTTGCGACAGTGGTGTCCCTTTCTTACTGTGATTTTCATATTAGGAGGAAAACTGCAAGGTCTTGATGAGTGACTTTTTGTTTTGCAGACATATCTCAGGCTCATGTTACATTTAGAAGCAGCTGTTCCTCTAACTGTATATTCAAGCATTTACTCCTGAGATGAAGTTATATTTCCTGTCTTTGTAGAATCCATAAAACACTGTGAAACACCTACTAATCAGCTTGAGACTATGGTTCATGCAGTGCTGAGACCTAGGGATATAAGTGGCGCGACTTAGAGCTGTGATCAACTTTGATTTGCAGAGTAGGAGGTTGGTCATGATTAGTCTGGTAGCAGATGAAGGTTTTTTGGCTTTTTGATGATTGCCAAGGGTAAAATGTTTTAAAGCGCCACTTCCTAACATAGGGGAGACTCTTGAAACAGACTTGGACCTTTCCTTTTGGAGCTGATGGACAGACTAGGAAGGCTGAAGCTAGAAAAAATAGTGATAATGGATTTTGACTTTGACATGGGTAGACTGATAAGTAAGAGGGCAAAAAAATTTTTTATGAGGGTTTTCTAGATGACAGATTGACATATGGAATTCAGCTTCTAGAAAACTCAGCTATGGATATAATCATCACTAACATGTAAAAAATACTGATGGCTAACAGTGACGTCGAAGTCATGGCCATATGGCAAGAACATGCAGGGTGGCGGAGGGAATACGGTGGGCACTTTGATAATCAGACGGAATGTAAGGTTTCACGTAGAACAGTTAAAACACGATGCATGAACAAAAATGAAGAATATGAATGAAAACACATATATATACGACAGGGGAAAAATACTATGGACACGTGAGATGATGACACATGGGTGTACGAAGGACAGGTGAAATAATGACGTGGCTGTAGACCTAGTCAAATGGGGGAAAAATGAAGGCAATTATGAGCCACACGATCGATGAACGGGATCAACGGTTAAAAAAACATCAACGGACAATGCGTGGTTGGCCAGGAGCGCGATTAGCCTGGGTTAATTCGCGTGCAACTTGGGAGGAAAACCACCGTTGGATGAAGGGTGCAAGATCGGACGATCACGATACATTCCGCTGCTCGACTTTTGACCGGACGATAATGCGCGGAATGGGCGGTTTTCGGGCCCGTACGAAAGACACGCGGCGCACATTCAACGGAATCACTGGGTTTTGCGGAAAACCTCCTGTGCTGCAAAGGTGGTGCGGAATGATACAGCCAGTTTTCGGGCGCGGGGACCACTATTACTGCATTAATTGCGGGCCGTAGATTTGGCTGAGATTGAACGGCTAAGACTTGGCCCGAAACTTGTATACGGAGAGCGCCTTTGAGTTTAGTACACGGTCTCAGGCTATGGTCACGTAGATGAACAGGATATGGGGGCTAAGACCAAAGGGGCTAGGCCTGAAATGTATTTAAATGGGGATTTTAACCTTTGCAAATTTTTTGGGCGGAAAAAGGGTAACGACAAACAGAAATTGAAGGTCTTCGGCCATGATAACAGGTTCGAAAGATTATGGGAGGAGCATTAAGCCAAAAATTTGAATGAAGGGGTTGAAATGTACAACAGGGGTCATGCCATCAGGGAAACTACATAACCAAGGATTAGAGCACCTTTTTGATAGCTTTACTTATGAAGCATTGGATGGGCATATGGTAGATGATAGACATCTTGGGATGGATGAAATCTTCCATTATCAATATAGATCCTCCTTGATGAGCATCCCACAACTCAAAGGGAATATTCTGACTACAACATATTAAGAACTTCATAGGTTCTATTGGGCCATTCGTGAGAGCTTCTCATGGATAGACCTCAAGGAGGGTGCAATTCAACATATCAGGGAGTGAAAAGATAGTTATTAGATTGGGGAGGATGGTATTCTCCATTGGGTGGATACCAAGTTGGAGCATGATATGAGTCGTCACCCACAGTTGGATGGATGGGTGAGGATGATTAGCAATTGGTTGATGAGCTACTTGAAGATCTATGACATGGGAAAACACGAAGCATTATTGTGTTGGTTGCTCTTGAGTGAATGTGGTTACCACCTGACATTTCACATTTGTTTGATCCATGCTGTTGTGGTGGATTCGACACACACGTGCAAGAGATCTCATAAGTTTAGAGAGTGTGGTCTACCCTCTAAACTATAGGTAACAGGAAGTATCTGGGGGGAGCTTAGAAGTATGAAACTTAAATGAAGTAATACACTAAATCATGCTCTGTTAAAAAAATAAAACTAAAAACACAAAAGAATCTATATAGAGAGTTCCAAACAGTAAAAAGGTAAACAATGGCTCGATGGCCTCTTCTTATTGAATTCTTGGAATGAAAACAAATCTTACCCACTTGCCAAAGGGCCCCTAGGCAATGGCTATAGGTTTCGATGCAAGGATGTTTGTCATTCAAGTTCTGCCTTCTGACATAGTCTAACTCTCTCTCTTTTGTAGTGGACTAAGATGTTGGGTGGCCAACCATCGAGTCCTCTTCTACTTCACCTCCTTGGGTCACAAAAGATGCTGGTGTTGCTTGGGAAAATTTGGCTAACATAACTTTGTGATCACCATTTTTTCATCTCTTGGTGGGTTTATATAGGTGAGCCTCAAATACTCCTTCCCTCCCTTGGTACATGATGGATGGTGACCCAAGGGAAGGGTATGATTCCATTGTGTGCTCAAATATTCTTTTGTGTGCTCACACAATGCCTAAGGAGGCGTTTGGGATGTCCTTAGGTGGCTTTCATATAAGGAGAAACTATCCTTTGCTTGCTTGTGGTGGTGGAAATTGACTTTTTTCTACTTCCAGGAATCCGCGCTAATCGGGCTCCAGTGCAAGCAGAAGGTGCTCTTTTCGAAGGAAAAATCATGCATTTGATCATTTATGATTAGTTCAAATTTGATTTTCTCAAAACCTTAGAGATTCTTGATTCCATAATGTATTCTTGTCCTGTAAATTTTTAGGCTCGACATTAACTGATGTCGTCTTCTGCTGTACAAATTTCCAGTGTTAACAGTTTCCCCCTAATGTGTGATGTCTAGGAAGAACTATATAGCCAAAATACATTATAGTTTCTTTTTTGTATTGTACGTAGAGAGAGAGAGAGAGAGAGAGAGAGAGAAAGGCCTGCATGTAGAATAGACAACACCTTGCACCATTTCCAAGATAACCATGGCCTAAGGGACCCCCTGCAAGAAGACAAAATATACAACATATTTGAAAATTTTCAATGAGGTAGGAATGTCTCATGCTCGTGATTCTATGGTTAGTTAAACAAAATTGACAGATACATGTGCTGTGTGTGCCACTACCATGGTAGTGTTGTTGGTGGTTGTTGACGACGACTGTTGATGTCCTCAGGGGCATTTTTATTTGATGATAGGTGGAATGTGGTACCCATATGCATAGCTTTGGTATGGCATATTATTATGCAATGTACACATATGTACTGGCTGGGACGTTCCCGTGTAAGCATTTTTATCAGAGACGCTTATAAAGGCATGGGTCTTCGACAGATGTTGATCAAAGTGCAATGGCTGTAAGGTGCGATACCATCGTGACATGAAAGCTTTTGCCGTAGTCGAATGTCAGGAGGATTGATGACATCTATGGACAATGATGTCTCCCATAGTGCCACCTGAGGATACCCCTTTGCATGGGGAGGGGTCATCCAAGGTATCGCTTCATTTTTGGAAAAGAGGTGTTGATGTAGACAAAAAGGAAGCCTAAACCGAACCATAATGGGTTTAACATAGGCATGTTGGTGAGCGGTAGCTGAAAATGGATGATGGGGTTTCAGTGGCCTGAGGTCGAAGTATAGTTGAGTAGCTTGGTGGTAGTCATAGGTATTTCTAAAGGGAAGAGTCCCTGGAATCGGTAGGAATTCCAGGGCGGGTATGAACCGGCTATGATTGTCGTAATGGTGCGTGCATGCAGGGTTTGAAATACTTCGACCAAGGGAGATGGGCGACTGCTACCATTGGAGAAAAGGTGCAATATGAGGGCAAAGAGGTGAAGGGCTTTGTTTGTGATCTTTGTGCACTTACAAAAAGAATAAAATAATGGGGTTTGCTTTGTACAAAACACAGAGAAAGGTACCCCAAAACATGAAAATGGGTTGCTCACTTGATGGTGTGAGGACGGTGCTTTGCTAGGGGTAGGGGTCCCATTGGTTGGTCTCATGTGCGGGGTTGATGAAGCAGAAGATGTCGCAGATGAGTTAATGTTGATGGAGGTATGGTGGGCCAAATGTGGTGCATAGAGGTGTGCTTTCATTCTGCTTGTACAACCCGATTTTCCGGGAAGGGTGTTAGTTTGAATGCTGAACTTGACCTTATGCATGGTATATGGATGGGCATGAGGTGCTTCCCAGACTAAAAATGGTATGGTCATGGCGTCACTTGTGGGGTGATGTATGGTCTACTTGAGATGACGATCACCATGGAGGGGAGGCTCTATCGACCACCGTAGACGTTTATCATATGCAGGGTGAGGTGATGATAAACGTGGTCGGGTATGAGGACCCTATGGTTTATTTCTAATGGAGAAATGATGTCAGGATATGCAAAGTTTTCTGGGACTCTATCATGCTGAGGATAGAATGGTACCTACTCCGGAACTTTCGGTGGTCAGTGTTGTGAATGGTTTGCGGGTTCTTCCTGCAAAAAATAACTAGCTCAAGTGAAAGCATCTTCTTTTCATTCAATATTATTGAAAAACATGAATCTTGGAAAGGAAGATGGGAGGGTGCATACCTGCCGGCGCATTGAAAAAATATTTCTTCGGAAAGCAAATGTGGGGCTTTTCTTTCATTTGTCATGGTATACTGATGATGGTGCAACTTACGATTTGTAGAATGGACCTTCTGATCTCCTGTTATGGACCTCCAAAGTTCTGGAAAAGGGCGATAAATAAGGGATTATGGTCATAATCCTATTCATTTGTACTTGCTGAGTTTTGGGAGATCAACGGTAATAGTAGAGACTTTCTTGCCGTTGCAGTTAGCCTGTGTATCGGGGATTAGAAATATTAAGTTGAGGTAACTCTCATGACGTCCCACATTTTGATTTTTCCAGTTTGGTGACACCAAGGGCGATACAAATTAGGTTTGTACGGCCTAAAAGGGGATTTTTACCCTAGATTGCGAGGGCGATCTAGGAAAATAGGCACCCCCCTTGTGCATATTTCTCAGGTACAGATGTGTGAAGGTGCATTGTTCCTGCCTCTTTGTATGCAAGGGCACACCTCTGAATGAAACAGGCGCACAAGGGCACGCTTGTCTTAGAGACAATCGCATAAGGGAAGTCTTTTTGAAAAAATTGGGTTTTTTTTTTGTTGTCCCTTATGATTTTTCTCCTTTGTACTGATGGGTGCCTATTTCTTGGCAGGTTGGTGTGGAGAGAATGAGATTGGCCCAATATCTGGACCATTATGGCTGCTGATGCTGGGAAGCGTCGTTAGTTGGCCGCATGGGGCCTCCTGAAGTTTGCTGAAAATGAGTTCCTTCAGTCACAGGAATGTTTGATATGTTATATCATACAACATTGGTGCAGGAGGCGGAACATGTTTCTCCTGAGGGGGACGAACTTGATTATCCATACAGAGATGGATATTTACTTTGTGATTGGATTACTGCCTCAGGGAGAAGCGTTGAGGTATCCACTTCCTGTTGGACAGGTGAACATGGACAGGTTCTGGAGGAGGCATTGCGGTAGTGCACATCTTACTGAGGGGTGCATCAATATCACCTCAGTGACAGATGTGGCTAAGCGGTGTGCTCTGGCCATTATTGTGTGACTGGTGGGGTCATTTGTGCCTCATCAGGCATCGAGCCCACAGGTGGGGGTTTTGCACCATTTGAGGAATGAGCATTTCTTTGATTTTTCCCATTTCTGCTTTGATGGTATGGTGTCCCAACTGAACCGGGTCTAGCGTGGATCCAAATAATTTGCGTATGCTAGCATTTTGCGTAGCATTATGTACGAGAGGGTCGTGCTGTTGAGGCCCATGGTGGCTGTGCCTATCAGGGGGCCGAGGGAGCCACACATGACGAGGTGGGCTCCGGTGATGCCACGCGGTGTTGGTGGTAGGGTGGGTAGTTATTGGAACGACATGATGGAGGCCTGGTTCAAGGCCAATCCACAGATGTTTTTGCCATACCCTTGCATGGGGATGGACTTTTAGGGTGATCTAGATATTGGTCTCCCTTTTGGTTATGTTTGGGGTCCCGCTGGTATGTGTTATATTTCTGCATTTACTTGAGTTTTTTGTGTTCTTGAGTGTTTTTCATTGACACTGACCTTTTTGTTACTCGTGAAGATGTTGGCGAGGTGGGACGCCCAGAGGCATGACTAGTGGGTCACAACCCTCCACCACGATTTCCTCGTGGTCTGGGAGGTGATGCCATAGGTGGACTGGGCGGGGGTAATGGTGGACCGGGCGGGGATGGTTCTGGTCCTTCTGGTGAGTGTAGCAGCATGGGTGCAGCTGAGGTAGCGACTGAGAGAGCTCGTGCAAATGCAGCTGAGACACACATTGCAGCACTTACAGCTCACGTAGAGGCTCTAGAGGATTTCTGGGGTCGGGTGGACCTTTTGACCCACGTGACGCCTACTTGAGGTCTTATGGATGACTTTGAGGAGGTATGGCTAGAGACAGTGATGGCTCATGAGAGGGACTACCAGACTACTCTATGACGGGTAGTTATCGCAGTGGCAACAGCAGCTCCGGTGGTAGCACCAGGAGCAATGGTGGGCCCAGGTTCTCCTCTTGAGGGGGCACCCCCCTAGATTAGATTTGTACATGGGGAAAGCACCCATTTTGAGGATGCTTCCCTTATTTTTGATGACCTCTATATTTTTGGGCTAGCCAATGGGCCAGTGATATTATTTTTGTACTCTGATACACATATTTTTGATATATATATGAGAGATATTTTTTGCGGCTCTACATAGTGTGGTGTCTATTTTGGTTTATGCATTTTATGTTATGCTGATGGATATACATATTTTTGGCTTTTTATGTATGGTGGTTTGCTCGTGATGCATTCTAGTCTAGGATATTGTTAGCTATGTGATAAGCTATTTGGTTTTGATTCCTTGATACATGTGAGAATGTAATATAATCAAATTGTCTGCTTAATCTTCTCGCACGCAAATATTTTATAAATAGGTTTGCATCTTTGGTTTCAAATGTTTGGTTTAGCTACGAGACTACTAACTGGGAATCTATGTAGACATGCATATGGAGGATGCCCTGGTGGAGGGCCTCGCACATAAGTCCAATAACGGCATCATATTATGTCTGATTGTTGATTGCTAACCCGATGCACATGCCGTTTGAGCATAGCAGTGATTGGTCATGGTAGTAGATGACCCAGGAAGCTGTAGCTAAGTTTTCAGACCATCGCAATGCTCCATCAACAAATTTGAAATAGGGTTCAAGATGGTGATCCATGGTGATATTTTCAGCGTGTTTAGGTTTTTGGGTCAAAAATATTTTGGTGTTGGGGTTTTTGTGTACTATAACTCTAGGGGATAAGGGCTACAGGGGCCCTTATGGGTAGAACTTCTTGAGGTAAAGGCCGTTGACGGGGTTAGTGAGGTAGGTCCCATCCTGTTCCATCAAGATGTATGCCCCCTGGCGGAGGCAATGTTTGATGATATAGGGCCCTTTCCACAGGGTTTCGAACTTTCCTGGCCCTAAGGCTTCTTTTGCGACATCATAGTGAAGGAATAGCTCTCCATTAGTAAATGAGCAAGGGGTGATGTGGTGGTCGAATGATGCTTTTACCATTTTCTTATGGGCCTCATTGTGTTGCAGTGATTATCGCCTATTTTAATCAACTAGCTCTAGTTGTACTAGGTGTTGTTCTAGAGGTTAGGTGTCATCAAGGAGTTTGATGGTTGTATGCAAGTTTGGTATTTCACAAAAATCTATGCAAAGGCGTAAGGTGCCTTGGTTTTTCGTGATTGGAATAAAGCCGAACTCCTGTGACGGGGAGGTTGTTGAAATCCTGTTTTAGGCATGCGATGACACAAGTCGTATGTGATGAGTTTTATCGCTGGCATGCGGCGGGGGAAGGATCTCTGCAATGGAGTCCTGAGTGAGCCGATAGTTGGCCTTCTCTCTAGGATAGTCAATTCATAGTAGATGGAAGTTGATTTTATCGCAGAGATGTCTGAATGTTTGTAGAAACAGACATCCCTCCAGCGCGTGATTATAACTGGTGCAAATGGTGCAAGGTATCACTGTGCTGATAGAGTAGATAGTGTGAGAATCCACACTACTCGATGTTCCAGATGTGGACGCTTGGAAAGGGTATTTTGTAGACCAAGTTGTCTTTTGTTTCCATTTTTTCATCAGGGGTTGCAACATGCCTCCCTTTTTGGTGGGTGGCTGACTTAATGCGACTCTAGCTACTCTCAGCTTGGGGAGATGTGTGCACTTAAATGTATGATGAAAGTGTGAGAAAAATCGGCAGTAAGTGCGTGTGATCTTCTCTTGATTAGAGAGAAGCTTTTGGGGGAGAGACAAGATTATGCGGAGACTATTTGCAAGGGGTTTGAGTTCTCTACATTGGCTGATTTCGTGATCATTTAGATCACGTAGGCCGCATGTTATCCTAGGCTTGGCATGAGGTTTACGTGATTTGTGTGTGGTCTTATCCGGCTTGACACACCAATGCGGTGGTGGGATCGTTGGGTCGACGATGTATCTTTTACGCCACTCTTGGAGGTCGCTTGTCTACTTTTCTACAGCATTAATCATGTCGATAGTGGGACGGTGCCATGAGACATAAGTATAATGTCGATCATAATGATCACCCTGACATATCAGGAAAAATGTCCGTGATATGGGTCTCCCGTCATGCGTGGTCTGAGGTCGGGCGGGGTACCATCGTCGGTATGCTGCTAAGTCAGGGCAATGAACTACTATATGGTCTGTCTGCTTGCATAACGTGCATGCAGGTGGGTTTCGTGAAGTGCCTGTGGCGGTAACTATGGGTTCCCTGCTAGGCCGTTCTTCGGCTGACAAGAACATGATAGACCCACTCATCTCCTCTTCTTGGGTCATGGAGTTGCCGATGGATTCAGCATCCATATCATCTTCCTGGGAGAGATGAAATATGGTTGAGTAGAGACTAGCAAGGGCTAGTTAGAAGCAAGGTATGTAGTGAAAATCCTACGATAAGTGATTGTCAGTGCATAACAGGCATGTGAATTGTGTTGCCCATAGTCCCATGTAGTAGACCCTTTCGATTGGATACCATCTATGATTGTGTTCCAATGCGGCACACTCTTTGAGGTAGTGGCCACATTCATCGGATAGCATGCAATGTATAATGGGCATTACCGGGGGGTGCTCTACGTATCAGTGCTCCTCTTGTAAGTACAAGATGGTGCACGACTTGTCATTAATAGATTGGATAGAGGGATCCACTTGATAAGATTGCTCGATCGTGTGTAATGCATCCCTATACCGTGGTATTTCTGGACAATGGTGGGTATAATGAACATAGGTGTTACAGAGGCTGCATGCGTGATCGGTATGCAGCAGTTTGCCTATACTTTTGGTGGCAAGTTCATTTTTATGGGAATGCCGTTTTGAGGTGCCTGCCTCGCATCCGAGGAGTGGTTTTAATTTGTCCAAATCTAGGCATATGTGAGTAGGGTGTCCTGTGACATCACATATAGCGCAGGCTGATGACTCCCGTTGTATGGTGGGGGTCACCACTTTCTTTCCTTTCTTGGAAATTTTCCTTATCATGGTCGCCGGTTTTGCAGGGGGGATTTCCCTTGCGAGCGCGGTTTTGGCTGCTACTTGGGTAGGTTGGGGCTCCATGGGACCGGGGGGCTTTAACCCCAAAAAAGAAATGTTGGTAGTTGGAATTCCTGGAGGGGGAACGAGATACCACTGGAAATGCCAATGATATATTGGGTAGTACCAGTGTTGCCAAGACCTGCTGGGAGGTGAAGCGAGGAGGTGGGTATAGGAAAGGAGTTTGGGAGGTGGCATAGACAAGGGAGGCTGTAGTAGCTGATGCCTTAGTGTCATTACTGCTTGAGTCCATGTCCTGACTAACCTCGATGCTTGATGTGGAAATCATGCACACTGGGGCTGCTATGGCATCAGGCGATAATTTAGGGATAACAGGAAGATCTGTTAGGAATGATCCTAGGATGGATGATGGTTTGAATTGGCCAAGGCCATATTCTTGATACCATACAAGACCATCTGTGGCTTTGTCTACATAGGGTAAAACCATATCTATGTTGGTCAAAGGACACTTTTCAGTGTGTGCTAGCTGGTGTACTGTAATGATTCGATCCTCGTGGGGGAACATCATGATGCAGAAAATGCAGGATGCTATGGAAGACATGGCATACATGTAACTCCACCCAAAGAGTATATTGTAATCCATGTGAGCATCCAAGAATTTGATGTCTATGTGGAACTTTTTGCTGGGTAACCAGACCGGTACATTTTGGAAGAGATCGACAGGGGTCGAGGGCTGACCGTTATATGCTTTGAGTGTGATGACGAAAAGTTTGAGTTCTAGGACTCCTAACTTCTGCCATACATTCTTTGACATGATGCATGTGGATGCGCCCTCATCAATGACACATCGGTGAGTAGTGATATTATGTACCAACACTGGTATCTGGAAGGCGACCATGGAGGGAAGCCTAGGGGTGGCTTTGTCTAAATCAAAAGCCATCATGTGCATGTCGACAGGGTCGACGGCACCTACGGCAGAAAGTAGGGATTTCCGCTGCTTCAGGCATCACTGCAGTACCTCTAAAGTGGAAATAGAAGTAGGTGATTGGGCTAAATCGTCTACGATGTTGTAATTGTGTGTTGCTTTAGAGTAGTTACATGCTCACCTATTAGGCCCTTTAACAATTTTTGGCAATGGTTCCAAAGGAATCTTTGGAATGGTCAAAGGTGTAGTTGCCACAGACGTACTAGCCCCTGATGTACTGTTGTCTTGTGGGGTGTCCTAGTTGTGATTCCAGTTTTGGAAAAACATTTCTTCCCCAACCATGTAAATTTCATGGTTGTTTTTCTCGGAATCGTTGGGGCTTTTCTACTGAGTGCTGACCGTTCCTGGATGGGGGAAGGGTTCTTGGATAACTGCAGTTGTCTGGGAAGATCCTCCTTGTCCTAGGTTACTCTGAAGCTTTCTAAGCTCAGGGAGTTTGGGACAATGGTGAGTATAGTACCCATACTCACCACATATTGAACAAGAATGGTTTGTTCGTAGAGGTGGCCTTTTGCCTTTCTTTTGGGCATTTCTTGGCTCCTGGTTCTTGTTCTGGTTGGAGTTATCTCTGGCCCGGGATCACAGTGGGCACTGTTGGTTTTTGCCCCCCTATCCAGGGTTCCCTTTGGGTTTGTTTTTTACCTTTATTTTAACCATGTTAGGAGGGTATTTCTCCTGATCATACTGGTGTGGTTGATTTTGGGACGGCTGCACAAATTTCACCTGTGCATTGTTTTGAGTCAGTGGCTTATGTGCTTGGGACTGAGCATACTATTGTCCTATGTTTGCACCTAGCTGTTGGGGGGGAGATATTCTGTTAGTTTTTCGTCCAATGTACTTTGTCCCCTCAGTCTTCGGGTAAGGTCCTCCTTGGTGATACGATGGTGCCCTTTTAGTCAAATTTTGCTGCTGCATATGATGACTTTAAAATCCAGGTTGAGACATGTTCTGGGTAGACCCATGTGTGTACTGGGATTCTAAATGATGCTGCCTAGGTACCCTTGGGTCATCAACCCAATAATTCTGTCTGCAGAGTTTGATGCGCCTGGAAATTCTTGATAAGATTGCAGGCACAGGCCGTTAGGTAGGATATTGTATATGTATCCTGATTGCATATAGATTAGTTCAAGTTGTTAGGCTTTACTGATTGCGTCCTCTTCGGATGTGGGGTTACATTGTGCCACATCCTTTGAAATATCCACCATCATAGTTTTCAAGAATAAATCTAAAAGGACTCTGTTGTCGAGTTGTGCTTTGCATAAGCTACGATGCCGTCTCCACTCATGGAGATGTTCAGAAATGTGGGTAGAGGGGGATTTTCTGAAATGGTTCAGTAACTCCATTCCTAAATCGTGGTGAATGGGTAACTAAAATTATGTGAGGAATGTAGTAACAAGGGTGCTAAAGGTTCTATGTGAAGGAGGGGGTTGCTCGACATACCATTTCGTGGCTACTCCCGTGAGAGTGCATTGAAACAGCCTCAATTGAACACTATCGTCAATGATGCTATTCATGAGCACCATAGGTGAAAGGTCATTATATGATTCCCTGGGTCTTTCACTTGCTTGCCCTCAAACTTTGGTATGTCTGAAGGGAGCTTCATGGGCATGGGATGCCAATTGGGGTCGTGTGCGATGGGGTCATTGGTGAGCTTCGTTAAATCCAGTAGATTTAATGCCACTAATAAGGGTGACTGAGAGGTTGATGCCATGGAAATGTGTTAAGACACGAATTTCTGGTTAGAACGAGGGTTAGTCTGTGATGTACCCAGTTGTGAATTTAGCTGGCTTCCCATATGGGATGCACTCTTTTGCCCCCTAGGGGACGAGGGGGGAGTGATGTGTGGTGTGGTGTTGGGAGACCAACTAGGGTTCCCAACTAAGGTTGCTCCAAGAAAGGAGGAACCAACCACTATGGCAATGTTCTGTCTTTGATGCCTAAATGGCAAAAGACCTGGAACTTCTCCCGATAATGGGGGGAGGTCCAAAAGACGGTTGGACTGACGAGGTTCCATTGGAACCATTTGAGTTTCATCCAGGTTAGATTTTAGAAATTTTTTTTGAGGGGATCGAGTCTATGATCATGACAAATTTATGGCCATATACATAAGACAAAGTGAAAATGAAATGAATTTTCCTTTAACTTAATCTATGTGAGAAATCAAGCAAAAAATGGTTTTGTTTGTTTGCGCATGATACTAAAAAAATCCTAGAAGACCTAATAACATCCTCACACACTCAAAAGTAACTGGGCCTTGAGATTATTTATTGCGAGTGTTGGCACAACGTCCCGAAAGAACTGGAAACGCCCCCAATCAGCCGAAGAGAATCAACCAAGGTAAGGGTAGAGGGTCTGGTGCTTGCCTGCACCGTCACCTATAGGGTAAAGGATGCCCTAGTTTTTGCCACTAAGAACCACCATCCCACGTGAGTGTTCGAGTCTTGGGCTTCTTGGTAGTTAGCTAACAGTATCGAGTATCAGCTGGGTCAGGTAGCCCCAACTGATACCGCACACACTACGCCTAACAGGGAAAATTTTAGGGGCGAATTTTAGCCCAAAGGAAAATTTTAAGGGATTTTAAATTTTATTAGGTCGAATTTTTTATATAAAACCCATTTTATATAGTTTAATAAAGTTAGCCCAATAAATATTTTAAAAATAATTAATTATTAAATATTAGCCCACCAAAAAAAGGGCGCATAAAACTAGAAACATGAAATTCGCCCCCAATTTTTTTTGGTTGGATCAGATTTCCATGGCATTCGCTTGGATTTACAGGGTCGGAGGGAGGGGTTAGACTGATTCGCCCCACCAGGTTATTGTTCTAAAGAGTTCTGGAGTGATTTACTAAATAAGTTTGAATCTCAAAGAACAGAAACCTTAAATCCTTTACAGCGGAACCGACATTCAAAAGTTTTACAGCAGAACCGACATTCAGAAGAAGAAAAATTCATCTCAAAAATGAAACGCGAGATGTCAGTGATGACAGGAAAATAAGTATGTAGGTTCATCGAGGCTTGTGAAGTTCAGAGTTCTAGGTTTTCTTACTTTCCGAATTATCAGATTCCTTACATGTCTGAGTAGCTGAATTTGAAGGTTTCAACTAAAAGACCTGAGAAGCTTAACACTGCATGGAGGATTTCTGAGCTGATGCCAACGATGATTTAGCAAAGGCTCCTGATATGGCTTCTAAGTTGACTGATGAATTCTGGAAAATAGATGAATCTCTCCAGGATGTCCATGCCAAGATTGCACACACAATTCTAGAATGGACTCGTTGTTCTCAAAACATTGGAGATTTGCTTCGACAGCTTGCCCTCGAAATACACACCAATTTATCTCATGCAATTTCAGGTAGAGTTCCACTCTAGCGCGCACCCCCCTCCCCGAAACTCTTTAATAGTGTGTTTGTCTGTAGGGGATGGGTTTTCTTCATCTGAAACAATTATTCATAGACTTTTTCATGATATGAGGTGGGTACGTTTCCATATTTTGTTACAGAGGGGAAGAGGTCCAAACCTTTTGGCAGAAACGAACAAACGCTGGTTGAAGAGCTGCCAGCGCTTGCAAGAGAGGTAGCTCGAGTTGAGAAAATTAGGATATATGCAGGTTTGTATTCAGAGTCCTTTCACAATATTTTGTTAATTCACTTATTGGAAACAATACAAGGAAATTGCATGATTAGTTACCGCAAATTTGTGTTTTCCTTTATTTTTTTCCCACTGTTTCCCCTGTTTTCTCCAACGTTTTGGGGCTTACACTGCCACTTATTTGATCTTCTTGAGTGCCACTGCCCCACAAATTTCTGGTCCTTTTGATTATGGTGATTTTAAATATGAGTTGTTGTAGAGACTACATTGAAGTTGGAAGGTTTAGTTGGAGATCTTGAGGATGTTATCTCATGTGCCATGGCTACAAATTCTAGAAAGCAGTCTGCTTGAAAAATTCTCAAAGCTTTTGATTTTGAGGTGAGTGATGGTCTTAAAAGCTGCCTCATTTTGTTGGGGATTTTGCTGTAATGATTTTTCCCTTGATACTGCGTGTGTTCTGCTGTTTAAATGGTGTTGTAACATACCAATAATGATCATAGCATTGATCGAAATCTACATGTTTATTTATTGGTTATCAGAGTATTGTAACTAAATTATTTATTGGTTATCAGAGTACCTTACATGTTTAGACATTTTTCTACAGGTCCTTTTTACCATATCACTTTTAGACCTGCAAGCTCTTCCATCTCGTGCCAAACACATTTAGTATAAGGGCATCTTACCGGAAAATGGTTTTTGTTGGCAGGTTGTTACAGGGCCCGAAGAGAAACATTTGATGGAAATAAGGTCTCTTAAGGATATTGAAGATGTTTTAGCTATATTTGAAAAATCCAGGCTGCAGTGGAGCCACCTTGTTACAGCTGTTGATGTTAGGGTAGATCGTGCAGTAGCTATCCTCAAGCCTCTTGTTATTGTAGATTATCGCACACTCTTAACTTCTCTTGGATGGCCACCATCTCTGGCAACAAATGTTGGAGTTAATGATCAAGGTGGAACCTCAAGACTCTCAAACCCACTGTTTGAAATGCATGGAAATGTGAAGGAACAATACAGTGAGAGTTTTTTAGCCTTATCTACTCTACAATCAGTCCTTTTGCACCGCAAAGCACTTGAACTTGATCAGTTTAATTATGAGGACTCTTCTATGGGAAAATCTGAGGCAATTAAAAATAAATTAGGTTTTCATGAAACTTTTTGGAGTATTGAGGAATTGGTTTCACAAATTGCGTCAAGGGAAGAATATCATTTTTCAAAGTGGACTGCAAAGCCTGAATTTATCTTGGCACTGGGATATAGAGTTACCCAAGAATTTGTTGATACTGTAGATAATGCTTTACAACCCCTTCTGGATAAGGCAAGGCTTGTAGGATATAGTGCAAGAGAAGAGTGGGTTTCAGCAATGGTATCTATGATTTCAACATATCTTTCCAGACGAGTATTTCCTAACCTTGTCATAAGTTTGGTGGAAAAAGCATCTATGCAGGCTAGGCGTTCTTGGCTTCACCTCATTGACCTTATCATTGCATTTGATAGGAAAATTCAAGTGCTTGTGGTAAGGTCAGGAATTGGACTGTATGGTAAGGAAAATACAGAAACTTTGGGGGTCTCTGTGAATATTTTGGAACTCAGGATATCATGTATGTCTATGTTTTGTGATCGGCCTGATTGGCTAGAACTTTGGGCTGACACAGAGCTGAAGGACGCACAAGAAAAACTAAAAGGGGAGCTTGAAATAGAGAGATCCTGGACAACCAATATAAAAACAAAATTTTTGTCCACCTTTAATATTCAGTTGACTTTAGAAAATGCTCATACAAATTTTGTGTTCTCAACACTGGAGGATTATAAGGCTCCCTCAGGGGCAGAATCTGTAATTGTGACTACATGGGCTGTGGTAAATCACTGTCGTACTTTGCCAGATGCTTTCCTGCACTTTAACTTTGTCAGATCTGCTGCAGCTCCAATTTTGGCAGTGTATCTTGATTTCCTACTTCAGTGGTGTCAAGAAGCTGAAGCTTTGACTGCTTTGGTAGATGATGAGGCTATGGCAAAAGTTTCCATCTCCATCAATGGTGCTCGGTACTGTGAGTACATTGTGAAGGAATGGTGTGAGGATATATTCTTTTTGGAGCTTCAGCTTACCCAAAAGTCAAAAAGGAGGGAAGAAACTGGAACAGACATAATGGCAGGTGTGCATTCACAAAAACAATTAGGAAACATCATTGACCTGAATGGCTCTGTTTTTTATAAAGAAATTGAAAACTTCAAGCAATTTCAAACAGAATGGCTTGCAAAGTTCATGACAGTTATTTTAAGAGGATTTCATGCTCGTTGCTGCGAATATGTATGAAACAAGAAACAATGGCAGGAAAAAGTTAAAGAATCAGCATAAGAGATCAAGACAGCTGATGGGATTGCCAATGGAGATGGTTTTGAAGTTTCTATATCGTTACCCTTGGTTGATGCATTAGATGTGCTGCAAGGTCAACTAAATAACGTGAAACAAGTTCTCAATGATGTTGATTTTATGGATCTCTGGCAAAGCTTGGCCAACGGTTTAAATCAATTTATTTTTACTAATATCATTTTGAGCAATGCTAAATTTTCAAATTATGGTGTTCGCTAGTTTGAGGCTGATATGCATGAATTGTTACACATCTTTAAGCCATTCTGTGTTCGCCCTACAAGTTTTTTCCCACATCTAAGTGATTCATTAAGGTTGCTAGCCATGCCATCTGCTGATGTAGAGCATCTATTGAAAATATTGCATGGTCCATCTTTAGCCATTAAAGATGACAAGGATGATCCTAAATTGAAATGCTTAAGACAGTGCGGAATATGCAAAATATCTGCAGGCGATGTTGAAAAAATTCTAAGACAACGGATATTGATTGGATGACACTACATTTTTCTGGTTTAACTAAATTATCCAGTGCCATTCAGGCTAATGTTGTCACGATTTCTCCTTTTTCACAGATACAGAGAATTCTTTGAATAAGAATAATGAATAAGAATGCAACGATTGTCTCTTTGAGCATCATTTGTCTTTGTACCATTTTATGCTTCTCTACTTGAGCCTCATTGTTTGTACCATGTCCCAAACATTCTCTTAACTTCATGTAGTATGTTTATTTGAGAAAAAGAATTCTCCCAGCTCCACATTTAGGTGGCACACCTTGCTTTGCTCCATTGAAGAATCCCCAAGAAACATTTTTGTCTATTATCACTCCTATTATCTGTCTTGGGATTTTAATTCTGACTGGTTTTTTAAGCCTACCATAAATTGATCAGATTTTAATGGAACATTTGAATTAAGGGATGATGTTTTCATTGAATATTGCTGAATTTCTTGAGAGCTAAATGCCCCAGGCAGTCAACAGTGGAAATTGTCTAAGGGCTTTGAAACTCGTTCAGACATTTTTCTACAGGTCCTTTTTACCATATCACTTTTAGACCTGCAAGCTCTTCCATCTCACGCCAAACACATTTAGTATAAGGGCATCTTACTAGCAAATGCTTGATATTTCTTTGCCCTGTTTGCAGGGATACACCTCCCAGGTCCATGCTTGCTTTTTGGGAGTATTTCTCAAGTCGGAGGCTTATTTCTTAGTGCCAGCCATATGAATGTTCTGGCCTTACTTTCCATAGTGTTTTTCATCACTAGCACTGTTCATTCTATATCTCATTGTAAAACATTGCTTTGTAGCCTAGCTTGGCTATATGTGCTCCTAGTGTGGGATTATTTGTCCATACTAATTGATCTGCTTCATTTTTAATCTTCACATGACTTCTAATTAATACCTCCATGTACGCATTCCATTGGTCAACATTGTTCCCTTCCAGTCCGAATTAGTTGGCTCTTATCCATACCTGTTGTCATATGTTGGTGGTCACAGGAGCTGCCACTTGTGAGACTTTATACATCTATGAGTTCCCACATCTGACCTAAGGATATGCACGAAATCTTACTTGTTCCCCATTGCCAATTCTTTGTGCTATCCAGTTGCCTACAAGAGGGAAAGCTACCACTAGTGCCTTCCAGAAAATAGAAACATTAGTAAAATATTCGTTTGGATTCTTGAGGCTCTACATGTGCTTGGATATTGACCTACTTTCACAGACTACTCAGAAATTAATCTCCACATACTTCTTCCTGCAAGGGCTTTCCCAAAGTAATGTATATGTTATAATCCCTATTCTCCTTTCTCATTTGGTTTTGCTATGTGAGTTCATTTAACGTGTGGTGTTCTATCCTTTTCTTTTTCGCTGGCCAATAGAAATATAAATACTCTTTCCTGAAAATTTCAAGAACTTCTACTAGGATTTATGCCAAGGTATGCCAATATACTGGGATTGCTCCAAGCAACTAATTTTACTAATCTTTCTTCCTTTCATTCTTTTGAAAAGGGAAAATCTGTTGAAACATTCTTTCATGTCCCTCCCCTAACTCATTAAAGGCATGGTATGTTTTAGCATGTTCACCTCCATCCCTGTTGCAATACTGTAGATATCAATTATCTCTTTCAGTATTTTAACATCCCTAGAGATCCATCATAACGAAATAACACATCATCAACTAACAATAAGCGAGTCAAATAAAAATTCCCTTTTTTATCCCCTTGCTCCCGTTCTTCTGGCTACCTGAATTTCTTTGCTTAATCCCTCAGCTATAAGAACTTAGAAGGAACAAGATGGGGGACAGGGTGCATCACTGTCTCAGATGTCTTGTAGGTGTGAAGAACTTGGTGGCACAACCATTGAAAAAAAGAGAGAAGGATGCATAAGTAACACATCCCATTATCTAGTTAACCACCTGAAGGTTGTGTCTGACATGCATTAACATAAGTTTTCAATACGTCCAATTAGCTCTGTCGTACACCTCAAATAAATCCAATTTAATTATCATAGATTGTAAATCCTTGGTTCTGATAGAGTGTAGGCCTTCCTATGCTACACTAATGGCATCATGGGTTTGTCTTTTATTTGTAGGTTTTAAATCTGTACAGTTAATTGCTGCAAACAGATTATTATCAAACAAAAAAGATGCAACCAAAAACATACACATCAACACAAAGATTTTACTTGGAAATCCAAACTGGGAAAACCAGAATCATTTTTTAGTATGTTCATATATATATATATATATATATATATATATTGCAGCATCCATAAACTGCCAATCCATACACTGGATTAGGGAATTACAAAACCATGGGCTAAACCATCACATGCCACAATGCCACTAAAAACAAAAAATGTGTGCTGAAAACCACGAAAAACGGTTGCAAAATAGAGCCATTTTTTTTTCAATTTGTAATATCACATTAACACACACAATTTTACTTGGAAACCTAAACCGGGTAAACCAGAAAGATTTATCATTATATTCATCTTTACAGTATTACAACATATATATATATATATATATATATATATATATATATATATATATATCCTGCGACATGCGTAGACTGTCAATCCATTTACTACCTTGGATTAGGTAATTACAAAACCATGGGCTAAAGTATTTTTTCTTGAAAATCTACAACTACTTAGATGAATTACTGAAAACAAGGCAACTAAAAACTGAAACCAAATTTACTTTCACCAAGATACAAAGTTTCTTAACAATTTATAAGTGTAGAAAATCCAAAAAATTCTAATCTGCTAATATGAGCTATCTGAAATATAATTTCTTCTCATATAAACACAAATTTCTCTACTAAACTTTGCAGCAGAATAGGAATATAAATAAACACAATTCACACAATTCAAGACACAAAATTTCTAGGGAACCCAACTGGGAAAACCCTTTGATTGTTGAAAATATTATTGATAGAAACTGAGGAATGATATCTTACAATACAACTCTGTTTTCAATAGAGAATACACCCTTCTCTCTGCCTTGCCTAGGATTGAAAAACACGCTTGTTGTAGCCTGATCTGCTCCCTAAATTCTTGCGCAATAGGTGCTCCTATAAATAGGAATTTCCTCCTATTTCGATGCGCACCACCCAAGGGAACTCTTCCTCACAATAATTATGTGCACAAGTTTCTCTTGCACTCTCTTCCTCACAAGCTCGCACACAACCTTGTGCGTACTCCTATTTCTTTGTCTCACCAGCCCATGCTCACAAAACAATGACTAACAGTGTGTCTTTGCTCCTCCTTTTAAAGCAATTCGAATGGCCAAATTTGGTGAGTTTCTAATTAAGGAGTTTGCTTTTGTGATTTTTTGAGTTAGCATGAGTTAACCACTCATGTAACTCCTCCCATCTCTTGAGACTCAACCACAAGTTCTTTTCCTCAATTAACTCACACTATAAGACTGATAACTCAGCATTCCACTTTGACACATCAGTTAACTACTTCATGAACACTTCCTAAATTTTAGGAATTTGCCCTAAATTTTAGGAACTCATCCTACTTTTTTGGAATTAGCTCCTAACTCATAGGAAATTGTGCATGCTCAAGGAGAAACTCGTTGAGGTTCCTTGAATTAAGGCACAAAACAAGGAACCCATTCTCGCTACAAATTTCAACACTCCCTCTTAGCGAGGAAGGTGTTCCTGGAAGAACTTCATCCACCTAGATCTGTCTCCAACACTGCCAAGTTCTCCGCTGCTGCAACTGCTCCCTCTGAACTAGAAGGCTTCCATGCTTTCTTCTGTGGAACCTAATTTGAAGACCTGTTCTTTCCCACCATGTTCTGCAAGTCCAAATTTTGCCACTATCAATGATCATAACTCCTTACGAATACAAACCGTGAAAGTGTGGCCTATAAGACACATGGGTGTCGAGATAGTCATCACATGAATCTGAGTTTTGTCCTTCATACACATTCTAATACTGCCATTATAAGAAAGTTTGAGAGAATGTAAAGATATTTTCCCAAGAGTTACATTCACTATAGTCACAAAGACACCACACCCATTACATCATGAAGATATTATAGGTGTGCCAATATTTTTATTGAGAGACCAAATAGGTTTGTCACCTCTAAATGACAGAATATATGCTTAGATAGTCATTATATGCTAAGATATCAAAAGAATGTTTAATATATTGCCACATTCATCCTAAATAACATATATTTGTTGAGAATGTCATGTAATATGAATCCTATAATATTGTTGAGGTTGTTTGTCAATATGTCAAGACATATATGTTTAAGTCCATTCATACTTTTCAGCCATATATATCAAATCTGTCTCCGAACAACCACCTAGATAATCACCATAGGAACCTGAATTTTTTTTGCTTGAATGCTGGAAACTGAGGCATATGAATCCACAAATTTAATCTGTTATTTGAATGTCAGAGGCATGAACTCATATTTACAAAATATAGGATGATATTAATTGTTTTTAAGCATATGATCTGTATCTAGAAGGAATGAAATAGACAAGTATGTAGGCACTTACATGATACTACAATGTATTGCTTAAAATGATACTTAAAGGCTCCATTGGATTATATCAAATGCAATTTGTTGGTGTAAGGATTTTATTTACATAAGTCACAAGGATAAAACAACGACCAGATCTACCCATTCAACATAAATGATAAAGACACTCAACTACAAGTTTCAAAGCAGTGAAGAATTCAGAAATTTTGCCACATTTGAATGGATCTGACTTTTATGTCAAGCATATGATAAAAGCTGGTCTTTGTGTCCAAGGCATCAAATTCATTTAGCATAACATGTATGATTTTCAAATTTGACGGTACACTCAATATTGTTAGGTCTTAAATTTTAATGTTTGTTTCTGCTCTGTGATGTTCTGTGATTAGATGGTGGGGTATATTTTTGAACAAAAATCCATTTTTGGTGAGGATTTGTTGAAATGTCTTCTTAGAATATTTCTGTGCAGAAAAATTCACTGGCTGATATGGAATTTTTAAGTCATATTGGTTGAAGAGCATACTATATGCTGATGATGTTACCCAAAACAAACTCTATGTTGCTTTATCGAATACTTTATGATCTGTTTTTCTTTCATGAAATTTTGGGATCCTCAGTCTAGATTTGTCAACCTCTGTTGGAAATAAGGAAATATGTGCCTCCCTTGGTTAAATCTCATTTTTGAGCATCAGTGTCGTGGGGCTTTCACATTTTTTGGCAATGAGTAGCTACATAATTATTCTTTTTCCTTATAGAGAGTCTTAATCCCAATTTGTAAATTTTTATTTTGAAAAATATATTTAGATCTTTGATGTCCAATGGTACTTCCCTTATGCATGTAGAAGGGTCCCTGCCACTCCCCTGGTCTATCAAGATGAAAAATGCATTGGGTGCAGCAAAAGGTCTGGCATTTCTTCATGGAGGGCTGAAAGACCAGTGATTTATCGGGATTTTAAAACATGCAATATTTTGCTGGATTCAGTTTGTACCTACAGCTTCAAAATTATGAGATGAATCAGTGTTACACTTTGGATTCTCTTAAGTATTTATGGCGAGATATGTACTTGGTGCAGGAATACAATGCCAAGCTGTCTGATTTTGGACTAGCAAAAGATCGACCTTAGGGAGACCACCCATGTTTCAACTCGAGTTATGGGAACATATGGTTATGTTGCTCCGAAATGTGTAATTACTGGTGAGAATTTTAACTAGTTTAAAACATGTGGCAATAATATCTTGGTGAGGAAATTTTAATATTGATACAAATCAACAAGATTTCTAGCCTCTTTAAGGGTCCTGTCTAGTAAATGGGGCAAGTAGCAAAACTGACAAGTTTGTTCTGGGAGATTTTTTCAGGTCTCGTCCTATTGGCCTAATGTTGAATGTAGACCAACCAATGTTCAAGACTCAGGATAGTTTATATGAGGTTGAATTTTCCTTAATTTATGAAAAAATTATCTAAACATGCATACGTCTCCTAAAAGAAACATGTGTTTGGTGATACATATTTAAGCCTATTACTGATGGGAATTTGCTTGCTCAGAATACAATTGGTGTCATCCATGACCATTATGTTACTTTCTACCTAGACATGGATGTTGATGGCACAGATAATTCCTTTTTTCAGGTCAAGATGGCCAAGCAAACGGTGAAGACTGGACAAACTCCAAGAAAAAGTTTTTGGAAAGCAGAGAGCACATAGAAAAAACAGAGAAGGATGCCCAAATTAAGCTGAGCATCTAGGGTTTAAGTATCTACTAAGCATTACCAATAAAATTAAGTGAATGGAATGATCTCCAATGTTGCAATTAGAGGATCAGAGACATTTTAGTTGGGATTATATATGATAGGAGCAACAAATTCCTAGCTCTCAAAATTTGCACATGTTTCAATCCTGTCTATATGAAAAGCCTAACAATGTTGTTGTGACATTTTCTTGCAATCTCACTTCACTTGTTGACATTCTCAGACGGGTTGTTACACTATTCTATAAAGCAATCAGCACATGAAGGTACGAAACTAGGGCTGCGAGTTGACACTGTTATCTATTGTCATTCTCAAGACGGTTTAGTGCTAACTGCATTTGGGCTAAGATTATCCCTGTAGCAGTGCTTGAGCCTTGAACTTATATAACATTAATACCAGTTAACTAGTGCAGGGTACGAAACTAGGGCTGCAAGCTGACACTGCTGTCTATTGTTGTTCTCAGGACGGTTTAGTGCTAACCTCATTTGGGCTAAGATTATCCCTGTAGCAGTGCTTGAGCCTTGAACGTATATAACATTAATACCAGTTATAACTGAATATGGGCTGGGACTGTAATTATCTGTGGATATTTCTTCGAAATTTGATTTCAGATGTTTGATACTGTGCTTTTTTCAATCTCTTTATTTTTGGATTTTGCTCCTTCATTTCATTACACTTCAGCTATACCCAAGTTAGATATGCCTAAAGCATTCATTTTTATGTAGGGCTATTTGTTGGTGTTTTTACTGTTTATTTGACCACTTCTCTTCTTGTACACATGTTTATACACTTTATTTCTTATTTACTTTCAATATCTTATAACCACAGTCAAGGTCCAGAAATAAATTTGCATGTTCAGTAATACCTTTTGTTAAATACATCGGGCCAGAATTTTGTTTCTGCAAGAAAAAATCTCCTGCCAGAATAAAAGAACTCAATAGTTTCCATGTCAAAAGTTTCAGTTTGATGTGATTCTTCCTCTCAAGAGTTGAAACTTGTTTCTACAGTTATCTCAATGGATACATGTGGCATGCTATGATGTTTCTTTGACATGTATTGGATCTAATATGAGAGAGGCCTTAACAAAATCAATATAGAGTAATGCAGTTGCAATGGATTTTCTCCATGGTTAAAAAGTCTTGTATATTTGCAGTTTCTTCTACAAACTTGGTACTAGGCAACATATTCTTTCCCATATTTTATCACAATGATGTTTAGTATGTGAATTTAGCCCTCAACTACATTTTTGCATAATAAATTTGCAAGGAATACATTTTTTTATGAATTGGTTGTAAGAGTTGAACCCTGTTGGGGAATGCCCCATCCTTAACCCGATTGTAGAGATGGGTCCTCGGAGGGCCAGCCACAAAGTGACTTTGTTACTGGGCTTTGTGATGACATGAATCTACCATCGAGTTGAGGATGGCCATTGGGGAAGTAATGTGGCCATCCCAGGGTAGTTGGAGAAGACAATGATTTTAGCTACAATCATCACTTTTGTGAACATTATGTGGAGAATAATAGGTCACGAAGGCAACCAGCCATGATATTGTTACTATACACAGATATCGATCTCTGTAACTCATCGGTTTCCTTAAAGAAGCAACAACCCCAAAAGGTTCCTCCATTTTTAACATTATTTTGTTCTGTTTTCTTCTATAGTGAACTTTCAAGGCTTCCAAGATGGGTTTTGCTGTGATTGTGGATTTATGGCTGATTTGGATATCAATCAATGCCTAACAATCAATTGATATCTTTTTATGTACGCAAGAAAGAGTTAGGTTCTTCTTTTTGATACAGGGAAAATTTTCATAGAACTGAAAAGTGATAATAAGGGGTAAAGCTTTGTCCAGGGAAAATTGTCCTAGAACTGCAAAGTGATAATAAGGGGTAAAGCTTTGTCCCGTAACTACTTCCTTGCTTGTTTAACCAGTAATGCTAGCTCAACGTGGCTGGATCCCATTCATATAGATGAATGGAGGTGCGAGATAAATGGGTAAGAGGAGTAAGCAATGAGGTTCTTTAATGGGGATGATAAATGTATTTTTGTCAATTAGGTTTTGAGGTGAGCAGTCATTGTAAGCATGGATCATAATCATACTAGTGTATAACAAATCATGGATAACCAGAATTTAGTTTGGATTTCTACACCCATTGTTAATTTACAGGATATCCTATATATTTGTATTACCATATTGCCTTCCAAACTTTGCATATATCCCTCCTAGATGATAAATACGCTGACATGAAGGAATGTATGACAAATTTAGCTTTCAAGTTCAATATATAGTGCCTTACATTAGAATTAATCCAATGTAGCAATAGGGAAATATATCATTGTTATGCATTTGAGATTTTGGTCTTGTCGTAAAATTCATCACCTATGCTTAATATTCAATGGTTACATTTTTACCTTACAAATACAGGAAAATTAATATTAAGCCTACAATTAATACCAAGAAAGTAAATCATTTTTAGGAGAAATGTTTTTGAATGTGACCAATATTGAAAAAGAAAGCCTATAATGTAGACCAATCTTGAAAAAGAAAGCCATCCTTCCTTCTTGATGAGCTTTCCTTATATGGTTCTTCAAAGGAATTGTTCTTCAAAACCCTTATATGGTTCTTCAAGATGATGAAAAAATGAATAAATCTATCAGTTCAAGTCAAAACAACCCAATTTTTGATGTGAAAGAACCAATGGTGAATGTAAAGGACGGAGATTATTTGGTACTGGGATGCAATATCAATTCCAAAGGTTGTTCAAAACATCCTTTGGATGCTGTTAATACTAGGGTGTTTTCAGCAGAACCTGAAGATGGTGTCACTGACCCAGAACTGATGGATGATCATGATCCGAGAGGCTTCTCAGAAGAAACAAATCTTAATACCATAGTTTCTCTAGAAGAGCTTACTTATGGAATGAATTCAATGCATGTCTCAAAAGCACCTGTGGATTCTGTTGATGCAGTAGTCTTGTTAGAAGAGCAAGCTAGCATTGTAGGTCCATTGCAAGTTAACAATGTCCCTTCCCTTATAAAATGAAATATTTCAATATTGAATACGGAAGAGCACAAGACAATGTCAAATAGACACATAGGAAACATTGATTTCAGAGTGACTGAAAAATCTTCCAGGGACTTTCCTGTACCAATAGAAAGCTGTACAGATATTTCTTTCAGAAATAAAGCTGCAGCATTTCTGGAAATTTCCAGTTCCCTATCCTTGAAGTTAGTGAGGGAATGTGAAGGAGAATCGCATTCTATTTCTATGATGCCCAATTCAGAAACTGTTAGTCAAGTCTCTGAATTTCATGAGGCGTGATAATGTAGATTTGGATACTATAAATGTCGAGTTCTTAGATCCAAATCAACAAGATGAGGATTTGTGTGGTGAGGTTGGAATTCAGCAGGATGAATCACCTGGAAATACAGAGACAGCTCTGGAAAATGCAGTTGAGTTAGTTGATTCTAAAATAGGCATACGGATTTTCAGTCCATATAATCTTCCTGGAAGTACACATTGAGACAATCTAAGTATTTTTTTCCCTCTTGCTGATGCCTTTCTTGCTCATGTTATATTTCTTGCATGCATTCCTTGTATATGTGGCCAAATTATGGAAATATGTCTCTTTCATAAAGTTCTTTTCGTTGTACATATCTTGTTTCCTGTTTTTTTGCATGGTTTTGTTTGGACTGAGAAATTAAATCCACTTGCAGTATCTGTTCTTTGAGGTAAGTATACTTTCTCTATTATTAAGTAACCTTTATGTAGTATCGGCAATGCTTTAGATTTAGTGATCAAGAAAACACTTGTATTAGAATTGCTAGTCTTCCTATGTTAAATAACATCATCTTCTGCTAGCTGTGGTCAAGTTTCTCAACTTTAATAATGTTACGAGTTAATACAAGAGCTAAAAGTTTAATCTCTGTAAGTATGCTTAAAACACTTATGTATCTTCATTACCATGTTTCCTAGTATGGCCTTCTTGTAGTCACTAACCTACATTTTAGTTAACCCATTTTGAGTATTCATATGAGTTTCCTTCGAAAAATGCCAGTATGATAGTTTTGCTTGAAGTATTGAGAGTTTGATACCTGCTAAAATCTATAGATGGTATTTACAATGTGATGAAAAGACCATGGAACCATGAAATTCAACTATTAACAATTTTTCTTGAGCATCTGTGCTATTGTTTATGGCTTAAAACTATTTTTTAGTTGGGGTCTAATAATTATTTCAACATGACTAGTAAGCTATCCTCTTAATCCACAATAATTACATTCTTGTTTTCTTTGCTGTGACACACATCCGTCCATTTCTTATGTGTGCCTGCATACTAAATCTTGACACCGAAGAAATTAATTTTAGGGTGAACCTTTTTAGTTTTTTCCTGGTTATTGGTGGTTTTGAATCACTTGACAGTCGATAACATGCTGAGTGAGCTTATTCATGCATAAATTGAATAACTTCTAGATGAATTTGATCATGCAGCAACATTAAGTCAATGACCTCATACAAGGCATTGCAATTTCACCATTTATTCATTCCACTATTGTTAGTCTAATTTTCCAAATTTTGAAGAAAATTAAGTTTATTTTTCCATGACTCCAAACATTCAGCTTTTTTATACCTTTATTCAACAATACATTCTATTTTCTAAATGATATTGTGGAAGCTAGTGGATGGAGTGGATCTGCAACTGCCTAATGTTATGAGATACTAATGTTGTTACTCAACATCATATCAAAGTCATTTATGAAAAATTCATTGGTTAATAAATTTGTGTTCCAATTTTTGGAAAGTTCTAGTAAGTTTACATTATCACACATTTCCTTCTTTATTGTGATTCCTTAGTTGTTTTGAGGGAGCTTTGAATTTGTATATGTAATTTGATGCTACCCTACTTACACTAGTGATTATCACCTTATATTTTTAATATTTTGGGATGTATTTATTGCCTAGAGCTAAATTGGTATGTAAACTTGCATTGAACACATTTACTGCTACTTATATATGCCTTGTTATTGGTAATGATTTTTACATTTCTTGATTATATCTTGTTTTCGTAATTATTTACATTTTGAACTGTAAAATTGGCTTAAGATCTGATCTTTCATCTACACTGTGATTCCCTGTTGTTACAACAAAACCTAGCACCTGCAAAAAGTATAAGTCTCAATCACGATGGTGTTAGTTTTTTACAATGCAAGAATATTACCTACTCACTTTGAGTAGCTTTTCCTTTCTCTTTTGGTTGGCTCTTCTTCAACTCAAGGGGGCATCCCTAAAAGGTAGGATTGCTATGCTATAGAATGGGGGCACAAGGTGATTTAATAAGATGAGTGGTGGTTGTAGTGTATGAAATAGGATGAAGAAACAAAAATGGACAAAAGCGAGGAATGAATGAGAAGGAAGGAAATTGGTGCCTATCAGTTATGGGCTAATGGAGCCGTAAGGCATTTGGATAAATGAGAGAACTTGTATGTCACAAACAACTACTTTGAAGCAGGTCATACGATAGAATATTTTTGTTTACCATTTTCTACCAATTAGTAGATGAAGAAACAATTTGATACATTCATCTTTAAGGTGTGTACTTGAGATGAAAATGGCCCAATGTATGCATTTGATCTTTATGTGTTCACTGGAAATGTGTTGCAGAAAAGAAATCTTCAAGGGATAAATTGCTACTCATCAATCTGTTCATAAGGTGTTGTTTTATGGCTGTAGTATGCTTCAAAATCTGCAACATAGTTGATAGAAGAAAGGGAAACAAGTGCAGAAATAGATATCCAATGTTAGGGTATATGTGGTATTCTTGTTCTAATTATGCAATATTTCCTATTCAAAGTTATGGTACACATTAGCTAAGACACTGTCAGAGAGGTCTGCATGGGTGCTGGCCATGGACAGAGGGTTGAATATGGTGACAATCAACGCATCTCTGATTGTGGGACCTGGTATCACTTACAAAAGCTCAGGATCTACCATTGCATATCTTAAAGGTGAGGGTGAGAGATCTGCATACTAAATACACTCTGTTCTAGAATGTACAAATATGGTATGGTAATCCCTTGGAGAGGATCTAATCTATTGGTATAGTAATCCCAATACCGTATTAGGTGTGGCAAACCGAGCACGTTTGGAAACCAAAGCTTCAGGAAACCAAAATTTGGATCAATGTGTCTTCTATTAGCATCTTTGGAACATGGACCTTAACTATTCCCTTTGGCTCTGGATTTGATTCTAGCTATCCAACTCTATTTCCTGGCTTCACCTATTTATATAGTGCGAAAATAGTTAAATTTACTATTGATTCCCAACTCCAAGAAATCTTTAGATTTGGAACTATTTAATCAAAATACATTCCCATTTTATTCAAGTCCCTTTCAGTCTCAGAATTGGTGATAATCTATCTTGGTAGCTATTGTTTCCATTATTAAACCCTCACATTTTATCAGGGAAACATTCACGGGGCAAGATCTGGATGATCAATTACCTGAGATGAAAAAATACAATCTGGTGTGAAGGATCTCATTTTTCTTGAGCTAGCTAGGTGAATATGTCATCCATATTAGGTCAAACCATATAAGACACACGAGATTTGAGATTTGAAATGTTTCTCAAAGAGTGCACCGCCATTAAAGCTTAGTCACTCAGCCAAAAAATCAGTGCGGAGGAGACTCCAGGAGGTATGCCCTACCATTCTTTACTCGACAATTAATTCCTCGTGGTCACTAGCCAACTTAAGTTCGTCGAAGCATTTAGGTATGCATAGCCTTTCTTGCATTGAATCTTTAGTGGTCTCAAGCAGTATGCCTATTCTGTTCATGTCAATGCATCGACTTTAAGCTCAAAGAAATCTGAAATTCAAAATAAAGTAATTCACAATGTCTTCAGGTGGAGGTGGCCATGATACACAGAAAAAATCAACACGATCTAGAATTCAAAATAATGTGGCAGTAAAGAATATCTCAACCGATTTTTATCTAGTGATTTAAAGCAACAATCTGCACAAATTTTTTGTAAATGAAAAGTCTTTACTTTCTCCCCCTTTAGCCACTATGATCAAACCTATTATCTAAGCAGAAGCGTCGATATCAATTCAAATCAAGCGTCATTGTTGGCTAATGATGGGGTTCAAGGTGTTCCTGGAAGATGGTAAAAAAATTGGTTAGTAGCAAAATATCTGAACTTACAAGGAGCTTTTTCTGTTGAATACACTCCCTATAGCTCATTACTATGTCATAATTTATTTCTTTATAGATTTCAGGGGATGAAATAGTATGCTTTTGGAATAAGGCCACAAGTATCCTTACATAAAAGTTAGGTTATGAGGCTTTATCCTACATGGATTTGCTGCGAGAAAGACACTGATGGTAGGTAAGAATATGGAAGATTTCTTAAATTAGAACCTTCTCCTCATTATCTCTATCAAACAGAATTATGACCTGCGAAAACGGCCAAAAGTGCTATTGGCAGGGACCAAATCGCTGTATTTTCTGCAAATGTTAAGGTAAATTTGTGGATCATCTCTTTATTACGTGTTCATATGTTATTTCTGTATGGCAAGATGTTCTCCAATCTTTAAATTGTCGAGGAAAATTTAATTATGGGTCCCTACTTCAGGGTCTTGTCTTGAGACATGGTTTGCACACACTCAATTTTGAGCTCTTCTTAGCTATATTATGTGGGGGTTATGGATGGTTGGAATAAGTGGACTTTTGAGGATCTGGTAGAATAAGTGGACAGTTGGAATAAGATAGAGAATCTGGCAACGTATATAATTAGAATTTCATATAAAGAAAGTTGCAAAGATAAAAAGCCAAAGGATTTTAATATAAATCATAATGAAGCAAGGGTTTTTGATGGAGCAAGGTATTCCAGAAGATGCGGATATGGTGTTGTTTTGTTTTTATCTCGCCCGTTACTCTACCTTAAAGTTTGGAGCTGATCAAGGGTTCAAATAAGAGGATAGAACTATTTGCCTTGTAGATTTTTTTGAAGCCTTAGTTTGCTTTAGAAAATGATATCAAATATTTGTAGGTACCAGGAGTTTCAAAGTTGAAAATGGCATTGGTTTATTGAGAAGTGTCAAGTCAGATCTTTGCAACTACCAGGAGTTTCAAAGTTGAAAATTGCATTGGTTTAATGAGAAGTGACAAATCACTAATTTAGTGTTGTCTCCTTTGCTTCGCAGAATTAGGGAGATAGGGTTCACTCTTTGGTCCGTTGCAACATCTTTATAGAGAATTTAACAAATCAGCCAATGGAATCTCAAAAAAAGTTATGGTACAACAAAAAGGTTTGCTCTTGTTCAAGGAGTTCAAGGAGGAAGCAAGCTTCCCAGTGAGATATAAAATCCTCTATTGACTTAGAAGAACAATGGGAGGTGTTGTAGTTGAATTGTAACTCTTGTTGTCATGTATAGTGTATACCAATTGCAGAAGATGGATGTGGTATGTATTTGGGGTAAATCCAATGGTTAAGTTCCAATGTATTTAGACTAGTAGTTTTGTATGAAAGCGCAGACTTTTTCATGCATATTTTGCTTTCACACTTGAAATAGAAAACACAGTTTTTTCTTCAAAAAAAAATGTGTGTAAAAGAATAAATATGTAAAAAACTCAAATATTTAGAATCCATGAAGGGGGCGTATGAAAGAAATAATTCATACTTTTGATATTTGATATTTGATAGTGAAATTATAATATGCTTTTTTTTTCCTTTTGTAAGTAAGCGAGAGTTGTATTATATTATAAAATTCTGAAGATTACATTTGACTTCAAATGTGCTCGGTTTGCTACACCTCATACCGTTCACTAACAAGTAGAGAGCAATTAATTATTGTTCAGTTATTGAAATCACTGAAGATTATGTATCTTCAAGATTTAAATTGGGTTGCTTACCTAATGATATTTTTCTTTAGCTATTATGTCACAATGAAATTAATCATACATAGATACTCTCCAAATATAATCATGAATTCATTATTTATTTGATTTTTTTCATAATTTGCTAACAGATTTGAAAAACCAACGGTCTACCAACAACATCTGAATAATAAGAAGCTAACTAGATTGATGGTTGGATATGGAAACTGTGCAACCCTAAGTAGCGAACTATAAGGGAAGGGGGGGTTTCCCATGTTACAGCTTAACAACAGCCATGAATGAGGGGCAGAAGAAAACTTGGGGAGTTTACATGTTCAAACTATATCCATTTTTGTACATACTGTAATGTAATTTTCACTTCAAGGTTTTAATAGTTGGCAATAAGTCGATTTCCATAACAACCAACATTAAAATTTTAGCCGGTGACTAAGGCTCTCTACCATATGCAGTTTTTTTCATTAATTTCTGATGTAAAATCAATTCCTGATTTCTGGCAAGGACAAGTGCAAGTAAGTTGTTGATGGGTTGTTTGGTGTGTGAATAAAAAGTGGGATACCCCACACTTTGGAATTGTTTTATCATTATTAAAGTTCCCCCTTTTGTTTTACCATTATGGGAAGTTGCACTTTCTCTTATCATGAGTTGTGTTATGAATGGAATGAAAAGTTACAGTTTCTCTTATCCTAAATTGTTTTGTGAGTGGAGTGCATAATGTTCGTTTGATGGTATTTTTATATATTGGGATGTTGAATTATTTAATTACAAGATAAAAAATTGAATACTACTTTGCCTGGTCAAACTTTTATTTTTAAATTTTTTAGTCAAGCACTGTCGTTGGTCAAACTTGTGAGAGGCCACTGTTGTGAGAGGCCTAGATTGTGTAATAGTTGTGTAATTGCTGGTGCCTGTTAGTGATTATATGTATGGAGGAGAGTTGACCTCTATTGTTGCATTGGACTGTGGAGGGATGAGTTGAGCTTCATGAATTTATGATACCGCCCCCTCGAATTCCCCGATCCATTCCCACGAGAAAATTCTGCCATGAGCTGAGTCGGTTTGGATGTGCGTAGCAGACAGTGAGGGACAACTGTAAGTTTGGAGGTGTGTTGGGATTGTCGTGTTGACTCTGTTCATTAGTTATTGGCGTTTTAATTTTTTTTCGAGTTGTTCTTCTCATTGAAGAAATCGGCAGAGGCATGGGCCTTTGTGTTGGAGGATTGTTGAAACAAAATGATTTGCAAAGATCCCAATTTTTTGAAACTCCTCTCCAACCTCAATATCAGTGCTAGTAGTAGCATGATCAACAACACTATGCTTAGCAGAACTAGAAGAACACGTTTTCCAAACTACACGAGAACTACTTCCCTCATGAGTCACCATGTGACATGCTTGGTCTCGGTGGTTCTCTTCCTTCTACTCCTAGTTCAACTACCATATCTTCATTAGAACCAACAACCCAAACTCCACTAGACAACGATTCACCATTTTGTAGTAGTGATTCGCCATTTGTACTAGTGATTCGCCATGTTTTTACAAGATAATATAATCTCGTGAGAGATTCACCAAAAAATTATATATACATATTATATTATTAATAAAATTGCCTTCCATTTTTCCTATGTATAATGGGGATTCGCCTATTTATTATATATATAAATTTAGGGGGGTTCTTAAAATTTTCCCTGACGCCTAAGCCTAACCCCCTTTGAATCGGATCTCTGTCGCGCCCAAGTTTTATTTTTCGTGGGTTGATAGGTGGATTTTAAAGATCCCTAAAAACACAACTTCTATGTTTCAAATGTGAAGTGTGATCAAGGTGGCTTATTGGATTCCTCCCCCCTTGATCCTAACTTAAGCTATAATTTCTCTTATGGCCCCTGTGGGGAGAATTTAGTGAGTTGATTTAAGTTATTTTTAGGTGGCTTTATTTTCTTAGTGGGTGAATGTGTGCAAGCGTATGGTGAAAAATCTCATAATTTGGACATATGGATATCAGTGATCCTTTACAAAAGTCCCCTAGTTAAACCATGTGACATTGTTCCTTGCTCAAATAAAAAGCATTTGTGGATTATGGGCTGCTTCCAAAACCTCCTAATTAGTCTATGTGAGTGACTAAAGGGAGATGGTGAATCACAAATATAGAGTTCATATGCTTGTATAGGGTCACCCAATGGCACAAAGACAGTAGAGATTACTTGCTCTAACTTGCGATCAATCCTAGTCCCGCAATTTCCTAAATGCAAAAATTGAAATTTAAACTAAATAATTTCTACACTAGCTTATGCATGTGTGGTCATGAGCCACTTACTTGGACTAGTTAAACTAAGTGTGCATACCAGAATTTTCAAAAAACATAAATTGTTCGGAAATCAATGGTTAATTCGCCCCCTCCTTAAACTATGTGAACATTGTTTTTCAAAAAACTAACTTAAATGAAAACTAACTAAATGCCTACAAATTGCAGCAAAAATAAATTTTTAGAAGCTGTCGGGTATCGACACAGGTGTTGGCAGATACATTAGGGGCTACCCAACACACTTACAACAAGAAAACATGCAGAAGATAGGGAGAAAAAATCTCTCTGCAAATTGCAGGCAAAAACATTTGACAGGTGTGCTTTCCTGATCGCAGGTCACTCCTGAAAGCGTGCACTGCGCGTGTGTGTGAAAAAACTCCACACAAAATTCCTGTAAGTAAAAGAAAAATTAGGAGCTCCCTTCTTCAGTCTGTCACCTCAGTGAGTCTAGGGACTGCAAGATGGGTCATAGGACTATTAGCTCCACTCCAGCATAGACTAAGGGTCTCCTGCAAAAGATGGCACAACCACATAAACTTGAAACACATTAGTGGAGTTGCCAATCTTGTTGTGGTGGATTCGACACATGGGTGTAGGAGATCTCACGAGTTTAGAGAGTGTGTTCTACCCTCTAAACTATAGGTAACAGGCAGTATCTGGGGGGAGCTGAGAAGTATAAAACTTAAATGAAGTAATACACTAAAGTATGCTCTATTAAAAAACTAAAACTAAAAACACAAAAGAAGTTATATAGAGAGTTCCAAACAGTAAAAAGGTAAACAATGGCTCGATGGCCTCTTCTTACTGAATGCTTGCAATGAAAACAAATCTTACCCACTTTCCAAAGGGCCCCTAGGCAATGGCTCTAGGTCTCGATGCAAGGATGTTTGTCTTTCAAGTTCTGCCTTTTGACACAATCTAACTCTCTCTCTCTCTGCTATAATGGACTAAGATGTTGGGTGGCCAACCATCGAGTCCTATTCTACTTTAGCTCCTTGGGTCGCACATGATGCTGGTGTTGCTTGGGAAACTTTGGCTAGCATAACTTTGTAATCACCATTTCTTCATCTCTTGGTGGGTTTATATAGGTGAGCTTCAACTCCTCCTTCCCTCCCTTGGTACATGATGGATGGTGACCCAAGGGAGGGGTATGATTCCATTGTGTGCTCAAATATGATTTTGTGTGCTCACAAAATGCCTAAGGAGGCATTGGTGTTGTCCTTAGGTGACTCTCACATAAGGAGAAACTGTCCTTTGCTTGCTTATGGTCTCGGAAAGTGACTTTTTTATACTTCCAGGAATGCGAGCTTATCGGGCTTGAGTGCATGTAGAAGGTGCTCTTTTCGAAGGAAAAAGCATGCATTTGAGCATTTATAAGTCGTTCAAATTTGATTTTCTCAAAACCTTAGAGATTCTTGATTCAATAATGTATTCATGTCTTGTAAATCCTTAGGCTCAACATTAACTGATGTCATCTTCTATTGTATGATTTTCCAGTGTTAACACATGCTTTGCATAGTACTAAGGTGATGTAGCAGCAGGAGGCATAGCTACGTTGGTTACTCTTAATAGAGTTTGGCCATCACATGATATATCACAAGTCCATGTATGTGTTTTTGTTTGGGACATTGCATGACTCTCACATGATGTGGCAACAAGGATCTTGGTTATGTTGAGTTGATGTGACATTCTACATGTCAATTAGTATGTTGTTTCTCCATAGCTTGCATGATGATGATGTGAGGTGGAAATAAGAGTCATTGCTGCTTTTGTTACTCTTGGGAGAGTATGGGATGAATTTCTCCCATACATGGCATGATATTGGTGTAGGATGGAAACAGGAGGCCTTACTGCGTTGGCTTCTGTTAGGAGAGCATGGCCACCATACTTGGTATGATGATGATGTGGTGTGGCAGCAAGAGGAATTGTTGCAGTAGCTTCTCTTGAGAGAGTATGCCTACTACACTTGGTATGATGATGGTGTGTTGTGGAAGCAAGAGTTATTGCTGCAGTGGATACTATTGGGAGAGTATGGTTCTACAGTTTACATGTCAACCCATATATCTCTATTCTCTATTTTACACAATGTTGAGATGGTGCTTGGAGCGAGCAAGGCCAACATGGCCAAGGGTCAGAGCATGGAGAGACATAATCTACTCTACGTAGCATGGATATATTTCATATATATCATGCAGACAGGATGCTCTTGAACATCATATGGTTTCCACTCAGGGATTCATTGATGAGGATAGGAATCTAACTACATAGTTGGAGGCTATTCTAGACATTCTAGAGAGGCAGCTATGGTGCTAGGCATTCATAGCACATTGTAGAATATGGGGGTACCTTCCATATGAGGATGTCATTTGGAGGGAGACGGATTGTTGTAGCATCTACTTTTCCAGTTGCTTGAGGACAAGCAACATTTTTTCAAGGAGGACTGTAATATTCAAAATATTCCATCTGATTATTGGAATATTAGAGTTCTTACTTTTCTTAATTAATTAAGTAAATAAAAGCATGGAGGGACCCATAAACCCCATAGATTAATAAAATCCACTTTTTTTGTGTGAATGTAGGTTAGTAGATAGCATATCAGCATTATGGAGTAGTGGATCATCTTATTAATAAAGGAAGAGTGGAGGTCATGGAGAGATAATGAGAGATATGATGGATATAGTGGAAGAGTAAAAGTAAGATCATAGAGCAATAATGATGCAGTAATGGATGGAGTGTTGCATTAAATGTAGACGTGATGAAGGAGTTGAAATTAAATGCAGAGATGATCGAGATCATGGAGAGACAACGTAGTCTTCATGGAGGCTAGTGGCCACATGTGCATCGCAGTTATGAGGTGGGATAAGGATAGGGAAGGCTCACAAAGCATAAAAAGAAGTGAAGGAATCCATAGAAGGCATATTTTTTATTTGAATTTTATATCTAGAATTTTCATTTGACATTTCTTGGTATGGTTTAGCTGTTTAGCTAAGTCTGTAGTGTTGTTTAGCATATGGGTGTTCACGAGTGGGAATCCCACCCTTATCCATGGGGGACTTCGAGTGCCTACTCTGGGAAGGTTTCTTTGATCAACCATTCATCATCAAGCATTGGTGCCTCTTTCATCCCCTCTCTACAATACATACAACTTCAAGATTTATGCATTCTTGCTTGAGGGTTTGAGAGGAGGAAGGTATTTTCTAGAATTTCAGCTAAGAAGCTGGTGGAGGGTTCATCATTTCATTTACGCTTTCACTTCACTATTATAGGAGCATCACATTGATAAATGGCATCAGGTCATCATTATACACCTCCATGTAGCAAAATTTCCCACACGAATTGCGCATTCCAGTCTTGTAGATTTATTGGAGGAAGGAAGTTCCAAGTATTTCAGCTTGGAATCTTGTGAGGGACAATCCCCTCACCTTGGAGATATTGTTTCCATCAGTATTGAGCTAAATTGCATCATCTATCAACAAGCTATATCTTCAACCTACTTGACAGTGCAGTCCATTCTAGCATTTACGTATTCAGCAGTTGCAACATTGAGAGGAGGAAGGAGGAGATAGATCTCAAGATTTTAGCTTGGATATCTGAAGATGGGATCATCCCTTCATGCATTGCGCTAATTTTGTTTCATTGCATCCATCATATCTTTTAGTTCATGCCATATATTTGCATACCCAGAAGTCATATGTTACAGGCCATAGGAGGGTGATTTTCTAAAGTGTGCCAATCTAGAAGTCCTTTCAGGGTTATCTTTGTTTTACATCATAAAGCTCAGATCTAAAATCCTGACATCATCTGACTCCAGATCATCCTATTCCACACTTTATTTTTCAGATGACATTTGTTGTCCCAAAATTTTTAGTAGCGACACCACAATATAGCCTCCAGCAGATCAACAATTATGCAGTGCCTTTAGTGAGGACACTTGAGGGTCACTCTAGCCATCTCTTTCGGCTTGAGTGTTGTTATTTTTGAGCATTTTTGTACTTGTTTATTCACCTCATTATTAATAAAATGACTCAACTATTCTGCATATTTTCATGGCATATTTAGTTTATTTCCATATTTCTGCAGTTTCCAGCTGTTTTGTTTTGTATTATTGTGTTTTCCTGTTTTGGTATATTAGACAGTGAGGGCTAATGCAAAGGCAGCAGAGGCAACACCGAGGGTTCCAGTCTTCCAGAAAGGGCTCGTGAGCTATAAATATCATTTGAGAATGTGATACAAACATATTTTGTGTCTCAAAGTGAAAGGTACTAACTGTAATGTAATTTTTCTTTAGGGAAAACTATTTATGGTGCCCATAATGTTGTATTCAAATTCTGCATAATAATAAAACCCTCAAGAGCTCCTTCATCGTTTATTCCGCGTTGGGTTTTTTGAGGGACATTCGTTTGAACATTCGTGTGTAATATTGTTACATGTGTGTATTGTTCATTAAATGATCTATAATGTGTAGGCTTTATTTTGTGTCCGCTTTAATGTTTTTCTGAATAATTTAGTAAAATAACTTGTTAAGTAAATTAAACAAGTAGGCGAAGTAGATCTAGCCACTGTAGTAAAGATTCTGTTTTGAAACTTTCACACTTAGTCTATATCTTTCCTCTAAGATTCAAAAACGTGTTGGGTGCTACCCCAATTTCATTAAATATTCATCAGATTTCATTTGTAAGACTAAATATATTCAATTATATAATAACGAACTTCTCGTGACCTTTGATGTTTTATATTTTTTTTACAAAAATTCTTGTATCTGGAGTGACTGATCTAATTTATAAAAAATTTATTCAAAAACCCTTAATCTAATTGAACTTCATATCTCACACACCTTATTTTCTTTCGAAGAAACAATTTATGAACGATTTTAAGTTACGACAATGGGTTAATCTCCTTCCCCTATTCTGGCTAACATATTTTTGGAATATTTTGAAGCTAAAGCTCCAACTCTTGGCATCTTAAACGTAAATGTTTTTTTAGGTTTGTTGATGAAACTTGTTATTTGGGCACATGGTAGACCTACGTTGGATCCATTTCTCTCCCATCTCAATATCATCTCCCCTCATTCAATTTACGATGTAGTTGAATCTAATAAATTTCTTCCCTTTTTAGATGCTCTTTTCACCAAGATTACTGATGGTTCCATAACCCATCAAATTTATAGAAAAATACCCACATTGATTCTAATCATGATACACATTCTCACTGCCACTCATATGAAATATATGACATTATTAAATCCCTCATCCACCGCACCCTTAAAATTGATACTCCTTCATTCCTTCCCTCAGTGAAAACCCACCTAGTCTATGCCTTCAAACCTAATTCTATTCCTCTTATCTGATCAATAATTATTTCAAGGCTTCTATAATTCCAAACCCATCAACCCTCCTTTATCTCCTCTGTAGGCTCAAGGTTATCTCCTAATACATAAAAGGGGCTACTTAAATTATTGTAAAAATTCTGCAGAAAACAAACATTAAGATTGTTTTCAAGCATCATAAAAATTTGAAGAAAATATTCCAATGTGTTGAAGATAAGTTTGCCCCATGTTGAATTCAGTGATGTACCAGATCCGTTTTTCATGTGGAAAATCATACATCGTTTGGACTAGGCATCCGTTCAAAGCTCTAGTTAAAGAACATAATTTTCACATCGATCATCTTTTTCTATAAAGGTATGCATTAAATGAGAACTCTTTCATTTTTAAACATCTAGTATACTTTAATCAAACCAAAATACTTTCCGCTGTTTCATTTTACAACTCCAAAATCTTTATAGATTCCTTTAATATTGAGAAGCACTCGAACAACTTTAGTCGAGATAATGGCTATAAATGAATTCATGGTGGGAAAGTGATTATCCATTATCCTACCAATTAGTTTAATTACCTTTAGTTTAAATTATCATATATCTAATTTATTCATTTGTATTTATAATTAGAAAAAGAAAAAGAAAATAAATAAATAAATAAAAACACTTCAATTTGACAACTATAAATGTTTTTTCTCATTCTTTGATCATTCTCCTTCATTTTCAAACATGGTTATTTTGAAATCATCTCATCCTCTTATTATTATTCTAATTTTTTTTCTCAAATTACTCCACTTTAATTAAGTAATCATCTTCATTTTTTTAGTTGAACCCTTGGTTTTTCTCCTAATTCTTCTATCTCAATATACTACTCTTTCCTTCCCTGATCAGGGTGTAGCAGGGGGAGGTCGGAGCGTAATCAATATGTTGGTGATCGTAGCCTGCCACGTGGGGAGGACGACCACCACATGGAGAGAGTATGCAATCACCAGGAGGATAATGGTCGATGGGACTTCCAGCACCAAATGTAATAAATGCAAAGTACACCTATGTGATTCCAGCTGGGTATGCCAGCAGGGCTATCAGGAAACTTTTGGAAAAAGAGCCAGGGATGCGGTAATATGCATGGTAATGTTTGAATTTGTGCACTGCGCTCTTTCTTGGAAGCTCGTTGCGCGTTCATGGGTTATCTCCAGCGAAAGTTAAGGGTGATGGGCTGGGTAGATAACTGGTATGTATCATCATACTTACCCTCTGAGCCAAATATTTCTGACTTTTGTCGAATGCGGAAAATGGTAATGGTTTTCTTAGATTATTTTTTTGAATGGAGATTTGGTCAGTTCTGGTATGAAAAAATTCAGAAGGTTGATGAAGCTGGTTGTAGGCTTATTCTTCCTCAGCGGGTTTTTGTTCTGTTATCAAAATATTTGGTTAGAACTTGGTTACAGTTTTCATTTCCTCATTCTGATCCGTGCATTGTTACGATAATGGTTTTCAAATTCTGCTATATTTAGTGGTTGCTTAAGCTCTTTAATGGGTTGGTTCGGCTCTTTTATAGTAATTTTCTATACATGGGTTTTAGTAAGGTTGTTATCCCTGTCTCCCAGATGTGGGTGCTCCGACGGATGTCTGATTCGATGGGACAAAGGTGCGCCGAGGTGGTTCGACACCTGCCCACCCCGGACAGCGAAGATCTCAGTTTGATTTGTAACGGATTTGTGCATTTAAATCTCGCAGAAACCAAAGGATCTGGCCCAACTGGTTTTGTACCTCACCTCATTCCCACCGATCTAGCCTGTACTATCACTCGCTTCTGCGTAGATCTCTTCACCGCATCAGTTATTATGGGGGATTTCCAACAAGCGTGAAGGAAGATTAAGGGGTGGAGTCACGATAAGACCATGATTCCAAGGTATCCAATGCATTGCGTCCGCCGCCTTCTTCTCTCTAGTATCAATTTGGCTCTCTACCTGCGTGGAATCGTTATCGTCAATTCAGCCATCTTGAGCAGTCTGAAGCGGGTTCATCTCTTGAAGCGGCGCTCCAATTCGACTGAAGTGCAACCTCTTCTACACATTCAGCATTTTTCTCGGATCACCGTTCTAGTTTCAAGTTCCCATACCCCCGCCACTGTTGCTTCTTGGATACAATTGGTTTCTGCAATGCCTCGTTTGCGCCACAGGCTTCGGAGTCATCGTGGAGGCACAAGGGGCCGTCCTGCAAGAGACCACTCCAGCCCATCTTCGGTCTCGGCCTCTCTCTCCAGCGGCATTATGCCCGGCCATTACCCTCACACACGCAGTGGAAGGGGGCACTATCTTGACACTCATCATGGTTGGAGCTCCCCTGCCCCCCGCCCTCCTGCTACCTCGCCTCCTCCCACAACAGGTTCTGCGCGTTTTACCTTCACCAGCTCCCTGATTCGCCCAAGAATCACTGCACTCTTCACAGTGGTTTTTCATGAGGAGTCCAGTACCCTTCCTGATGGCCTTGAGATGGATCCTGCCCAGACTTCGAATTTTCAGATGGAGGCTGGCAATGTGTCATTGCAGGTGCTGGAGGTTCCAACCAGCAGCGTTCCTGATGTGATTATGGCTCCTGCTGATCCCGGTCCCTCTGAATCCGAGGAAGCTCTGGCTAGAGACTTGATGGCTTCAGGTTGGTGTCGAATTGTAGAAGAACCTCCTGATGATTAGTATGCCTTCTGCTTGTATTTCTTATGTTCCTCCTGCCCAAACTATTGGGCTTGTCTTTGTTCAAGTGGTTTCAAGTTTTTTCAGCTTATTTTTCGTTCTGCGGTTGAAGATTTCCGTAGTCATATCCAAACTCCTTTATGCTGAAACTTTTGACCGCGCAACGGAACACACTACGCTCCCAATGAAGCTTCAAAATTCTACGAGGTGGCTACTAAGGAAAAGATGGAATTGTCGGAGAAAACACTCGACTCCTCAATAAATCAAATTGGGGAACCACACCCTCTATTCTTCCGCATGTCTTCCTGTGCCTTTTCCTTTGAAGATAACATTGTAGGAATGCTTATTACGTCTCTCCAATCTCATAAAAACTTGTTTGCAGAATCTTCATTACGCTTTATATCATCATCTTTTTGGTTCAGTGGATTTTTCTGAACAGGTGATCAAGTTATTTGGAATTATCAAACTATATATATAGAAATAAATAGGGAACATATTTCATTTTATTTATTTAGTTTTGTAATGTGAGGTATGCTCAATTCTTTAAATAACCCAAAAATTATAAATCTTATATTATATATCTATATATATATATATATATATATTCTTTATGAAATTATATAACTATTTTTTATGTAATCGATGTTTTCATTGATGATGAACCACAAAGGATTGGTTCGAAACGTTGATTACATAAAAAATAGATGCGATTAATCCAGAAGAGTGTACAAACAACAACATAAATGGCAGAAACCTCAAATCAACAATTATATAACTAGTTTATAGTTTATGGTTTTAATGATTGGTAACTTTAAATACTTTATATTTCAATTCTTTATATAGTTGGAAGAGGCTCTCTGCATTGTACAAATATATATCTGAGTGAAAGGCTTTCAAAAAGTGTCTTGAATATTTATAGTAAATATGTTTATTTAGAAAAATATAACTACTAAAGATAAAGCTGTTTTATTTTGAAAGTTATAGATGCGTTGATTTGATGACTTTTTCCATGTGATTTTTTCTATTTGTTGAGGTTCATGAAGCTTCGATGTATTAAAATCAAATATTTTGATAACTACTCATAAAAGCACATTTTTTAATTAAAAGAATATTTTTAATTAGAAATTTTAATTATATTTTCCTTCATAAATTTATGTATTTTATTAAACAAATAATTAATTATATATAGATTTACTAAATAAAAAACTGATATTTTTTAAGATTTCTTAGTTTCACTTTTATTTGTCAAACAAATAATGGGTAGTTTGGATGTCATAAGTACTAATTCGAGTTAAAGAAATTATAGAAATTAAAGAATAAATACTTTGTAGTCTACATAGTATGTGATAAGTTTTTAATTTTCCAAAATAGAAAAAATTGTTCAAAATATTATGAATTATAAAATTAATTTAAATATTATAGAGTGTGGTATTACTAAATTCCACTACTCTAAAAAACTTATTAATTATAGAGATTTTTTTTTACAATTTTGATAAATGAAAAGTGTAAATGTTATAAAAGTAAAAATTGATAATATAAATAAAAAATAAAATATACAAATTCACAATTTGAGAAAAAAATACATTAATTCTATAAACATATACATAGTAATTAAACAAATCTAGCTAAATGGGTTGGGTTGCCCAAATGCCAATGGGTCATGGTTGCATGCATCCATAACTATTTATGCCTACACATGTAGAGGGAATAGGAAGCCTCTCATCCACCTCCTTGGCAACCTGATGGAAAATCTTAATGGGAACTGCAAAAGAATAATGAAAATATGCATAGTTTTATGTAGAAAGTAACTTGATGATGATACTTTCTAAGAGAATCAACCAAACATTTAGTGATGCCATCATTTAATAGTTGTGAGGAGTAGCTTCAAAATTCAGATAGGAAGAATAATTTCAATGATTCCAATCAATTTTCACCAATCAAGGTCAAGTCACAAGAGGCTCTCTTACTTTGCATGTTGGAGAAGTTTAGCATTTATTCTATCAATGGATATTTTTCATTCCTCTCACACACGAATAATTTCAATGATTCCAATCAATTTTCACCAATCAAGTTCAAGTCACAAGAGGCTCTCTTACTTTGCATGTTGGAGAAGTTTAGCATTTATTCTATCAATGGATATTTTTCATTCCTCTCACACACCTTGATTGATTTCTATTTTAGGTATTAGTCCTCTTTGTTATCTCCATGAGGGGGCATTGTATGAAAAGCAAGAACAAACAAATTATTTATGTAACCCATAATATAATCTAACTACAAATAGTTCTCGTTATTGCACTTTCCTTGTCTCGATCCACGGATCTGGATATATTTTAGGCTAGTATGGGAATCCATGGTTCAGACACATACATATGTATCACCCATTTATTTTATGACTTGGATGTGTTTGGGATGTATATGTGGCGATCACCCCTATTATGTCCCATCTTCGTTTCTTTTGTTCTTGGTCTAGGATGTCTAGTGATTTGGGAGATTTTAACAAATGGATATTCTTAGAAGGGCCTAAATTAAACCAATATCGAATATTCTCTTTCTTAGGTCCCATGCTCCTCTTGGAGCTTGTGATATTTTCACCTCAGGTTCCTTCAATATTCATGACCACCAAATAGACTCCCCTTACATTTTTCAAATGAAATGGGCCCATCTCCTTACCTTTCGGTTTATTTAGTGTTGTATTACTTTGTCTTCTTAACCTTGAATGATGATTAATATTCCTAAGAATAACTTTTATCCTTGTATTTTTATTTCTTTTAGACATTGAAATGGTTTTCATTTCATTGGTGCATATTTTGATGATGATATTAGAATAACTTAAGTGCACATTCCAAATAATAAAGAAAACTGTTTGATAACTATTTTGCAGCATAGAAAATGTTACACCATCTCTATAAACTCATAGGTATCACAATCTGTTTGTTGTTATGGGAAATTTCAGGACACTAGAGGATTGTTGAATCAACTCTACATGTGAAATTGGTGTTACTATTTTGTTCTTATATTGTTCCTTGCATCCCTAAGCCATGTCATTTCTTTTTGGATGGTTGATTATTATGGCTTGAGGTAATGCAATTTAACACCATGAACATTATTTTCTTTCGTAATTAATGAGAATTCTATATACATCTACGAAAGTGATAAGTAATAATTCCTAGATTTAACATTTAACTACTGTGGGTTATGTGTACATGTGATGGCATTTGATATGGAATAAATCATATGTATATATTATGACATGCCTCCATTTGTCTGATTTTGAAAATGTAGGCCTTCACATATAGATACTCATCACATGACTGATATATATCAAAATATATGGGTTTATGAACACTCTAAATCAATATCCTTACTACTTAGTATATTTGTACTCCATTCTAGTCGGCATTCATGTCCTAGCATTCTATCACCACATTCTTTGAATTCTAGTTTTGAGTTTTTATTTTTCATGTCATTATGTAAGGATAGGGTTTGTTTTGTGCAGGATTGTTTGAATTTTATGAATGAAAAAATGATTTCATTATATCATGGCACATGTACTTCAAATATAACTTATTGGAGGTGAGATTAGAGCCAAATGAGAAATACATTACTTTATTCCACGAGGTTGGATGGTTGGATTTCGACCAAAGCTTTTCCGGCTACAATGATGATATGGTTAAAAAAATTTATTCCACTTTAAATGGTACAAAAGTGAGTCTTTGTGACATAGAAATTCAATTATACATGAAATTTATACCTCATGAGTCCATCTATATAGTGATGGCAAGAGCTAGTAAAAAACAATCAATTTTCACGACATTCCTTGGCTTCAGTTTTTGGCCTCAAAGAACTACTCCTATGATGTGAAATGCATGTGTATCAAGTCTCTCAAAACCAAATGACAATACTTGATTTATTTTATTACGCTCTTTATCACTTATCGCGGTAGGTATGGTTTTTTTTTTGTTTTTTCTATACCAAATCTAGATGTTAGTGGAATTTTTCTTGGCTTTAAGCTCAATATCACATTTTATTTATGTAATATATTGCATAAAACGACTAAATTATACCAATGGGAGCACATGAAACCATAAGTATCCTTGTTCCATCATGAGTCGATTTAAATTATGGTTAAATACCATTTAATTAAGTCTATATATTAATGGGAATCATTCCTTAACTGGAACGATTTAAAAAAATGCAAGTTAGTAACAGAAAAACAAAACCCTGTAGGGTTTCTCCCACTATTTGAGAAACTAACTAAGTGGTTTTTGAGATTTATGGTGTTGATAATTTTCTCCTTGATAACTTGTGCAAGTATAATGGGTTAGACTTATGTGATTAAGCTATAGTAAAACCCCATAATTTAGCCCATGCACATAACACAAAGCATGTTGAGGAAAATAGGATTTCAACGCATTGAAATAGAACACTAATTTATGGGTGATGTTAAACCAACCTCCCCATACCAAATTGGTCATTTTAAACATGCACAAAAACAAGAAAAAAATCATCCAAGTCTATATTTTCAATCTTGAGTTAAGAATAGCCAAATCGCTCGAACAATATCTCTAGCAGAAAAAAATAGAGATAAAAATTTCCTTGTTAAAGAGTTGCGTGTTGATATCAAGTCTCTCAACAAGCCTGCATCGAAAAAGAATAAGCCCCAACCAAATCACAATTTTGAATTTATTGATGATAATACTCTTGCTTAGTATGGTGATATTTGTGATAACCAATGCTAATATAATTCTAGTTTTGATAGATGTGCATAGAGCATCTATTGGCAGCAACACTATGTGTAACGGTCCCATGTGTGGAACATAGACTCTAGTAGCTTCAACAAGATTGCATCAAAAAAGAATAAGCCCCAACCAAATCACAATTTTGAATTTATTGATGATAATACTCTTGCTTAGTATGGTGATAGTTGTGATAACCAATGCTAATATAATTCTAGTTTTGATAGATGTGCATAGAGCATCTATTGGCAACAACACTATGTGTAATGGTCCCATGTGTGGAACATAGACTCTAGTAGCTTCAATAGGAAAATGAGCAAATGAGAATGATGAAGCACATTAGGGAAAATCAACAAGATTACATAGCTTTCATATTGAAGGAAAGCCGCAATCATGAGATACACACTTTATCATCAAGTATTCTAATGTCAAAGTAGTTTTAAATTTAGATCCTTAGAGTTAAACCCACATTAACTAATATGATGTTAATTTTCTATTCACATGTTACAAGCTTACTGTGGCATGCGTTTTTTTTAAATTTGGTTTGTTAGTTTTATAAGCAGCTACACAATATAAGATTTTGTAGTCGCTTTAAGTTACTTATGATATATATCATTGACTACATTTTCTTGATTTGAAATAGGTTTTAATTATCTCCTGAATGTTGGTGATGATTCCTAAGATGATAGTTTTCATGGCTATCACTCGAATCTGGAACACATATTATGGATACTGCGTTAGTTAATTGTGTCTATTTACTTAGAAGCATTTATGATTTGACCTTAGAGTTTAAGGCAGATAGACTATTAATGTCATTTTTGGAAAAAACTATTTTTATTTACTAAGCTTTAGTTTATAATATCAAGGGCTCATGGATGTGTATATAAACCCTCAATTTTCAAGAGAAAAGGGGGAGGAAGTATGTTAATAAATTTTTTATCACTATGGGACCTATGATATTTTTTTTATTGTATTTATATTATTGTTTAAATGACTTCAATAGACCAATGCTTTATTATATTTTATTTTATTAAATCCATGGTTTCTCTTCAATGTATCTTTGAATTTCTTATAACTCTCTTTTTGGGAATTCAGAAGAAATAATGTTTTTATTGCATGAATGTGATCTCCAAATAAAAACTTATTTGACTACATATTTCCTTAATGTGTTAGTTATTATTTTTATAAATATTTATTTGATCATTTTACCCTTTTAGGTCTGGAGGCTAAAGGACAATTTTGACCTTCCCTTTCCCCAAGTTTGAATTCTCATAGTTATTTTTAGGGATTTAGGAAATTGAAGTGTGTGGTTGGATTTTGAATCAAACTAATACTTAGACTATAATTATTTATGCTTTTAAGTAATATTTTATAAATTTTATGCTAAATGATTATGTTTTTAAAGTGCCAAAAGATTTACTCTTTTGTAGAAATTGTTATGGTCATTTCATTTTTCCTTGGTTGAGATAATTATTTATTTATACATTGAATATGGGTTCTTGATGTTAGATATAAAGGTAAGTTTTTATTATTATTTATTTTCTTAAAATATCATATAATTGCAATTGTAATGATCCTTGGTTATTTTGAAAAGTATGTACATATTGTGTTATGGTCCCGATCTTGGTGCATTCGTGTATATAGTGTAATTATTGTCTTGGCCACCATTATTTGGTATGATCATTGTAATTACTTCCTTATTTTCCTGTGTATAGATGATGAAGATAATAAATATATCTATGCAAAGATTTGTATATAAACATGATTTAAATATGTAATTTTTATTTGGGAATAATGTAAATATATAAAGTCATGTATATGATTTTGTAAACCCTATATGAATATTGTAAAATTAAACAAGATGTAGGAACTTAGCTATAGAAGATGGTATTTGGCTATTGTGAGACATATTTATATTTCTAAATATGAATTAATCTAGGCCTATTGATATATCCCTAGGTTGTTTGAAATGAAAGGTCTCTAACTACGGTTGAAATTCGTTACCTTATCTTAATTAGAAGAATATAACTAATAAACAAAGGTTAGCTAAATCATAAAAAGGTCAAAGAATATAAATTAAGGGTGTGCTCGTTTCCTTCCTTTGGCTAAGTCGTGAAAATATGAAACTTAGAACACATACATATAGGTACTACAGTAATTGGCACTTGGAGGAGCATATTTCTTTCTCACACATTGTTGGTTCTAGAACTAGAACTAGGAGGAAGATAGATGGTGAAAAGTGAATCTAAAAGAAGGAAAAATGCTACAACACTTATTGGCCTAAAAGGTTGATCAACAATGATTGAGCAACAATGATTGAGCCAAGAGAGACATCTGTGACATATTCGTTGGTCAAGAGAGGTTGGAATCTAACTAACCAAAGTCAACATTGGGGCAGTAAAAAAATTTAGGAAGTCAAGATAGGACAAAACGAAGGAGAAGAATACCATATTAGAAAACTAGTAAATGAGGAAAGAAGGAAGTGCAAAAGGATGGATAAGCATCTAAATAACATCATCAAGGTTATTTGTTGTAGAGAAAGTAGAGATGCAAAAGTTTAGAATCATGTGGTAGGCATCATTAGGGAAATAGGGGGATTTTTAGCAGTAGAGGTTAACACGGTGAACTTGTGGTAGACATTTTATTGTTTTTTACCTAATTAGTGTATACATTCAAAGGCATATTTTAGCAAGAAATGATTTCTTTTGAATCTATATTAATATAAATACATGTTGTTATCAACATAATAAAAACCATTACTTTTATTTCAACTCATATTTTCATTTTATATTACCTTATACAAATTTGTTAGAGGGCATTTGTATCTCCTACACGTTGGGTGGCTAGGAATACCATTTAGATATGTAACTGTTTGATTGTCCTTACTATTCAAAGGGCGAAAAACATGTAGCCATGTCCATTTTGTATGTAGAATGGTAGAGATACACTTCAATAATGTAATATCTTGATCATCACTACCATTCATACAAGAATAATTTACAACAATAATAGCTTTTCTTAGCTACTTTCCAACTAGTCTGGTGGGAAACCCTAGGTGAACCTTTAAGATTCCAACCATTTCACCACAGACATGAACTCTTTGAAAATATTTTTTAAGTTCTCTAGGGTAATCTATCTGATTAAGGGTGGAGAATTTTCATCTTTGGAGTCTCTCATAGGCTAAAGGGTGGAGGCCTCAACCCTCCTTATACTAATTCCTTGTTGAGTGCTCAGATTTAGTGCACTATGGATGCCCAACACTAGGTGGAGTTTTTGAACAACCTCGAGGTGGCGGCCAATCTCTAGAATCCATGAAATATGGGATGGAATTTTTATCTATGAAGCCCATCATTGGTGGATGGGTGGAGGATTATTATCTATGGAACCCAACACAAGCCCACAAAAAAGTTCCTCTATGCAGGGTGGAGGTGAAATAGAACTCTAGAATCCCTGATATGAAAATTAGGATATTATTCATAATATAGGGTTGGTAGTTGCATTGTTGGTAGCTTTTTAGTGGTTGGGAGGAGAATAATTGACCTTATGACAATGGCCATTTTAAGTTCTAAGTTCTTTAATATTTTTTATGTCCCAAATATGTTTGGATTTTCCGCTTTCCTATGCATGGTTGCAATATTACAACAGGATATGTGTTCTCCCTAAAAACCACATTTCAGTCTATGCTCAATTACAATATTTTGGTGCTTTTTTTAGTTACTAAAATGCATGGTATAAGATGTGGAATAGTCGATATGATACTGTAACCATGTATGTGGATTTCAAAATAGAGTGTTGTATGTTACATATTGATGTTAAATAATTATACTCCATAATTTGATAGTTATGCATGTTAAATAACTATAGATGTATCACTACCTATACATTTCAGGCCATATATATACATTATTATTTTTCAATATTAAATTTTCAATTAGGGAGTCATAGAATTAAAGGTGGAATCAAAAGAAATGCAGGATTGGAGCCTAGTCTAGCCCAATCTAAAGTCGGCGACAATATGAGAAAAGAAAAACAAGATGCATGAAATTTCCACTAAGGATTCATCACTGGGATACATAAGTAACTTTTTCTATGAAGGCTCAGATCACATTCTTTCATGTGTGATCAATCACGAGTATCTTACTTCAGTTTTGATGTCCTTCAATGGAGTCTTGTAATGGTTAGCTAAGCTATGAGAAAACCAAATTAAACTAAATAAAATAAATTGTAGGAAACGATGGATATCACAAGGGCCTTAAATTAATGGCACATGCATGTGAGTGGTGAGATATCTTGTGTTAAAATTTCATTTTCTTCAAAATAGAAAACAATAATTCTAACATACAACCCAAGAAATAGCATTTGAAAATAAATCTATGGTACTAGATGAATGAAAAAAGAGAAAAAAATAAACTTCAATTAAAAATATAGTGAGCATAATATTAACAATCTTGAGGGCCCCTCCCAAGTTGACATTTTCTACTAGAGGCACTTCAAATGAACTCCAATGATGCACCATGAATTTGGAATCAATCACCTTCCATATATTCAAAAATAAGCTCAAATTAAAACAATGAAATCATAACTCTCTTCCTCTTCCATTACAAAATAATGCTCATAATGAAAAAAATATCCCTTATTTTTATGTAGGAATATCCTCTCTGCAGACAGAGATGATCCCTCTAGCCATAGGATGGGTCTAGTAACAACAGGGGACAATTAGAAGCCTACTTTCCTAGATTGTAAATGTATGCATATTGTTAATAGATCACCTACCTCGATTTGATGTTGTTCATCGTTTAAATCCTTTGATCCTTTGTGCTTCATATTTAGATCCCCACCATTGTCGGTGCTTGGTTACTTGCACAAGGGATCAAACAATAGAAAATGTGAAAGCATAAAATATATCTTGAATATACAATCTACCTAGTTGATCAAGTAGAACTCATAATCCAATGAAATAAGAATCCAATCATACATTAAAGATTATAATGGAAATCATGAATCAATTTTATTATATTAAGATAGAGAGGGGGAGTTACAACATGCGCCTTGATATCGTAGCTCTCCTTTGGTGGGTCTGGATCCAAGCACGTCTCCAAAGTGCTCGTTTCAACTTGATATGGAGGGAAAAATGTCTCAACCCTCGCTCGATACATATAGCAGCAAATATCTCTCTATTGGTCTTCTATCTCTATTCTAACTAACAGAGCTATGGGAGGTTTTCCATTTTACAGCAAGGGAAGAGGGAACATGGATCCACTTAAGGTGGGGAAATGATTTATCCCGTTGGGTGGTTCCCATTTTGTAGGAACAAAAATCCCAAAGGGATAATCTTGGTTCTATCCTTAAGAACAAACAACCAGCTCTCTGCCATGAAGCTTCTAGATCTCAAAGCTTTACTTCCATTTTCAAAAACGAAATCCAGAAGAGGATCGATGTGGGCATGATTCTCATTATAGTTTCGATCGACATTGCCCCAGAACAAAAAAAATCCATCAGTGTGAGAAATACATTCAGAGGGCGCTCTGCTCGTGATAATCATTTTTTTAAGGAGTTGCTTCAGGAATGGTCAATGGAAAGTTTACAAATTATATTGTAAGGGATATGATGGCACATTTTCATGATGGAAAATTGACACATGGGTCACTATTAGGGGTCTCCAGGGTCAAGAACAAGGAGTAGAGGGACATTGACAATTTTGTTTGTAACATATGCCCCCTAAAGCATGAATATTGAATGAGAGTGAGGGGTGAAATGCTTTATGAGTATGTGCGAGGACCAAGACGTCTTCATCGGAAAACCTACGCAAACAAGCACATATATACATAACTGAAATCTATGAAATAATCACATGACTTGAGGTATGGACACATCCATTTATAAAATAGATCATGAAATATGATCTGAGGTATGGTCGCAACCATCCAAATAAAAAGGATCACAAATACAGACTCAAGGTATGGTCGCAGCCATCCAAATGAAAGAGTCTTGTGTACAATCATGAATAATGTATATATCCTCGCAGGCTAGGCTTCATCAGACGAAACCCATGGTCTTGCACTTGGTCACGATCCGATCAAGTACAAATTCAGGCATGTGAATAAATGAGTTGAATTTGAACATGCAAGAACATTTGTTGACTACCAGTAAATGATGTAAACTAATAACAAATGTGAGAGAAACCACCAATAGTGACAATGGCCCTCAAGGTACTAACAGTATAATCCATGAGATGAGAATAAGGAAGTGTTGTAAAACACTCATGAAATCATCTGATCAAAGGCCAATTATGTAAGCCTAGGGTCGGATGTGAACAACCTGCCATTAGGGCATGCAGGCTCTAAGGTAATGAAAAATGGATCTCTAGATCAACCTCCCTAACAATCAGCTAAATTCGATAGGAAGATATCCATTGAAGGAGGGCCATAATGCATCCCACATATTTGACACGAGATGAAGCAAATAAGATAATAACGAAAGTGATCAGAGAATCAGGCAATGAATAAGACACAGAAGGAACTTCTCTTGAACATATCGGCGACACGACTTTGAAGTTTGGCAGTATTTGACTCAAATGGAATCAGAGGTCACATTCATCTAAATGGTAATGGAATGTGAGGAAAAAAATATTTCCCAAACACATGGAGTAAAAGTGATGAATATCGGATATCCCCAACTTGACACAAAACATAAGACATGTCATGTTCAAGAGCGACATACTGCCATCAAAACTAATTACTACTTTCCATTTTCCCCCACCATTTATGGTGAGTACCCCAATTATTTTTGTATACAAGCTTGAAAGGGATAGCATATGCTTGTTATATAAGTTTTTCCTTTGGAAAAATCTATCCTAGTACATTTTACGAGCCCTAGGAAGGAGGAACTCGATGTCTTTTCATGTTTAGGGAGCTTGAAAAGAGGAAAAAAGAACACTCCAGATGACCCTTTTCGTAAATAGTCCGTCATACCCTAAAAGGTAGTGAACAAAGTCTGAAAGAGCCTCTTAGTTGTGATTGAATAAGGTATTCCTTTTTCGTAAATAATTTATCCCAGCCTGAAAAAGGGGTAAATTTCTACTGGGTAAACGACATTTCGTGCACTTTAACAATCTCAAAAAGACAAGAACTAGACAATATTTTCATGTTTAGAGAATAAAAAATGAGCTGAAAGATGACTCCAAAGGGTTGATTTTTCATTTATTTTAAATCGATTATGAAAAATTAATAAACTCGAACTCGTAAATATGTCATCCATGAAGAAATTAATCCCGTTTCTACACAGGAACAAACCCATAATTCTTTTTTGAGGTAAAAAATTTAAAATATTATTAAAATATGATAAAAAAAAACCCTAAAGTGACTTTTAACACTCATGAAAATAGGGAAAGTAAAAAAAAAAATCAATTTTTAGCTTCCCACTCTTGAGAAGAAGTTTTTTACCCTCATTTACCTCACTTTTTTAGGAGCAGATCATGGGAGATCTGGGAGGTCAATCAACAAACCGTCAGTGCCAAGTAAGAGGCACACTGCTTCCCTACATTTGAATACTTGTTTCATTATTTTTCATGGTATGATTTAAATTTTAGGAGGAGGATTTCAAACCGATGGTGCCAGCGGATCGACGTGGGGGTCCCATGTCGGGATTGCGTCGGAATGACATTTTTAAAACGGGCAAGGCGATGATCAGTGTTGTTGTTTTCAAAACAACTGCATCGCTTGGAGAGTGCAAAAATGCAGAAAATTCCTCTTGAGAAAAAAATTTAAAGTCAATTTCTTTAGCATGAATACTGATAGTAAACCATTTGAACGTTGCTTGTAGGGAGGAAGATCAGTCAATCATGGTGATAGAATGGAAAGAGAGAGATGATGATGATGTTGACAGAGTAGACATGGAGGAAAAATATTGTGTCACTACATTGAGGAATTGTGGGCTCCTCAAGTTCTTCATGACATCCGACATAAGAGCCCAACTGGACCTATTACAATACTCGATCAACATCTAGGATACATATTGAGAGAGGTTTATTCTGGGTGATCAGGAACATGAAATTGAAGTGGCTAACATCTACTTTATTACTAGCCTCTCACATAGATGGGCATGAGAAACTCTGATAGGAGCCCAAATCATGGGTGAAAGCATGGACATGCTCATTGGGAGATAATTCTCAGAGGCATTAAGATCTTTGAGCGGGAAGATAGCAGTAAGCATTGTGGCCAATCTACCACTCAAAGTAGTGCTATATACCCTTACACGTGTGGTTGGGGTGCAAGCACCGCATGAGGCCACCAAGGCTCAGCTAGAGACTATAGTGAATTGTACGACACCCACCATTTTTAACTGCTCAAAGGCCGTGGTGGAAAACATGAAAAATTAGCTCACAAAGTGCAATAGTAGTAAGTTGAAGCAGTTCGGGTACAAATCCATTTTCATGGCAATCTTCCTATAACGGGTACCATTGTTCCAATACGGTAGAGGTAGCGGCACTATTAGCATGAGAGGCATGACTACAGAGTTTGGTGGAGCTTATGCCTTGCGGAGGAGGCGGAAAGCAGTTGTTGTTAAAACCTGCCTTCTTTACATGGCTAAGACGTCAACTGATTATGGTGGAGGATTGGCCATACTCCGGGACGGATTTCTAGGGTGACCCTAATTCACCACTTCCAGTAGGTGAACACTGGGATGAAAGAGGTAAAAACATGTTTTTGTTATATTTTGCATGTTTTATGTTTTTTTTTAATATATGTGCTAATATAGAAACTTTATCTGTCACAGATGTTAGACCATAGAGGCCAGGAAGGATGTCGTCGATCGCGAGGAGGGTGGAAAGAGACTTCAAGACCACTCCATATGTGGAAGGAGCGGATCTGGAAGAAGATATTTCGTATAACCTATACGCTTTGACTATCGAGATTCTAAAGCATGCTCGAGTGGGAGACATTTCCCACGAGTACCAACGATGCTATCACTAGAAAATTGGACAAGGAAAGACGAAATTATTAAATGTCAGGCAGAAGGATTTACAAGGCTGAGGCACATTAGAGAATCCTAAGTATTTAAAAATATCTAAGGTCTAGAAGGAAAATAAAATTTTGCAGTGAAGGAACCAACAAAATGCGCCTTTGTGTGCACTTTTCTTTAATAAGTGTGCCTTTGCACGACTTTTCCTCATAAAGCAACATGAACCTGAGAGTGGTGGAATTTACTTTTGAGGACCACAAGGCACACTCCATGACATTGATACAACACTTGATGCTGCTTATGGACTACCACCCAAGCCTCCTTAGGACCTCAAGGGAGCACATAATGGAATCAGCCCCCTCTCTTGGGTCACCATCCATCAATGTACCAAGAGAGGGAAGGAGAGTTTGAATTCTACTATAGAAGGCCAACAAGAGATGAACAATAGTAGAACACATTTTTATGCTGGTCACAATTTCCCTGAGCAATCCAGCAGTGTGTGATCCCGAGCAGAGACAGAGGGGACTAAGTTGTTGGCTGTCCAACAACTCCAATCCTTCAGAGTAGAGAGAGGGAGACTTTGCGCCAAGGTAACTCAGAAGTAAGGACATCCTTCCATCGGGTCTTAGAACTCCCTAGTTCTAAGGGCTCCTTGGCAAGTGGGTAAAAATTTCATCCTTTATTCCTACCAGCACTCAAAAAGAGGGGATGTAAGCGCCACCATTTGGATTATTGAAGTTGTTTGACTCTAATTAGAGCTTTTGTATTATTTGTTTTAGTTCAGTTTTTATGTTTGAATATGCATGATATTTTACTATTTAGTATTTTTATGTCTTAGCATGTTCTCGAACTTGCTTGAATTCCTTTATTTTCTACCTGTGACCAAGAACGTAAGAGGAAAAAACCACTTCTCTTACTAATGTGTGACTTGCTACATTCGTGTGCCAAACACACATATAAAGGATTGGTGACTCCACTAACTTTTATTTCCAAGTTTATGTGGTTGTGCCTTTCTGCAGAGACCTCTTTCTTTGCTATGGACTTGGGTTGGAACTGCCACCTTTCTCTCCTCCACTTCTTGATTCACCCTTAGTGACAGGCTGAAGCTGAAGAGCCCCCAAAATTTCTTTGCAATAAAATCATGTGTCTTTTCCACAGACAGGAGAGCCCGATAACGCGCATTCCACGATGACCTGCGTGCATCCTTCACGCATGTCTTAGCCTTTTTCGCGTGGAAACCAGAAGTTGTGATTTGATACTATTTTCATGTATTTATTTCTTGTAAAGTGATTGGTATCCCATTATAAATATGCCACCACTGGTTGAGGCATCCCACAACATGTTAATGCTCACTTTTGGCTGCATTTTAGTAGTTTAGTTGTTAGTTTTAAAATTTTCAAGTTAATTTTTGCAAAGTTAACACATAGTTTAAGTAGGGGGAACTAAAATTTCATTCTAAAATAATTTATTTTTGCGAATTTAGGCACCAAAAAAAACTTAGTTAATTAGTGAAAGTGTAATATTCCTAAATTAGCATGCAGCGAATTGGAATAATAATTTTGCTCTTAACCTATAGTTAGATGAATAAATGGGAAGGGAGGCCCATAAATCTTTTTAGCAGCAATAAAATCCCTCTTAATGTGAAAATGGATCATATTCATAGTTGGAAAAAATACCCTTATGTGTGAACAAGGGTTAATGTATGGAGACAAGGTGAAGTGTGACCAAGTCAACAGAGATGGAATGGAGGGAGTGAATCATCAATAGAGACAACCAGTATAAATGTGGATTAGTTTAGACAGCTATATAAAAGTTGGATTGAAGACCCTTAGGTGTGAAAAGGGCTGGAGCAGGTTCAAGAGGTCAAGTTTGACAAAATCAAACAGCGTTGTTATGGAGGAGTGGGATTAATGATGGGACAATGCAGTTTTGGAGGGACATTGATTGTGTGATGATGGAAACCCTAAAGAGTGGGACCCAAGGCGAGAAGGCTCACATTTTTTATAAGGAAGAGGATGGAAGCCATATGAGTTTAGCTTATGAATTATATTTTGATATGTCTATTTAGAATTTTTCTCTCTTCAGCTCTTTAGCTAAGATTGCCAGTGTTGTTTAGCACAAAGTATTCTTGTTTAGGAATTCCAAGACTTTCCTTGAGAGACCTCTTGGGAGATTCCTGATATATCATTCCACACATCCAGAATTTTTTCCAGGCTTCAGTCTTTAGCTACAGCTTAGTTTCTGCATAATATTGTGTTGTGTTGTAGGGTGTTGGGGTCGAGGGTTGAGAAACTCACTTTCTGAGCTAGTTTTCATAGGAGGAAGGATTCCTTTTCTTGGGATATCAGTTTGGAGGGTTCTTGAGCACATTTCATATCTTTGGCATTAGGCCAATCTATTTCCATCACCTACAGTGTAATTTCAGTCTAGAATTGCGTTATTTTGGAGGGCATCTTCAGTGAGGAATCTTGTGGCTCTATTAGAGTGTTTTCCTGTGATTGAAGGGTTCAACCTTTCATTGGAAGAGACCTGTGAGTATATATGCATCAGATATATCTTACTATAGACTCCTATATTCATGTGCTTCAGTTTGCAGTGACTCTTCAATCCTTGGGTTGAAGATCACCATTTCTATTGGGTGTATTTCCAAAAACTCTTCTTGGGTTCTCTTGGAATTGTTTAAAGGAGACTAGATCTCAGTTTTTGAGCAATATTGATTAATATATGAGCGGATCTATTTTTCCCTATAATTTCTAAGTATAAACCCTCATTAGACTACACTGTCACTTGTTGCAGTATTTTTGTGTTGCAGTAGTTTTTGGGTTGCATTGTTTTTGGGCAAATTTCGGTGTGGGAGATTTGTTCAACTCATCTCTCATGATTTGTTTTTAATATCCTTTTAGATTTGGATCCTATAATGAATAAGATAAGGGATACATGAGCTGTTATGAGTTATTATAGCATATATTTCTGAAAAATTAATTTTATGTGCATGTATCGCTGATTTCCCCATTTGGGAATATTACAGTGGTGTTGAGCCCCAAAGATGTTCTTCTCTTTCACCACATTCCACTTCATTTTCTTTGTCTCTCATCAATTACAGGCTTAAATGATCAATATGATTAATTAGAATTGCTTTAATAATTTATATAATGACTAACTTGCTATGTTTTTATGATTTTGTTGGTGTAGTAATTTTGACTAAGACTCGGCTACAGAATACAGGCATTCCGTAGCCAGTCGTCTGTTCTGTAGCCATCCTCGTGTTTATGTAGGTTCTAGGTGTCACTAAAAAGAAAAAGGCATATGGGTGAAATCCACAACACCTCCCCATCATCTCTTGCTCCCCACGAAGTTTGAGTTAAAGTATTAAAGCGGTTATGCACGTAGAAGAGAAGCAGTTTCCTATCAAAACACGGACTCTACAGATGTTCGCGGTTAAGCACAAGACTATTAATAAGAGTTTTAATTTGATTAGAAGCAGGAAAGACACTTATCCCCGCTTTTCTCAAATATTAGTTATGTAATTTCATTATAAGTATGACTCGGGAGACCGAGAAACTATTGGTTAGATTTTGTTTTGTTGCTAGATCTTTGAAGGCTGTAAATACTCTGTTTTGAAGAATTTCTCCTTTAATGAAAGAAACATCATTTTATTGCACGAGCTGAGTCAATATTGAGTAGATTTACATGCTACTCTGGTGGTAGAGGGCCCCTGCTACCTGAGGAGCTTTGTTCATATAATTTAGATAAGTAATTTAGCCTCGTTTCATTCCTAGTTTAATTGACTTTTTGAACTTTGAGTTTTTATTCATTTGCATTAGATGCTACAACTTAGTCTCGTTCTTACGTACTCTTCCAAAATATAACTAATGTCAAATGAGGTGTGACTGTAGTATTTTAGGAGTTATTTTTACGTTCTTATGCTCAATTACATCAGTTGTACAGCTAGTCATGATATTATAAACTCTTCCAAAATATCACTAATTTCGAATGGGACATAGCTGTGGTGTTTTAGAGCTTTGTTGTGTTCTATTGAATTTTATGCTTTCATGTTCATCTACATAACATGTTGCAGCCAGTCCTGTTCTACAAACTATTCCAAAATACCACTAATTCTGAATGAGATAGAGCTGAAACATTCCAGTAATTAGTTGCATCCTTAGTCTAGTGGTAGCACTCCAGAGGTAGATGTCATTTTAGTTTAATTCTATCACTATATTTCAAATTTGATAATGGCACTCTAGTTCAGTTTTAATTCACTGCATTTCAAGTTAGATTAGTGGCATTCTAGTTCAACTTTTTTCACTATATTTCAAATTAGGTTAATGGCACTGTAGTTTAGTTGTGGTTACTGTGTTTCAAGTTTGATCAATTGCATTCTCAGTGTTATCCATTGTTCTTTAAGTAGTACTAATTGTTAACATCAGATTCCACGGCCTTCATTATTTACAAAACTTCTTTTTTTTTCTGACTTTCTATTAATACATCATCATCTAGATAGGAGTTAGTAATATCAGTTTAAGGCCTTGATTATTCTGCAATCCTTTGAAAATTCACAATTAAACTTTTGGATGAGGTTTACTAGTGACAAGCTGAGCTGCAGAATGGAGTAATCTTAGCATTACAAGTTAATTTAGAGTAGAAATCTTATTATGCTACAAATAATCTCTTTTAAATTGTGTTCCAATAAACCTCTATCCATGGATGAGATTCTTTGTAATATTGTAAGATGATTGTGTCCTTAGGAGAACCTCATTTGTATTAAACTTGTTCTTTTCCCAAACTATTCCAACATATTCCTAATGAATGAATTGGATGAGTTCATGCTATGAGTTATTGAGTTCATTTTGTGATTTGTTTCCTTACTAGGATTCATTATCAAGCTTTGCATTTTTTGTTCTTTAGTATCATACACAGTTTAGAGTAGGTTTTGCTTTGTTTTAGTGTAACCATCCACTTCTCTTTACCAACACTTAGTTATTTTCCTTCTTGACATAAAACCATAAAACCAAAAATATCATAAAAACAATAAACACAACGTAGTGAGAAATAGATACCTAGGCACATATAGTGCACCACACTTCAGCATTTTACTGACCCTGGTTGCTAATTTATGACCTCAATTTAGGGACACTAAGTTGAGCACAACATTTTGGCGCCATTTCCGGGGAAGTGTAACTAGGTAGCCTTGTTTCTTACCACCCAAAAACAGTGATATGCGTAGAGAAAGAGACTCAAGGGGTAGATTCATAAGAAGCAGAAGCTTGATTCCTAGAACACCATTTGTTTCACCAAGACCTAGAGCTAGCACACCTCCAAATCAAACCCACATTCCATCCTTTACTGATCCTAGACTTCCAGAGAACTTAACATTAGATATTCCATTAGAAAGACCTTCCACTTTACCCACTGAACCTGTCTTAGAAGGAGATTCAAGAACTCCTGCTAGGGACATAAACTTTTCAACTTCTACAGAAGAATCAACTATGGTAGAAGAAGGGGGAGGAGGAGATTTTAATGGAGAACACACACTATTTGGAGGGGGTAGTGGTAGAGGTAGAGGAGAAGGAGGCAGAGGAAGAGGTAGAAGGGAAATGGGAAGATATTTTGGGTTTCCTATAGTAGATGAAGAAACCAATACAACTATGAAAAACATTTCACCCTCTGTCCTTCCAAAATTTTATGGACTGAAAACTGAAGATCCTGAAACCTTCCTATTTGAATTTGAAGTCCTGTGTAGAACCTATGACTACTTACAAGATGCTCAAAAACTTAAATTATTTCCTTCAACATTGAAAGGAGCAGCATTGAAGTGGTTTATGAGTTTGATCAACAGTTCTATTAGGACATGGGAAGACATGAAACAAGTATTTCTAGAAAGGTATTTGGACTACTGTATGCCAGCCAACCATAAGGAGGAGGTGTTTAAAATGCTACAAAAGGAAGATGAAAATCTAAAAGATTAGTTGGAGATATTTAACTACAACATCAAAAGAGCAAAAATGGAAAACCTAGACCAAGACACTTTAAAAGCTCTCTTGTTGAAGAAAATTAGGGATGAATGGTTAGATATCCTTAACATGATGGGAAAAGGGGATATATCTCAGCTTACATTACCTAAAATAGTTGAATTATGTATCAAACTTTGAAGGGGGAAATCTAAAACTGTAAAAGGACCAAGAGACCCTGCTCTTGCAAGGGCAAGTAAGTCTACTTCTGGGACAATAAGTAGGGCAGAAATAGGACATATGCTTGATGAGTTCAAATCTGATATCTTGGGGATTCTTAGTGAGAAAATAGACACCCTTAAGTTACAAAACAAGAAAAAAGATGAATCTGATGCCTTAGCAATATTTTGTCCCAAATGTAGAAAGAAACATGCCTTGAGAGAGTGCCCTTTGGATGCCAAATTTGTGGAGACTTGTGTAATTTGTTCAGAATAACATGAGACCAAGAGTTTTCCTTCACTTCCTGGTCTTAAAGCTGTCTTTCAAGAAGATACTCCTTCAAGTTCCACAGAATCTCTCAATTTTGTCTCTATAAGGCCTTGGCAAGGACCTCAAACACAAGGATTCCATGATCAGATGTACAATCAACCTCCACCAAATTGGAATTCTTGGCAGCAACCTTGGCCCCAATTTCAAAATCAATCACAAACTTGGGTGCAAGGAGCACAAAATCCCTATGGAAGATACTCTCAGTATTATCAATATCCACCATCCTATCCACCATATCCACATTTCCCTCCTTAACAAAACTTTCAACAAAATCCTCAAAATACACAACATCAAAATCAACCACTTCGATTACCATTTCCTTAGAAAACAAATCAGTTGCCTACCCAACCCATACCAAACCCCAACAATAAAAATCCTCAAAACACATACATGATAGAAGGCCAACAGTTTCCAACATATTTGATCACTTCTTTAGACCTTAGTGATGTTCAACTTAGGTCTGGAAGGATACTTGAAAAGAGGAAACCTTTTGTAATCATACAAGAGCAAGACAATTCTGAGGAAGATTCTCTACGGGTAAATAAAAGTCTTGAAGAGAACACAACTTTCCAAGACCCAAACATTGAAAACTTAAAACAAAAAGAACCAATAATTTCAACTCCTATATTAGAGCACCCATCAACATCCACTTCTACACCTCCCTTCCCAGAAAGATTACAAATTGATAGGGGTGTAGAAAAACAAATTATGGTGCCTAATTATGATTTCCTAGATGAGCTAAAAAATATTTGTATTAAGATCCCATTATTGCAAGCCATCAAGGAAATTCCAATCTTAGCAAAGACAATAAAGGAGTTAAGCATGAAGAAAACAAGAAAAAGAATAAGAGAGATAAAGAAAATTCAACTGGCAGGAAAAAAATCAGATATCATGATGGGTAAGATTGCTATTCCAAAGTATCTAGACCCGGGAAATCCAGTTGTCAAAATTCACATCAATGGAATTGAAATCCAAAACACACTCATTGATTTAGGAGCAACAATCAATATTATGAGTAGAAAAATCATGGATAAACTTAAACTTCCTAATCTTATTTTTACACCTACATTATTACAATTAGCAGACAGATCTATGATTAAACCTGATGGGGTAATAGAATACATTCCAGTGTCCCTAGACTCTTTGGAGTATCCTGTGGATTTTATGATCCTAACTCCTAAGAATAATCTAGGAGGACATCCTATTATATTAGGAATACCTTGGTTAGCTACAGCTACTGCTTTCATTAGCTGTAGATCCGGTGATATGTACATCTCTGATGGTAGTTCAACTAAGAAATTTACCTTGTATCCTCCAGCAAGAACAATTACAGAATTAGATGGTACTCAATGGATAGAGGATGAAGAAGACTTACAACCTCTCTTCACAATTTCAGAAATTAGTGAAGATAGCCAGATTCTGAATACCTTGGAAAGCTTTGAATCCTCTTCGGAATATAAGCATGAAAAATTTCAAGAAGAATCCAACATTGAGTTTTTGTCATCAAGGCAGATGTCTCTCTATTCCATGGATAAATTTGGCAGCTCTACAATTGAGATATTTCCAGGCAAAACTTTAAACATAAACAAGAACCTAGAGAAATCTCAACAAGAAGAGCTAGTCAAGATATTATAGAGACATTCTTCTACATATGCATGGGAGTACACTGATATGAAAGGGATAAGCCCCAAGACTTGCACTCATCACATCTACATAGAGGAAAATTATAAACCAATCAGAAAAAATTAGAGAAGGATGAATCCAAATATTAGGGAGATTGGTAAGGAAGAATTGCAGAAATTATTAATTGTTAACTTCATCTATCCCATTTCAGACAGTCAGTGGGTTTCTCCTTTGGTAATTGTGCCAAAGAAAAATGGTAAATGGAGGGTATGTATTGACTACTGGGAATTAAACAAAGCTACTCTTAAAGATCATTTTCCCTTACCTTTCATAGATCAGGTGTTAGATACATTAGCTGGAAAAAAGTACTTCTCATTCCTAGATGGGTTTAGTGGTTATAATCAAATCCAAGTAGCACTAGAAGATCAAGATAAAACCACATTTACCTATCCTTGGGGTAGCTATGCTTACCGAGTATTGCCATTTTGACTATGCAATGCACCCGCAACATTTCAAAGGGCAATACTAGGAATTTTTTTAGATCTAATACATGATTGTGTAGAGGTATATATGGATGATTTCACAGTTTATGGAAACACATTTGAAGAAGCTTTAGAAAACTTGGAAAAAGTCTTAAAAATATGTAAAGAAGCAAATCTTTCACTAAGTCATGAAAAGTGTTTTATGATGTTTACTGAAGGAATTGTTTTGGGACATCACATTTCAGGGGATGGGATTAGAGTTGATGAGTCAAAAGTTGAAGTCATCTATAACTTATCTATTCCAAGTTGTCAAAAAGATGTTAGGAGTTTTCTAGGATTTACAGGATATTATCGAAGGTTTATAGAAAACTTCAACAATATAGCATCTCCACTTTTCAAATTACTTACCAAATACTGTGAATTCAAGTGGAATCTCGATTTCCAGTTAGCCTTTGAGACCTTGAAAACACAAATCTCTGAAGCACCTATTTTAAGGGGACCTAACTGGAAGCTACATTTTCATATTTCAACCGATGCCTCAGATACAGCTCTAGGAGCAGTATTGGGACAAAAATACCTGATTCCTTATGCCATTTACTATACCAGTAAAAATTTGACTCCTTCAGAGTTAAACTATACTATAACTGAAAAAGAGTTTTTAGTTTTTGTTCATGCCATAAACAAATTCAGACACTATATAACAGGCTATGAAACTTTTGTTCACACAGATCACTCTGCAATTAGATATCTAATGAACAAATCAATTACTAATGGCAGAGTCATAAGATGGTTATTTCTTTTACAAGAATTCAACATTACCATTCTAGATAGGCCTGAAAAACAAAACACAGTAGCTGATTTCCTATCTAGACTCCAAAACATCAAAGATGACACTCCAGTTGAAGATCAATTTCCTGATGAATATCTTTTTTCAATTTCTACTCAGACTCCTTGGTTTGCTGACATTGCTAATTATTTAGTTTCAGGGAAATTTCCTTCAATAATGAATGCAAGAGAGAAAAGAAAATTCATTTATGATAGTGCAAAATATTCATGGGTTGCTAATGAGTTGTATAGGATAGGTCCATATTTTATCATTAGGAGATGTGTTCTGCATATTGAGATTGAGGATTTCAAGGCATGTCAACTATGAACCCCTTGTGTGGAAAATTAGTTGAGAAAAGGACAAACATAAGATCCTTGCATTTCCAGATATTATTGGCCATCTTTGTTTAAAGATGCAAGGGAATATGTCAAAAGGTGTGACAGTTGCCAAAGGGTAGGGAAACCTTCTCCTTCAGGTGAGATGCCATTACAACCTCAGGTACACATTGAACCTTTTGAAAAATGGGCCTTGGATTTGGTAGGACCTATTAGTCCTCCATCAAGACAAAAGAAATATATATTAGTTTGCACTGATTATGTTACTAAATGGGTAGAGGCCAAACCATTACTTTCTGCTACTGAAGCATCTGTAGTTAATTTTCTTTTTGAGGATATTTTTACTCGTTTTGGTGTCCCAAGATAAATTGCTACAGATCAAGGAGCTCAATTTACATCAAAGCTAGTGGAAAAAATGATGGAGAGGTACAAAATCAGACACATAAAATCTACTCCCTATCATCCACAAGCAAATGGTCAAGTGGAATCTACTAATAAGGTCATTGAAGGGATCCTAACGAAGACTGTTCATTTTCATAGAACAGATTGGGAAGATAGGCTTCCTGAAGCCTTGTGGGCCTATAGAACTACATGGAAAAGCACAACAGGCCATACTCCTTATGAACTTGTTTATGGAAAGCAAGTTTTGTTTCCCATAGAGTTCCAGATTCAAACTTTCAAAATGGCAGTTCAGTTAGGACTTGTTCTAACAGAGGCACAAAAACATAGATTGGAGCATATTAATGAATTGGATGAGATCAGAGAAGATGCAGTTCAGAAAACAAGTATAGTCCAATAGCAAAGGACCAGATGGCATGACAAGTACATCAAGGAAAATAAGTTCAAAGAAGGTGACTGGGCTCTCTTGTTTGATTCAAAGTTCAAGGATTTTCAAGGTAAATTCCAAACACATTGGCTTGGACCATATGAAATTATGAGAATTTTTGATAATGGAGCAATAAAAACTAGGACAATAGATGAAGAGAAGGTCACTTTTCTTGTGAATGGTCATAGATTGAAGCTGTATCATAAGCCACTCTCAAGAGAAGAATTTGTCAAGAAATTCTAGAAAAACAGTGATGTGAAGTTAATGAAGAAGAATTTTTCTTCTTCATCAACTTAATTGAATTTTCTGAAGTCAGATAATTGAAAAAAAAATAAAAAACAAAAATAAAAATAAAGTATAAACATGAAAACTAATCTCTGATTAGCATGTTTATACAGAAAAGATAGAGTGAAAATCAGAATCTTTCTGACACTTTAGATTTTCAAGTTTGTTTTTTTTTTTCTCTCTGCAAGCAGCTATCATAAAATCATAAGTGATTCAGATCCCACTTATGATCCATTTCACTCCATTCATCCATACTCCATTTCATTTCATACCCCATTTCATTTCATTCATCCATACTTCATTTATTTTATTCCATGGTCCACCTCATTTCCATCTCAGAGTTTTAAGATTGATTTCTTTTTGCAATTGAATAATACTGATCAGAAGTTGCAGGCCACTTTTTCACTCCACTTCATAATTGTGATTCATTTCATCCCATTATTCACTTGACCCATACTCCATTACACCATATTTCATTATCCATTTTTAATTCATTTCATACAATATTCCATCATTCCATTCATACTTCAAACCATTCCATTCCATGTTTTAAGACTTCTACAGGTACATTCTGCAATCAATCAGACATTCTGCAACCAATCATACATTCTACAGCTAGTCAAACATTTTGCAGCCAGACAGACATTCTACAGCCAGAGACCCTGAAGGCACTATCCAGTAAACATTTGATTTAGCAGCAAATTGATACTGTATATTCAAGACAACAAGAAAAATGAAAGGAGTTATGAGGAACTGAAGATCAATGATTGAGGACAAGGCATATCGAAACCACAAAGAAAATCAAAGGAAAGGCAAAGGTATGAAATTATTATAGTGACAAATCATGAAAATTTTAGCATAGTTAAGTCATATATGATTCAAAAAGGTTATTTTAAATAGTCGTGTTGATCATGCCTATCAACCATATCATAAAAAATTTGAACCACCCTTCCATCTTACCATATTTGATCATCATTTAAAAAACTTAACGACTAAAGTACCGAAATGATTTGATCACTACGTCACTAGCCAAAGTATTTAATGATGATTTTGAATTTCTTAACGAAATATCTCCTCGCGGTCTTCCGTGTTAGCTTTCCACTCATATGAACCACCTCACCGCATTATACTCATTTCAAAACCATTCCATATCATTCATTTCAACAATACTTAGCCATTCCGCTATGTAAAACGGAGGAAACATCTTTAGGCGTAAATATCTCTTTAACAGCCATTTCACCGTGAGCAAGAGGAGTAGTAACCGAAGGTTGGAAGAAAATCTATGGGTCTAATAGTGAGGGACTGAACCGGGGTTGGAACCAAGTACTTGGAGGGATATCCGCAAATCGAGAAATGTTACAAGAAGCGGTGTTGGTTGAAAATTTTGGAGAAATTTAGTGGTTTTCACAAAGAGGTGACTAAAACATTTGCAAGGTCCTTCAATGGAGCCGAGGTCGAAATAGGAGACATTAAATTCATCGTTACAAAGGCTTTCATTGCAGAAAAAAGTAAATCTTAACTACCTAGACAAGGAGAAAGGTGGTTCAAAAATAGGGAATTCCATAATGAAGCATGGAGGAAAATGCTTAAGACTCCGTATGGATGTTTCCATTTTTAAAAAGGGTATTCCTAGCTCGACATTAAGGAATAAGTGAGGAACATTTTACTCATTTTGCAAAAATTTATCACCCGTGAAGGTAGATTTGGTACTCTATGTCTACCATATTCGTTAATGATGCATTTCTTAGATGAGGAAATTAATTTTTCCTTTTTCCTACTTCATAATCAAAGAATGGCCTCAAACGTTTCAAAAAGGGTTCAATTCTCTATAAACAACTTTGAATCACCATGGTTTAGTCAAAATATTAATCGAACATCATTTTGAGGAAAATGGGAGATAATTAGGAAGAATTTCTAGTGAGGAACCATTTTGAGGAACCCAAAGAATCTCCACCCGAAAGCAAACCTACAAGAAGAAGAAGGAGAAGGGGAAACTTCCAAAGCTATTGAAGTTGAACCGGTAAATCAATTCAAGAGGAAATGAAGAGATGATTTCGAGAAGTGGGCTCAATTGTTAAAGCAACTGGCATGAGGATAATAAAAATATATGCCAAAGAAAGAGGTGAAGGGCCATCTCAACCAAGACGGAGCCATAAACTTAGAGGTATACTAAAAAACAGAGGTTAGACAAACAGGATCATAAAATGAGGATGAAGAAAACTCCATAAAATTGACCTAGCACAAAGAACAAGTTTACAATTATATTGAGTCATTAGAGAGGAGAGCTCGTAAAGTAGAGACAAACCTCAGCTCCACCAAAATCTGAAATTGATGTGCTAAGAAGATATAAGTATGAGTTAGAAGTACTCACAGGGCACATCAAGAATGAGAATTCCATCTTCGAGGGAGCAGAAACTAAAAAATGATATGAATTCAACTCGTCTTTACAAATGGAGAAATTGTACAAGGCCAGTTGAAAAATTGAAGAAGAAAAACAAAAAAGCTAATCAGGCACTTACAAATTTAAGATTCAAGTTAATAAAGGAAGCCTTAAGACCATTGACTGCCGTGCGTAAGAAGAGGGTTGGATTTGGGCCAGAGGTCTCGTAGCATGGAGTAGCTGCATGAGGACATGCAAACCTTAAAAGGGGGTATCTTGAGCCCCAAAGATGTTCTCTCACCACATTCCACTTACATTTTCTTTGTCTCTCATCAATTACCGGCTTAACTGATCAATAGGATTAATTAAAATTGCTTTAAGAATTTATATAATGACTAACTTGCTATGTTTTTATGATTTTGTTGGTGTAATAATTTTGACTAAGACTAGCTACAAAATACAGTATTCCATAGCCATTCGTCCGTTTCGCAGCCATCCTCATGTTTATGTAGGTTTCAGGTGTCACTACAAATAAAAAGGCATATGGGTGAAATCCACAACACCTCCCCATCATCTCGTCTCCCACGAAGTCCGAGTTAAAGTATCAAAGCGGTTATGCACGTAGAAGAGAAGCAACATTTATCGAATACCTTTATTGACTACAAACATGTCCGCGGTTAAGCACAAGATTATTAATAAGAGTTTTAATTTGATTAGAAGGGGAAAGACACTTATCCCCATTTTTCTCAAAGAGTAGTTATGCAATCTCATTATAAGTATGACTCGGGAGACCGAGAAACTGTTGTTTAGATTTGTTTTGTTGCTAGATTCTTGAAGGCCGTAAATACTATGTTTTGAAGATTTTCCTCTGAATGGAAGAAACATCATTTCATTGCACGAGCCGAGTCAATCTTGAGTAGATTTGCGTGCTACTGCAAGTGGTAGAGGGGCTCGCTACCCGAGGAGCTTTGTTCATATACTGATAAGTGATTTAGCCTGCTTCATTCTTAGTTTAATTGACTTTCCGAACTTTGATTTATTCATTTGCATTAGATGCTACAACTTAGTCTCGTTTACGTACTCTTCAAAAATATCACTAATGTCAAATGGGGTGTGACCGGCAAAGATTTTAGAGTTAGTTTTACATTCTATGCTCAATTTACATCGGTATTGTACAAACTAGTCATGATCTTATAAACTCTTCAAAATATCACTAATTTCGGATACATAGCCGTGGTGTTTTAGAGCTTTGTTGTGTTCTGATGAATTTTGTATGTATGTTCATCTACATAACATGTTGCAACAAATTTATCTTCTACAAACTATTCCAAAATACTACTAATTCCTCGAATGAGATAGAGTCAAAACATTACAAGAATTAGTTGCATCCTTAGTCTAGTGGTAGCACTCGGAGGTAGATGTCATTTTATTTAATTCGTCAATTATACTTCAAGTTTGATAATGGCACTCTAGTTCCGCCTTTAATTCAATCGCATTTCAAGTTAGATTAGTGGCATTCTAGTTCAACTTTTTTCACTATATTTCAAATTAGTTAATGGCACTTTAATTTAGTTGTGGTTATCGTGTTTCAAGTTTCATCAATTACATTCTCGTTGTTATCCATTGTTCTTTAATTAGTATTAATTGTTAACATTAGATTCTACGACCTTCATTATTTACAAACTTTTGTTCAATTTCTATTAATACATCACTGACAGAGTTATAATATCAATTTAAGGCCTTACGTATCTAACCTTTTGCAAATTCACACTTAAACCTTTCTTTCCAAAGCTATTTGAAAATTCTAACTTTTGGATGAGGCTTACTAGTGACAAGCCGAGCTGCTGCATCGGAGTAATCTTAGCATTACAAGTTAATTTATAGAAATCTTATTATGCTACAAATAATCTCTTTCAATTGTGTTCCAATAAACCTCTAGCCATGGATGACTTTTGTAATATTATAAGATGATTGTGTCCTTTAGGAGAACCTCATTTGTATTAAACTTGTTCTTTTCCCAAACTATTCCAACATATTCCTAATGAATGAATTGGATGAGTTCATGCTATGAGTTATTGAGTTCATGTTGTGATTTGTTTCCTTACTAGGAGTCATTTATCAAGCTTTGCATTTTTTGTTCTTGTCATGTTACGCTTAGAGTAGGTTTTTCTTTTGTTTTAGTGTAACCATCCACTTTCTTACCAACACTTAGTTCTTTTCCTTCTTGGCATAAAACCATAAAACCAAAAACATCATAAAAACACTAAACACAACGTAGTGAGAATAGACACCTAGGCACATATAGTGCACCACACTTCAACAAATTTTCATCGACTTCGTTGATAATATATGACCTCAATTTAGGAACACTAAGTTGAGCACAACAAGTGGTATCGTAGGCATAATCTTGGCTTAGCCTATGAAGTTTCAACAATATGCTATAAGAAGAGGGAGAGAAGGAGAAGAGATCTAAAATCATGGAAGGAATGAGCTTGCCTCATCACTTTTCATATATGAAGAACCTATCTAAGGAGGTTAAGAAGATGAAATGAGAAAGATACAATGATACATATAGAGGGATTCAAGAAGGAGAAGGTCCATATAGTTCCTATTCTCGAAGAAAAGAACTAGTGTTACAAAAAGCTCCAAAGCATGACACTATTCCCTTTCATTTTGAGGAAGAATACAAGAGGGCATGGAGATAGAGGGCACTTGGAACATGAGATCCCGAGTGGATACCTTTGGTAAAATATAAGTCTCAACCTAGAGCTTTCAAGGAGATTCTAACTCTTCGACGGTATATAGCTTGAAGAAGAAAGGAGGTCTTAAGAATAGGAGAATGAGGGGGAAATGTATTTTTTATTATCTACTTTCGATGGGTCATCCACATGTACAGCAAGGGCTTGGGTATTGAAGTTGGATGCATTCTTCCTACTACATCCAAAGGGTAGAAAGGAAGGTTGTTGAGATTAAAAGACCGCACCTTGAGGGTGAAGCAAACATTTGGTGGTTTAGCCATTTGAGCCATGCAAGAGTGAATACTTTTGCAGATTTCACTCAAAGCTTGATCGAAAATTTTTTATAAGAAAGAATCAAAGGAAGAGCAAAATTTCTCACTCACTCTACTTGAAGAGACTTGTACCAAAGATTGATACAACTATGGTAGAGCAGCAATTATCATCAACAATTGGGGGAGCCAACTAATTGAAGGGAGGAACTCTTGCAGTCATACAAGATGTTCCCAAGCTTCACCAAGGTATGCATAAGTTTCCACTTTCTATTATTTCAGCACGTCTTATGGATGGTTGTGGAAATATGTCATTGCATGACCAAGGGTCAAAACATATTGTTGATTTGGAGCAGTCGACTTTCACTCTATGACCGTGAAACCTTGAGTTGTTCAAGGAGGGGATAAACAATCATCCCAAGAATATTATTGAGATTCAAACAACAAGTTTGGGTTGGGGTGTGGATTTTTGGAGGATAGAATGATATTTTACCTAAACAATCAAATGCAGAACTATATGTTCAACATTGAGCTTGAGCATGATACAACAAATACACCATTGGGAAGATCAACAATGTTGTCATTAAGCTACATTGATGAGTTGGGGGACTAATTATTATTAGAGCATTATGATGACCATTACACTTGTGTGACATTGGATGAGAAGATGATCAATGAGAGACACTTTGTCTTTCATAATTGTGATGGATCTATTTGGATGAGCATTGTACATGCCTAAGAGGAGGTTTTGCGTTCAAAGATACCCGGATCCTTATGGATCGAATATGGTCATTGGTGTGGGGTATTTTTCTGGAGATTCAAAGAGGTTTCATTTCAACATCCCATGAAATGAAAAGGTAGAAATCTGATGTGGAGTATGGTATTCTCCATCGGAGGAGTACCAAGATCAAGCATGGTGGGAGACACCCACATCTAGATGAATGGGTGTGGAAGGTGAGCAAGTGGTTGTGAACCACTTGCATATTTATGACACAGGGCAGTAGGAGGCATGGATGCGTTGGATACTCTTGAAAGAGTTTGGCCATCATGTGACATATCCTTCTTCAAAAGGTATGTTGGTGGAGGAAACTTGGCAGGACACTTGCCTCAGATGGTAGCAAGGATTTTGGGTGCATTGTGTTGATATGACATTCTTTATGTCAATCATCATATCTTTACCTTATGATTTGTATGATGGAAGTGTGAGGGAGCAACAAGAGTTATTGTTGCTTTGGTTACTTTGGAGAGTATGGGAAGATTTTCTTCCATACTTGGCATGATATTTCGTAGGAGAAAGGGATACACAATCAAAATGCAAAGAGGCTACTCTTCAACATTGAGGATAAGGAGGCATTTCCACATAGAAGGGGACTTCCACACATAGAAACATGATTGTGGATGACTTTATCATATTGCATGTCAAAGAAGGAATTCAAGTGGAGTGACAAGAGCCTTATCACTAACCCCAATAGCTTTGTCACTTAGGAGTATGTTTCTCTATTGATGGAGTGTTGCAGGAGTATGCATCCTTCACTTCACAGACTTCTATGAGAATATTATCATGGGAGGACTCATCCATGTAACTCACTTTCATCCTACTCACTATGCACGTAAGAAATGTATTCATGTACTTATTGATCATTTCATTGAGTATTTGCATTATCTCACCATCTATGTACAAAAGGTAATCGCTCCACAAGAGGCCAAGATTATTTTTGGGTTTCATGGTCATTCTAGGACCAACACTTATGATGGAGATAACCCTTTCCTTACATGACTTTGGGCAAGTGTGTTGTTATTCTCATTACGTTCTCACCTCGATATATAATACTATTTACTACCTCGTAGTAGATGAGCAAACATGCACAACTAGAAACTCGTTGAATGACAACTTGCCACATGATGTTCTAAAATAGCAGCTTGAAAGATCAAGCAATATATCCACCGGAAAAACCACTCGGGACAATAAAAAATTTCACCTAACCTTAAACATTTTTCTGATTTGGATACCATATGGTGATTATGTACCATTTTGTTTGTATGGGATGGATTGGGCCAACATGATTCATGATTATATGAAGATGATCTTGAAGATCCAATATTCTTCTTACCACTTGATATGCCATTAATATTGGCATCCAAAGATCAAGAAATTTCACTTCCGCACTTATCATAAGTGGAGAGAGATATAGCATGGGGTAGGCTATTTTTCCTACCATGTTCATGTATTCAACCCACCTACATTGCGTAGAGCCCAAGATGGAGGAGATTTTTCATGAGTTACCATTTTGGAGGGTGGCTCATTTTTTGTGGGATGATAATAGGATGGGAGAGATTCACATGGGGATGATAGATCCCGATATATATCCATCCTTTATGCCTCAATAATGCCTCTACATATATCATATTCGACGCCTCCATGGGTGTTTTACTTCTTACATGATGATAGCTATTTGGGATGGTTACCAAAAGCTAACCTCGTATATTTGGGAGGGGCAACTTGGAGATATATTGATGAGACAACATCTTGTTCCTTGGATGAATTTATCATATGAGGATGCTACAAGAGGAGGAGAGGAGGACCTTCAGCTTCTATCCTTGCATTTTCGAGGGGACAAGCAACATTTTGGAGGGGAGGATTGTAATATTCTAAATTAGCATGTAGCTAATTGGAATATTAATTTTGTTTTTTTAACCTATAGTTAGATGAATAAATGGGTAGGAGGCCCATAAATCATCTTAGCAGAAATAAAATCCTTAATGTGAAAAGGGATCATATTCATAGCTAGAAAAAAACACCCCCATTTGTGAACAAGGGCTAATGCATGTGGAGACAAGGTCAAGTTTGACCAAATCAATAGAGATGTAATGGAGGAGGAATCATCAATAGAGACAAACAAGATGAATGTGATTAGTTTAGATATATATCAAATTTGGATTGAAGACCCTTATGTGTGAAAAGGGTCGAGCAAAAGTTGAAGAGGTCAATTTTGATCAATCAAACAACGATGTTATGGAGGAGTGAATTAATTATGGTAAAACGAAGTTTTGGAGGGAGATTTCGATTGTGAGATGGTGAAACCCTAATGAGTAGGACCTAAGGTGAGAAGGCTCACATTGTTTATAAGGAAGAGGATGAAGCCATGGGGTTAGCTTATGAACTATATTTTGATATGTTTGTTTAGACTTTCACTTTCTTCTGCTTGTTTAGCTAAGATTGTCAAAAGTTGTTCAAAGACAAGGTATTCATGTTTATTAATTCCATGTCTTTCTCGAGAGGCCTCTTTGGGAGAGTCCCCGATCTATCATTCCACATATTTGGAATTCTCGCCAAGCTCGCCTTTCACCATGGGGTAACTTCGTTAATATTGGGTTGTGTTGTAGGGTGTTGCAAAGGAGGGTTGAAAAACCCACTTTCTAAGCTAGTTTTCATAGGAGGAAGGATTCCTTCTTCGGGAGATCCGGGAGGGTTCTTGAGCACATTTTAGATCTTTGGCATTAAGCCAATATATTTCCATCGCCTACAAGATAATTTTAGTATGAAATTGTGTTATTTTGGAGGGAATATTCAGTTGATGGATCTTGTGGCTCACAGAGTGTTTTCCTATGATTGAAGGGTTCACCTTTCATCGAGGAGACCTATGAGTAGATCCGCATCAAATCTATCTATTACAGCCTCCTATCTTCATGTGCTTTAGTTTTCATGAATCTTCGATTCTTGGGCTATATATCACCATTTATATTGGGTGTATTTCCAAAGTAAACCCTTCTGTGTTCTCTTGGAATTATATAAAGTAGACTAGATCTCATTTTTTGAGCGATATTGATTAATACATGAGCAGATCTATTTGTCGTTGTAGTTTTTGAGTGAAAACCCTCATTAGACTACATTATCACTTGTTGTAGTATTTTTTTGTTGCAGTAGTTTTTGGGTTTCATTGCTTTTGGGAAAATCTAGTGTGGGAGACTTGTTTAACTCATCTATCATGATTTTTTTCTAATATCCTTTTGGATTTGGGTCCTATAATGAATAAACTAAGGGATCCATGATATTTTATGAGTTATTAGAGCATATATTTATGAAAAATTCATTTTATGTGCATGTATCGTTGATTTCCCCATTTGGAAATATTACACAAAGTAAGTGGCCCTACCTACGCATGCTTAGCTAAAATATTTTTCATTTTTCTAGTGTATCAGCTATTAGTCTTAGTTCAATTTTTTGGCTCCAGGATTTGAGACTAGATCAAATTGTCTTTAAAGAGAAAGTAATATTTGTTGATTTTTCAATTGGGTGATCCTGGTGGAAGCATATGAACACTATCTATTGATAATTCACCATCTCCCTATAGTTGATCATGTAGATTAACTAGGAAGAAGTGAGCAGCTAATATTCGCACATGTTTTTCTTTCAAGCAAGGAACAACCAAAAATATATTAAATAGAGGATTTTAGAAAGTATCACTGCAAGATATCCATATGTTCAAACTATGCTTTTCACCTTTTTTTTCACACATTCACACCCTAAGTAAATTAAAGACAAATTAAAAAATAACTTAGCCAAACTCACTAAGCACTCTCTAGAGGGGCCATAAGAGAATTTATAGTTTAAGTTAGGTCTAAGGAAGTAGGAATCCAATAAGCCGCCTTGGTTAGTCTACATCTTGAAACATAGAATTTGACCATTTAGGGGAACTTTTAAATCCGTTTATCCGCCCACGACAAAGAAAAACTCGAGCACGCCAGATACTCGATTTAGAGGGGGTTGCTTAGGTCCAAGCAGGGAATTCGTATTATTCAAGGCTACCCGACTCATCTAATACTCCGTAATGGTCACGAATTACCAATAATATCAAGACTCAAAATCTTACGTGGGATGACTCGTACTTAGTGGCCAAAACTAGGGCATACTTCCCTATAGGTGACTTCCGTGCATAAAACACTAGATCCTCTACCCTTTTCGTTGGTTGCTTTTCTGTCGATCGGGGGTGCTGCCAGCTCTTTCAGACTTTTTTCCATCATCCGCAAGATATATTCTCAAGGCCTTCGCCATTTTAGCTTGTGAGGACGATTAGGTATTCTAGGATTTGATATCATAAATAACAAAAAAACCATATTTTTTGATCGGCTAGTCACATAGGATTAATCTAAAGGGAAAATTTATCTTTTATTTTTGCTTTGTTTTATGTATGTGATCATATTATTTCTGATTATAATATCTATCCTCTATATTTCCAAAACATACCTATTCGATGCTGTAACAAACTCAACGGACTCGTCGATCTAGATGTCTTTAGACCCGCCCCCATTACCGGGAGGGGTTCCAAGTCCTTCACCATTTAGGTGTCAAAGACAGTAAAATGCCACCCTTATTGTTTCATACTTTATTGGGGCATCATTAGTTGGGAACCCTCGTTAATCGCCTAATGGCACACTCGGTGAACACTCCACAGGTCACTACATACTACTCCCTCCCACAACCCCCAAGGTTGGAGGAGTGCCACCCATTCGAGAAGCCAAGTGAAAACAATAAAAGGTATGTTGCAAAAAAAACCCTATTCTTAAACTGCAGCATTGTGTTTTCACAAATTTCAATTACTAAAAACTCGTAATCACCTTTTCTAGAGCTTCGTTAAATCTACCAGATTAACCAAGGCTGACAAATGACCCTATTTCTGGGTGACACAACCCCACATGGCCTCCCGAGAGGCCCACAAAGCTCCCTTTAGACATTCCAAATTTTTAAGGGAAGCAAGCCGGAAGACCCCCGAAATCATGTTATGACTTTCTCTACCCGTGTGTTCTTCAAACAACGTCATGATGATACCATTCCGACTCAAGACTATTTCAACGCACCCTAACTAAAATAGTCGTGAAATGGTATGTGGAGCACCCTCTCATACACATGAAACCTTTAGTGCCCTTGCTACTACATTCCCGACCTATTTTCGCTTACCCACCCACCATGATTCTAGAATTGAATTATCGACCCACTTTAGGAAAACACCTGCCGTCCATATTCCGGACTTTCCCCGAATGGCGATGGTATTAAGACTGTGGCAAAGATAAACTGATGATTCAGTTCTGTTAGAATTGCCTCAAAACTCTCACTTTAGAGATTTCAAAGTATGTGGTGCAAAAAAAGACCATATTTTAAGAGGACACCATCGCAATGCCCAACAACTCGTAGCCGATTTATACACGCCGTGTATATTTACAATATCCTACCTAACACCCTGTACAGATATACAGAGAATTTTCAGTCACGTCGAACTCCATAGAGGTTTAATTGGGTCATTGACCCAAAATCACTCTTAATCAAATAGTTGTTCATACCCTAAGCACATATGATTTTACTCAGAATATACCACAACCTCGACTACCAAAGTCATCTGCAGCTCACAAAATTTCCACGTAGGGCGTCATCGTACCACCATCAACAACATGGAGGACCCCATCCTCTAGCCTGGGACCCAATATGCACCTAGACATGTTGATGGAAGATCTTCCCCCCAACATCTATTTATAATCTAGGGACAAGGACCGCAATATGCCCAGTCCCTAGCACAAAACCCACCCATGTAGAATAATGCACAAGTGAACTTTTTGAAACCTTACCAAGCACAACCACACCAACCATACAATTAGGAGAATGAAAATTTTCCTCCCAAAGCGCTAAGAAAAAAGGAAAAAATAATCCTAAAGGAAATCTTGGCAAAGAAACAATCAACAATGTTTCCCTCTCGCGATCTCGTACTCAGAGGCAACTCCATCCGAAATCAAAACCGGAACCAAGTAACCCCCAAAGATAGAACAAGTGGGAAAATATTTGGACAAACCACTCTTGTTCAATTTGTAGTGAGTACAAAGAATTACAATCCCCATCGTCCTAACCTCCCTCACTAAAGAAGCCATGAAACCGTGGGAAAGGGGGATCCTCCTAGCGTACAATAGTTATGCAGGAGCCTCTCCCCCATCAAGGGACCGTTAGCACTTAGAAAAAACAAAAATCTCCCCGACTATTCCAGTGAATAACCATGAAATCTACATGACTAGATGTTTTTCGAAATAAAAGAATCAAAAATTACGATACCCCAACTACTAATTCGTTAGGGGGCTAGTACAAGTGCACCAATAGTACCTTTGACCATATCAAATATGCTCATATTGAGCCTTTGCCAAAAATGGCTAAGGGACCAACTCGGCAGTAGAAACTATCTCCAAAACAACCATAACTATATCATCATGGATGGTCTAGCTCTGCATCTCCCATCGCTATGTCAGCCTTGGAGGTATTACAATCATGCCTAAAGCAGAGGAGAGCCTTAATTTCTACATTAGGCACTATGGACTCCGCTCGATTCGTGTTGGATGGATTTTTATTTAGATAAAGCCACCCCTACTCTTCCTCAATGGTCACTCTTTAGATACTAGTATCAGCTCAAAACATCACCATCCACCGAAGTATAATTAACGAGGGTGCATCCACATGCATCATGTCAAAGAAGGTCTCCGCAGAAGTTAGGTCTCCAAACTAAAGCCATCGTACATCACACCTAGAGCATACGATGGATACCCTTCGCCCCACCGCATCTACCAAAATTTCTTGGTCTCGCTTAGCCGGAAAGATGATCCTTATGTACATCAATGTCTTGGATGCTCAACTAGATTATAATATACTCCTCGCCGTAGTTATATGTATGCCATGTCACTCATATCCTCCTTCGTCTTCCGAACTATGATGTTCCCCCATGAGGATCCCATCATTACTATCGACCACCGACATACATCGAAAGTGACCCCTAAAAATATCAATTTCATTCTACCCTACATAGAAACAACCCTGCCAAGACTCTCACACAAGCATCACCAAGAATATGGTCCCACGATTTCAAACCATCATCCACTTTAGGTCATTCCCAGATCCCCCCCCATTATACCGCAGTCATCACCGACCGTCACAAAGCCACTAGTGTACATGATGTCCACATCAAGCACCAAAGCTAGTAAAGACAGATAGATGAGAAGCAATAACACCGAGTTCTAAATACAACGACCTCTAGATTATGCCACCTCCCAAACTCCTTTCTAGCCTCTAGCTGGTTTTGTATCCCATTGTGTCTTGGCCACCGTGATATTACCAAACGTATCCTTTGCAATCCTAGTTTGGTACCTACTTCCACCTACTAGGATGAGAGCCACAAACATCACCTCTAGGGTTAGTACCCTCAACTCCCGAGGAGGCCCCACCCATTCGTGGACTATCACAAACATCCCCGCTACAGAAAGTCCTACCACAAAATAGATGATTATGACCAAGAACACCGATAGAAGAGGAAAGAAGGTGCAAGAGAATCCTAAAAATAATAACCGAAATCACCGCCCCGCACCATATACAACATGGCAGGCCACCCTACACACATCTACATAGAGCTCTATCGAATTCTAAAATTTCTCCTTAGCTTTACGTACACATCACAACAACAAGTTCCCGTAAAAAGAAACCTATAACCAAAAATCAAGGCAAGGCATTGCATACCAATCACTCATGCGCTATTTGTGGCATTTATGGGCATTACACCTATCATTTCCTAGAGATTTTACATAAAGGTATGCCTCATGCCATTTGAAAGCCATCATCCCTCCATCCAAATTTTCGGCTCGGAGATGAACCTTGGAGTCGCCTCACACCTATTATAGTTATAGTTTCAGAAGACAACAATTTATCCCTCCTCCCCCCAAGCCACCATACACCTACCAGGAATAGGGGAACCTGGTTGCCTCATCCTCTTGCATTACCATGTGTGTCAATTATTATAGATGGTTTGATTGAGTCTTTGGCCCAACGTCACCCAGCAAAGAAGAATCAGAACACTATGATTATCACTTCATAAACACCCAAAGGAGGTACCACACATTGACACCTGATTTAAAAAAATAAATTTTCATTGCCCACGTAGCATTCCCTCTCTCATATTCATTTTTATAATATTTATTTCAATAATATTTGAGTAATGAAGATGACTTCACTTGGGGTATGTTTTTGCAGTAGTATTGTGCAAACCATACATCACTCCATCCATAAAAAACCCCGTAGAGTAGGTATCATTCTACCTCAAAGATGACAGATTCCTTTAAGAACCGTCAATATCCTCACATCATTTCTCGACAAGAAATCAACCATAGGTTCCAAGAATCCATCCATGTTTATCATCACTCCCACCTCGACATGATAAACATCCTTGTTGGTCGGTAGAGCCTCCCCTCCATGGCGCCCGTCACCACAAGACAATATATCACAAAACTAACGATGTCATGGCCATACCACATTAGTCCAGGAAGCATCTCATGTTTGTTTCACTCACTATTCATCGTGTTAATTTTTACGATATTGAAATAGAACCCTTTCCCGACTACCAGGTTTTTGAAAGCAAATCGGAAAGTGTGCTCCCATGCCTCACATTTGGCGTACCATACCCACGCGCATAACCCATCCGCGATATTTTTCCATCCGCTTCATCAACCACACATGATAACAACCAATGCATCCCCCAACGTCAGCAAAACACCCTTTCCTCACATCATCAAGGAGATAACACTCTAATGTTTTGGGGCACTCCGTCACTATGTTTTGTACAAACCAAACTATAGTATTCCCAAATGGGGAAGCAACAATACATGAACAAAATAATGGAAATAAGAGTGAACAAATCAACTCACCATGATATGAGACAAATTTACAGCCATGTTATTAAACATATCAGCAAATAATATGCATAAGATCTTGAGGATCAAGTCACTCAAGCAATACCAAACAAGCCTCCATAAGCAAAATATGCAATCACATGAGAAATAGTTTCCATAAAAATGCCCTGAGCTAAGAAAATATAGTTTTAGGGCATAAACTACTGCATAAATATAGATCAATGTATATCTATTTTTTATATAGCTTAAATAATGTTAGAGTGAAGATCTAGGCCTCCCACTACCTTTCCAAGAGAACTCCTGAAGGGTTTCCTAAAATGTACCCAAATACAAATGGTGACTATTGCCCCTAGGACCGAAGAGTCACCGCAAACTAAAGCTCATAAAATAGAAGCCCAAAATAATATGGATTTGATAAATCTCTCAAGGGTCTCCTCCAATGAAAGGATGAACCTTCACCCATGTGAAAATGCTCTAAAAGAGCCAAAAGACCCTCCTCCGAAACCGCCCTCCAAAATAACGCAATTCCTACCAAAACCCATGAATGATGGGGGATAGGTTTTCTTGTGCCAAATATCTGAAATGTTCCCTAGAACCTCATTTTTTATCTCCCAAGAGAAGGAATCCTTCCTCCTATGGAAAACTAGCTCGTAAAAGTGGGTTTCTCAACCTCCATCGTGTACCACCCCTGGCAGTTACTGAAATAAAATCTGGAATAGAAACTACGTTGTAGTCAAGAATGAAGCTTTGGACAGAATTTTGGATGTGGGATATGATATATCACTACTCTTCGAAGGTGCCTCTCAAGGAAAGAGGTGGGATTCCCACCGGGAACACCATGTGCTAAACAACACCGGCACCTTAGCTAAAATGTAGCCTAAAGAGAGCAAGAAAGTCTAAATAGACATATCAAAATAATAATCATAAGCTAACTCCATATGGCTACCATCCTCTTCTTATAAAAAATGTGAGCCTTCTCAACTTGGGTCCCACTCATTAGGGTTTCCACCATCATGCAATGAATCTCCCTCCAAAACTGCGGTTCCACCATTAATGACACTCCTCCATAACATCGTTGTTTGATTCGGTCAAAGTTGACCAAGTATTCATGATCCAATCCCTTTTCACACCTAAGGGTCTTCAATCTAGCTTTTAGATGACGTATATTCACACTAGGAGTGTCTTTTATTCCTACTAAGGAGATTTATGGGTCTCCATACCCTCTTATTCTTCTATCCAAGAGAAAAATTAAAATTTAATATTCCAATTAACTGTATGCTAATTTATAAATATTACAGTCCTCCCCTCCCAAATATGGCTTTTCCTCAAGCAACTGCAAGCATAGAAATAAATATCCTCTCCTCTTCCTCTTGTAGCATCCTCATATGATAAGTTCCTCCAATGAAAAAAATGCTCTCTCATCAATATGTCCTCAATCTGCTCCTCGCAAGTGTATAAGTATGGCTTTGGTGAAAAATCCAAATGGCTCTCATTATGAAAAAGTGGGATATCCATGGAAGCAACTATATGTGGTCTAGGGCCTTCTTGAGGCATGGACCTGAAATATATGGGGAACCATCATCCCATGTGAAGCCTCCATCCCCAAGATATCATCCTTACGTAAAGTGAGTCACCCTCCAAGATAGTAACTCCGAAATATCTCCTCCACCTTAGGCTCCTACAAAGAAGGGGTGGGTTGCACAACTAAATATGATGGATCAAATTTTCCATCCCATGTTGTGTCTCTCTCCACTTATGATAAGTGTAGAGCTGTTGCTAAATATGGGTTACAATAATGTTTCCTTCATGGAGCAAAAAGGCAATAGGATCCTTAAAGATCCACTCTTTGGTTTTTGCCCAAATCATCCCATATAAAGTGAATATGTCATTATCATCATATGGAATCCAAATGAGAGAAGTAATGAAGGTTTTCGATAGTTTTGGAAGGTACCAACAAATTTTCAAGTAGTTACAGCACATTTTTCCCAAATGCGGTTTTAGAACATGATGTGGCAAGTTGTCTCCCAACAAATTGCTAGTTGCGCATTTCATCACATTTACTAGTGAATAGTAAATGGAATTGTATATCATCTAAGTATACAGGAAATAGTACAACACTTGTCCAAAGACATACAAGAAATGGCTCTCTCCATTATAGATGTTGGTCCAAAAATGACCATGAAGCCCAAATAGAGGCTTGTCGTCTTGTGGAGCAATGCACTGTATAGAGATGGTAAGAGAATGCAAACACTAGGTTAGATAATCAATCGTTGTAAAAACACAATGCTTACCATGTACTTGGAGTAATCTAATAATAATATCCATGAATGAGCCCTCCATAGTGGTATGCCATACTCTCATGAAGAGGAATGAAATAAGTGCTGCATGAAGATATTTCTTCTTATTCTTGGAAAGCCAAGTCAAGAAGATCATATCATGGTAATATATGTCTCTATCCACTACTCCATCACTCTCTTCTCCTATTTGTCCTGCATCTATGTGAAGTGATCCTGGGAACACCCATCAACAACCCCAAGCTCCCAAATGACAACTTTTTTGCCTTTGTAATAAGGCTCCTCTCATCTCATAGCTCCATTATTTGACATACTCACATGCCAAAGAAGCCAATCATAATGTTTCTATATGGGAGATTCCTTCCAAAGTTGAAGTACCTCCTGATCCACCAAGGCTAAGGAGAATCCCTTTGCACCATGATAGTTCCATCACCCATTCCTACAACATTATGCAAAGTATCGAAGGAAATTAGTATTCATGATCCAATCCATTTTCACATCTAAGGGTCTTCAATCCAGCCTTTTAGATGACCTATATTCACACTAGGAGTGTCTTTTATTCCTAATAAGGAGATTTATGGAACTCATACTCTCTTATTCTTCTATCTAAGAGAAAAATTAAAATTTAATATTTCAATTAGTTGTTTGCTAATTTAGAAATACATTCCTCCCATCCCAAAATGTGGCTTGTCCTCAAGCAAACTACAAGGATAGAACTAAATATCCTCTCCTCTTCCTCTTTATAGCATCTTCATCGAGCAATGAATTTCTCATCAAGAAATATATATCAATAAGATGCCTCTCTTCTCGACCACCGCCTATCCTCTCATTATACAAGTAGAAAGTCATTGGAATGCCCCAATAATGATTGGGGCCCCCAACTCATCACTCGCCGTCAATGAAAGCACTGCTGATCTCAATAATGGCACATCTACTATCTTAAGATCATGCTCAATGTTGAACACATAGTTCTGCATGGCATGGTTCAAGATAATACTCATCCCTTCCTCCATGAATATACACTCCAACCCTAAGAGTTGTGTGTAGCTCAACAATGATACACTAGGATTGTTTTTATATACATCCTCCTTGAAAAATCAAGGCCGCCGTGCTGGATATTCTCCGTCGTCTAAATCGGGAAGAATGGTTTGAACCTAGGTCATGCATTAGTACATTCCCAATAATCCCGCATGATGCTGAAATAATGGAAGGTGGAAACATGTGCATACCTTTGGTAAGGCTTGGGAACATCTTGCATCGCTACAAGGGCTCCTCCTTCGGTGCGATGGCTTCCCCAACTACCGATGATGATGGCCGCATCAAAGACCGGTACAAGTCTCCTCCTCCTCATGCATCTCTAATAGTGCATGGGACTCGAAATGTCAAGAGATCAAGAACATATTGCAAAGATGCAAGGGTTATTTATGTTCGATGCAAGTGCTCAGGAGAAAGTGGTGGTGAAGGCCTCTTTCTCCTATGATTTCTTCTCACAAACTTCTTGATCAAACTTTAGGTAAAATCGCATATTCACCACTTTTTCATGACTCAAATGGCTGTAACACCAAATGTTTTCTTCACCCTCAAGGTGCAGCACCGCAATCTCAACAACTTCTCTTTCTACCACTAGATATAGTAGGAAGAATGCATCCAACTCCATTCCCCAAACTCGTGCCGTGCATGTGGATGACCTATCAAAGCCAGACAATAGAGACCTATTTCCTATTTTCTTCTATTTCTACAAGGTCTCCTTTCTTCTTTTGAGCTAAATAATTTGTGGGAGAGTTATATTTTCCTTGAAAGCTCTAGGTTGAGATTTATTATCTGCAAGATACTCACTTAGAATCTCATGATCTAAGTTTTATCCATATTCATGCCTTCTTCTTCTAAAGGAAAGATCATAACATGTTTATTTGGAGCTCTATGCAATACCGCATCTTATTTTTGTTGATAGTAAGTAATTGGACCTTCCTTGCCTTGAAACCCTAGTGTGGTTTCACTTCATTTCTCCATTTTTCTTTGCTTGACCTCCTTGTGAGGCTCTTAGATCTAAAAAGATATGAGATAAAACTCATTCTCTCCATCATTCTCGATCTCTTCCTTAATATCCCGATAGCATCATGGCTCTAGATCCACAAGCCGCACCAAGATTATGCTTCCGATACCACCGTAGTATTCCTAAATAGGGAAGAAGCAATACATGAAAACAACAATGGAAAGAATAGTGAATAAATGAACTCACCATGATATGAGACAAATGTACAACCATATTATTAAACATATAAGAAAATCATAGGAATAAGATCTTGATGATCAAGTCACTCAAGCAATACCAAACAAGCCTCTACAAGAAAAATATGCCCTCACATGAGAAATAGTTTCCATACAAATGCTCGAGCTAAGACAACATAATTTTAGGGCATAAACCGCCGCATAATGATATATCAATGTAGATCCGATGTTATATAGCCCAAATAATGTTAGTAGTGGAGATCCAGCCCTCCTAGTCACCTTTTCAAGAGAACCCGTGAAGGGTTTCAAAAAAATACACCCAAATACAAATGGTGATCTACAACCCCAGGACTCAAGAATCACCGAAAAACTAAAGCTCTTTAAATAGGAAGCTGAACAATATGTTTCGATGTAGATCTTGTCAACGGTATCCTCCAATGAAAGGATGAACTCCACCTGCCAGGAAAACGCTCTAAAAATAGCCACTAGATCCTCCTCTAAAAATTCCTCCAAAATAATGCAATTCCTAGTCGAAACTAGAACACCCCAACAACTAGAACACCCCGCAACACAACACAATCCGAAACAAAAAACCGCACCGTAGCTAAAGAATGAAGCTTGGCTAGAATTTCGGATGTGTGGAAATGATAGATAAATACTCTCCCAAGAGGCCTCTCAAAGAAAGAGGTGGGATTCCCTCTCGTAAACACCCCGTGCTAAACAACACTACAATATTAGCTAACTCCATATGGTCATAATCCTCTTCCTTATAAACAAGGTGAGCCTTCTCAACTTGGGTCCCACTCATTAGGGTTTCCACCATAATGCACTCCAATCTCCATCCAAAACCGCAATGTTCCACCATTAACGTCACTCCTCCATAACATCGTTGTTTGATTTGGTCAAAGTCGACCAAGTATTTGTGATCTACTCCCTTTTCACATCTAGGGGTCTTCAATCGAGCTTTTATATGGCCTCTATTCATGCTAGGAGTGTATTTTATTCCTACTAAGGAGATTTATGGATCTCCATACCTCTTATTCTTCTATCTAAGATCAAAATTAAAATTTAATATTCCAATTAGTTGTCTACTAATTCTGTAGTCATTACATTCCTCCCCTCCCAAATGTGGCTTGTCCTCAAGCAACCGCAAGGATAGAACTAACATCCTCTCCTCTTCCTCTTGTAGCATCCTCATATGATAAGTTCCTCCAATGAAAAAAATTCTCTCTCATCAATATGTCCTCAACTGGCCCCCACAAGTGTATAAGTATGGCTTTGTGAAAAAATCCAAATGGCTCTCATTATGAAAAAGTGGGATATCCTTGGAAGAAAATATATGTGGTCTAGAGAAGGTCTTCTTGAGGCATGGAATCTCGAAATATATTGGGAACCATCATCCCCATGTGAAGCCTCCATCCCCAAGCTATCATCCACAAAAAGTGAGTCACCCTCCAACACTATAACTCCCGAAATATCTCCTCCACCTTAGGCTCTTGCAAAGAATGTGGGTTAGATAATCGAATATGATGGATAAAATTTTCCATCCCACCTTGTCTCCGTCTAATTATGATAAGTGTAAGAGTTATTACTAAATATGGGTTGCAATAATGTTACCTTCATGGAGCAAAAAGGCAATAGGATCCCAAAAACATCCAATTTTGTTTTTGCCCAAATCATCCCATATAAAATGAATATGACATTATCATCATATGGAATCCATATAATAGAATTAATGAAACTTTTACATAGTGCCGAAAGGTACCAACAACTTTTCAAGTAGTTACAAGAAGTTTTCCCCAACTCAGCTTCGTAACATGATGTGGCAAGTTTGCCTCCCAACAAATTGCTAGTTGTGCATGTCATCACATTTACTAGTGAATAGTAAATGGCATTGTATATCAAGTGAGTATATAGGAAATAGTACAACACTTTCCCAAATCGATACAAGAAATGGCTCTCTCCATTATAGATTTTGGTCCAAAAATGACCATGAAGCCCAAATAGAGGTCATTACCAGGAGGAATGCATTGTATAGAGATGGTAAGATAATGTAAGTACTGGTTAGATAACCAATAAGTGAAGACACATAATTCTTACCATGTACTAAGAGTAATCTGATAGTATATCCATGAACGAACCCTCCATAGTGGTATGTGATACTTTCATGAAGAGGAATGAACTATGTGCCGTATGAAGATCTTTCTTCTTATGCTTGGAAAGTTTTCAAGTCAAGAAGATCATATCATGGTAATAGATGTTCCATACACTACTCCATCACTCTCTTCTCCTATTTGTCCTTCAAGTGCATCTTATGTGAAGTGATCCTCGGGAACACTCCATGAACAACCCCAAGCTCCCAAATGATATTGTTATTTTCCTTTATATTGCCCTCTCATATCATAGCTCCATTCATTGACATACCACATGCCAAAGCAACCAATCATAATGCTATTATATATGGGATATTCCTTCCAAAGTGGAAGTACCTCCTCATGCTCCAAGGCTAAGGAGTATCCCTTGCACCATGATAGTGTCATCACCCACTTGTGCAACATTGGCGCAAAGTATGGAAGGAAATTAGTCCATACTCCCCCAACAACATTCAAAGCAACAACAACTCTTGTTGCCTCCCTACACCATCACCATATAAAATATGGAGCAACAACATGATGGCTAATATGAAAGATATCACATCACCCCAATATACCCACACTCCTTTGCTTCCATATGATGTAAGTTCCATGCCAAGTTCCATCCACCAACCGTACTCTTGAAATATAATGTGTCATATGATGAGCAAACTCTTTCAAGAGTAACCACTGCAAATTTTGCCTTTGCTGCCCGGTGTCATAAATATACAAGTGGCTTCCCAACCTCTTGCTCATCAACATCACCCATCCAACCAAGGGTGATTGTCTATCATCATGTCCAAAAGCGTGATCCTCCAATGGATAATACCATCCTCCCAAATCAGATTTTTGTCTTTTTCATTTCAATGGGATGTTGAAATGAAATCTCCTGGAGATATCCAAATGAAGACCATTCCTCAATGACCAAGTTGATCCCATAAGGATATAAATATTCTGAAGGAAAAATATTCTCATTGATTAATGAAGTGCTCATCAAGAAATATATATCGATAAGATGCCTCCCATCAACCATCCGCCATCCTCCGCTATACACGTAGATAAGTCATTGGAATGCTCCGATAATGGTTGGGTTCCCAACTCATCACTACTTCTCAATGATAGAGCTCGATCTCCATAATGGTGAAACTACTATCTAAAGATCATGCTCAATGTTGAACAAATAGTCTCGCATGGCAAATGGTTCAAGACAATACTCATCCCATCCTCTCGAGAATCTACACTCCGACACCAAGACAGAGGATGCTTAACAATGATACTTTAGGATTACTATATCTCCTCCTTGAAAAAAATCAAGGCTGCTGCAGTGATAGTCTCGCTACTCCAAATTAGTAATGTAATTTGACCCTAGGTCATGCAAGAGGTACTTTCCTACAATCCTTCATATGATGTGTCAGTGGTCAATGGAAAGTGGAAACATGTGCATAACTTGGTAAAAGTTGGGAACATATTGTAATCGCTACAAGGGTTTCCCCTTCGGTGTGATGGTTTCCCCCAACTACTGATGATGATGTCTGGCTCTTCTATGGCTGCATCAGCATCAAGGTCTTCCTCCTCTCATGCATCTCTAGAATAGTGCATGGGACTCTAAATGTTAAGAGATCAAGAACATCTTGCAAAGATGCAAGGGTTCCTTTCACCGATGCAAGTGCTCCTACAACAAGTGGTGGTGAAGGCCTCTTCTCCTATTATTTCTTCTTGTCAAACTTCTTGATCAACCTTTGAGTAAAATCTCGCATATTCAGCTCTTTCATGACTCAAAATGGTCAACTACCTTAAATTTTTTCTTCACCATCAAGGTGTAGCACCGCAATCTCAACAACTTCTCTTTCTACCAATGGATATAGTAGGAAGAATGCATCCATCTCCACTCCCAAAAATCTTGTTGTGCATGTGGATGACCCATCAGCGGTATAACAACCTAAACTTATTGCCTTCTTTTCTTCTATTGTCAAAGGTCTCCTTTCTTCTTAAGTCGAATGAACCGTGGGAGAGTTAGATTCTCCTTGAAAGCTCTAGGTTGGGATTTATATTCTACAAGATACTCACTTAGAATCTCATGATATAAGTGTTCTCCATCTTCATGCCTCTTTTCTTCGAAATAAAATGGCATAGCATGTTTATTTGGAGCTCTATGCACACAAAAATCTTCTTTTGCCGATAGTAATTACGTGGACCTTCCTCATCTTGAAACCCTAGTGTGGTTTCACTTCTTTTCTCCATTTTTCTTTTCTTGACCTCCTTGGTGAGTTCCTTCTCGTATCTAGAAATATATGAGATAAAAATCATTTTCTCCATCATTCTTATCTCTTCTTTAATATCATGCTAGCATAATGGCCGAGATCCACAAAGCAGCCAAGATTGTGATTTGATACTACCATAGTATTCCCAAATAGGGAAGCAACAATACATGAGCACAATAATGGAAATAAAAGTCAATAAATCAAATCACGATGATATGAGAAGAATTTACAACCATCTTATTAAACATATCAAAAAATAATAGGCATAAGATCTTGAGGATCAAGTCACTCAAGCAATACCAATCAAGCCTCTACAAGAAAAATATGCCATCACATGAGAATAGTTACCATACAAATGCCCCGAGCTAAGATAGTTTAGTTTTATAGCATAAACCGCCGCATAAAGATAGATCAATGTATATCTTCTCGTTATATAGCTCAAGTAATTTTAGGAGTGAATATCTAGCCTCCTAGTCACCTTCTAAGAAAACCCGCAATGGTTTTCGAAATGCACCCAAATACAAATGGTGAAATACAACCCTAAGGACTAAAGAGTCAATCGCAACCGAAGCTCATGAAATAGAATTTTGAAATAATATGGATCAGATGTAGATCTCGTCAAGGGTTTCATCCAATGAAATGTTAAACCCTTCACCTACAGGAAAACACTCTAAAATAGCCAATAGATCCTCCTCTAGAACCGCCTTCCTCCAAAATAATGCAATTCCCAAATATTGAAATTATGTTTTGAATGATGGGGATAGGTTTTCCTAGTGCCAATGATCTAAATGTGCTCCACAACCTCCTTGTTGATCTCCCAAGAGAAGGAATCCTTCCTCCTATGGAAAAAATAACTCCTGGGAAGTGGGTTTCTCAACCCTCCATTGCAACACACTCGGCAACACAACAAAAATATGAACAGAAATGTGTTGTAGCTAAAGACTAAAGCTTAGACAAAATAATGACAGATGTGTGGAAATGATAGATCAATACTCTCCCAAGAGGCCTCTCAAGGAAAGTGGTGGGATTCCCGTCAAAGAACACCCCCGTGCTAGAAGAGCACCGCAATCTTAGCTAAATAGCCGAAGAGAGCAAGAAAGTATAAATAGACATATCAAAATAATAATCAAGTACACCCATGGATTCCATCCTCTTCCTTATAAACAACCCGAGCCTTCTCAACTTTGGTCGGATTCACAGGTTTCCACCATCATGAAATCAATCTCCCTCCAAAACTACATTGTTCCACCATTAATGCCACTCCTCCATAGCATCGTTGTTTGATTTGTTCAAAGTTGACCAACTATTCATGATATAGTCCCTTTTCACACCTAAGGGTCTTCAATAAAGCTTTTAGATGACCTCTATTCACACTAGGAGTGTATTTTATTCCTATTAACGAGATTTATGGGTCTCTCGTGCCCTCTTATTCTTCTATCTAAGAGAAAAATTAAAATTTCATATTCCAATTAGTCATGGTGGATAATTTAGAAATATTACAGCTCCCTCCTCCCAAATGTGGCTTGTCCTTAAGAAACTACAAGGATAGAACTAAATATCCCTCCTCTCTCTCTCTTGTACCATCCTCATAGATAAGTTCCTCTAATGAACAAAATGCTCTCTCATCAATATGTCCTCAATCGCTCGTCCTGGGTGTATAAGTATGCCTTTGGTGAAAAATCCAAATGGCTCTCATTATGAAAAAGTGGGATATCCATGGAAGCAACTATATGTGGTCTTGAGGCCTTCTTTGAAGCATGGAATCTGAAATATATTGGGAACCATCATCCCCATTTTAAGCCTCCATCCCCTAGCTATCATCCACAGGGTGAGTCACCCTCCAACACAGAATCTTAAAATATCTCCTCCACCTTAGGCTCCCGAGAAAGAAGGTAGTTGCATAACCGAATATGATGGATCAAATTGTCCATCCCACATTTTCTTTCTCTCCACTTACAATAAGTGTAGAGCTGCTACCGAATATGGGTTGCAATAATGTTGCCTTCATGGAGCAAAAAGGCATTAGGATCCTCAAAGATCCACCCCTTTGTTTTTTTACCCAAATCATCCCATATAAAATGAATATGAATTTATCATCATATGGAATCAAATGAGAGAAGTATTGAAGGTTTTACATAGTGCTGGAAGGTACCAACAATTTTAAAGTAGTTAATAAAGACAATTTTCCCAACCGTGGTTTCACAACATGATGTGGCAAGTTATCTCCCAAAAAATTGCTAGTTGTGAATGTCGTCACATTTACTAGTGAATAGTAAAATGGCATTGTATATCAACCGAGTATACAGGAAATAGTACAACACTTTCCCAAAGCCATACAAGAAATGGCTCTATCCATTATAGATGTTGGTCCAAAAATGACCATGAAGCCCAAATAAAAGGTCATTACCTTATGGGTTAGATAAGAGAATGCAAATAATGGGTTAGATAATCAATAAGTGCATTATTACCATGTAATGAGAGTAACTGAGCAATAATATCCATGAACGAGCCCTCCATAGTGGTATGACATACTCTCATTAAGAGGAATGAACTATGTGTTGCATGAAGATCTTCTCTTATGCTTGGAAAGCCAAATCAAGAAGATCATATCGTGGTAATAGATGTCTCCATCCACTACTCCATCACTCTCTTCTCCTATTTGTCCTTCAAGTGAATCTTATGTGAAGTGATCCTGCTGGAACACTCCATCAAAAACCCCAAGCTCCCAAATGATAATGTTGTTTTCCTTTGTAATAATGCTTCTCTCATATCATAGCTCCATTCTTTGACATACCACATGCCAAAGAGACCAATCATACGTCGCTACATATGGGAGATTCCTTCCAAAGGGAAGTACATCCTCATTCTCCAAGGCTAAGGAGTAGCCCCTTGCACCATGATAGTGTGATCACCCACTCCTGCAACATTATGCAAAGTATGGAAGCAAACAGTCCATACTCCCCAAGAACATCCAAAGCAACAACAAATCTTGTTGCCTCCCACACCATCACCATATAAACCATGGAGCAACAACATGATGATTGATATGAAAGATATCACATCACCCCAATATACCCACACTCCTTGCTGCCATATGATGTAAGTTCCATGCCAGTTCCATCCACCAACCTACTCTTAGAAATAAAATGTGTCATATGATGACCAAACTATTTCAAGAGTAACTAACGTAGTCTTGCCTCCCGCTACCTCGGGTATCATAAATATGCAAGTGGCTTCCCAACCTCTTTCTCATCAACATCTACCATCCAACCAAGGAAGAGTGTCTATCATCATGTCCAAAATTGGCATCCCTCCAATGGAGAATATGATCCTCCCAAATCAGAATTTTTTTCTTTGAATTTCTGTGGGATATCGAAATGAAATCTCCCCGGAAATGTCAAAATGAAGACCACTCCTCAATGACAAGGTTGATCCCATAGGGATCTAAATATTCAAGGCAAAATATTCTCATTGAGAAATGAAGTGCTCATCGAGAAATATATATCGATAAGATTCCTCTCATCAACCATTTGCCTATCCTCTTCTATACACGTAGAAAATCTATTGGAATGCTCCAATAATGGTTGGGCCCCCAACTCATCACTATTGCTTAATGAAAAAAATTTGCTCATCTCCATAATGGTGCATCTACTATCTTAAGATCATGCTCAATTTTGAACACATATTTCGGCATGGCATGGTTCAAGACAATACTCATCCCTTCCCTCCATAAATATACACTCCGACCCTAAGAGTTGTGTATAAATTTCAACAATGATACACTAGGATTATCAGATATATCCTCCTTTTGAAAAAATCAAGGGTTCTCAAAGTAGTGATAGTCTGGGCTTCTCCAAATCAACAATGTGCTTTGAACTTAGGCCATGAATTAGTGCACTTTCTACAATCCTTAGTATGATGTTGAAATAATGGAAGGTGGAACATTTCCATACTCGCTAAGGCTTGGGAACATCTTGTATTGCTACCAAGGTTCCTTCTTCCTGGTGCAATGGCTTCTTGAACTACCGATGATGATGGTCAAGCCTTCTATGGTTGCATCGCATCGGTACAAGTCTCTCCTCCTCATGCATCTCGTAATAGTGCATGGGACTCTAAATGTCAAGATATCAAGAACATCTTGGAAAAGATGAAAGGGTCTCTTCTCACGATGCAAGTGCTCCTACATCAAGTGGTGGTGAAGGCCTTCTTCTCCTCCGATTTCTTCTCATCAAACTTCGATCAACCTATAGGTAAAATTTTCATATTCAGTAACTTTTTCATGACTCAAATGGCTAAAACAACAAATGTTTGGTCCACCCTCAAGTCAAGAAACACTACAATCTCAACAAATTCTCTTTCTACCACTGGATATAGTAGGAAGAATGCATCCAACCATTCGCCAAACACTTGTGCATCTGGATAACGATAAATGGTAGACAATAGAAACCTATTGCCCTCTTTTCTTCTATCACGTGCGGCTCCTTTTCTTCTTTGAGCCGAATGAAATGAGAGTTAATTTTCCTTGAAAGCTCTATTGAGATTTATATTCAGAAGATACTCACTTAGAATCTCATGATCTAAGTGTTATCCATATATTCATGCCTTTGTATTATAAAGCAAGGAATAACATGTTTATTTGGGAGCTCTATGCAATACTTCGATCTTCTTTTGCCGTATAGTAAGAAACTGACCTTCCTTACCTTGAAACCCTAGTGTGGTTTCACTTATTTTCCCTATTTTTATTTTCTTGACCTCCTTGGTGAGGTACTTATTAGATCTAAAATTATATGATATAAAAAAAAATCATTCTCTCCATCATTCTTATCTCTTCCTTAATATCTTGATAGCATAATGGTTGATATCCACAGGTTGAGCCAAGATTATGCTACAACAATTAATTCGTAGTATTCCCAAATAGGGAAGCATCAATACATGAACACAATAATGGAAAGAATAGTGAATAAATGAACTCACCATCATATGAGACAAATTTACAACAATATTATTAAAACATATCAAAAAATAATAGGAATAAGATCTTGACGATCAAGTCACTACAATACCAAACAAGCCTCTCGCAAGAAAAGTATGCCATCACATGAGACATAGTTTCCATACAAATGCCATAAGGTAAGACAACGTATTTTTAAGACATAAACTCGCCGTATAAATATATATCAATGTATATCTAATGTTATATAGCTCAAATAATTTTATTAATGGAGTATTCAGCCTCCTAGTCACTCAAGAGAACCCGTGAAGACTCTTCCTTCTAAAATACACCCAAATACAAATGGTGATCATGTACCTAAGACCGAAGAGTCACAAAAATGGATCTCATGAAATAGAAGTCTAAAATAATATGGATCCGATGTAGATCTCATCAAGGGTCTCCTCCAATGAAAGGATGAACCTCTTCACCTACAAGAAAATGCTCTTAAATAGCCAATAGATCCTCCTCTAAAACTGCCCTCCAAAATAATGCAATTCTGTGCCTAAAACTACACCGTGAATGATGGGGAGGTTTTGGTGCTAAAGATCTAAAATGTGCCCAAAAAACCCTCCTTTTGATCTCACAAGAGAATGAATCCTTCCTCCTATGGAAAACTAGCTTAGAAAGTGGGTTTCCTAACCCCTCCACTAGAACACCCTACAACACAACATAAATCTCACCGTAAAATGCACCGTAGCTAAAAACTCAAGCTTGGCTAGAATTTAGGATGTGTGGAAATGATAGATCAATACTCTCCCAAGAGACTTCTAAAAGAAATGGGTGGGATTCCCTCTCGTGATAACCCCGCACTAAACAACACTACAATCTTAGTTAAACAACCGAAGAGAGCAAGAAAGTCTAAATGTATATCCAATAATAATCATACTAACTCCATATGCCTTCCATCCTCTTCCTTATAAACATCATGAGCCTCTAAACTCGGGGTCTCATAAGCCCCCATATTAATAGTAGCCCCCATTATGTTAGTGTATCCCCCCTTATTGTTATTATTGTACCCTTAACCCCCATATTGTTATTATTGTGCTCCTTACATTATTATTGTTAGGTCGGCTAGGATTACATCGTGGCCCCACTAGATTATATTTGTGGCCCCATGGACTCCTATATATAGAAGGAGGTTTTGTTCTTCATTTGTATCATCCAAGAATTGTTCATTCATGTAATGTATTGGAGGTTGCCCTCGAAGTGGCTCATTTCTAAGGCGTGAATATCTCTTTTCTTTCTCTCTTTGAGCCGGTTACACAACATTTGGTATCGTAGCTTTGGGATTCTAGGTTTCCTCGCTCCAAACAGTCATCGTGGCATTTTCATAACTTGTCTTCTACGAAGTTTCGCATGAAATTTAGGGTGCTAAGCTGACCCCGAGGAAGATTTTCTAAAAATTTCGCAGCTTGGTTCGCAATATTTTGGGAGATATCATCTCCGTGGAAGTTAGGTATTTTTTCGTGCTCATAAAATGTGTCATCGTGGAATTTGCGCTATAAATTTTTTTGTACGAAGGTTCGCAGTCTGAAACGTGGTGCGAAGATGAAATCGTGAGGAAATTCGTCAAAACCTTTCAGAGCTTGGTTCGCAATATTTTTGGAGATATGATCCGTGGAAGGTAGTGCTTCTGCTGTGCTCCCGAATTGCATCTCAAAGCTTGTTGATCGTGGGAAAACTTCAATAACTCTCTCTCTCGGGCATCGATTGAAGTGCCGTAAAAAGTGGTCGCAAGTACATACGTACCGAAGTTTCTGGGCTATCAATTTCAGAGACAAAGGACACAAAATGTTGACACGTGGCAAGTCGCATAAGTTCGGCTTTACCGAAATCCAGTCCTTAATTAGGGTCATTGTGGGAGATTGGACACAAATTTGTCTTGGAGAATCCAAATCAGGTCAGACCTGTGGCATTTGAAAGAAGCTTCAGAGATCTACTACAGGCTCAATTTCAGATATCAAAGATTTTCAACTACGTAGATAATTCAATTTCAATATAGAGATCTCAAAAGAAAGAAAAAGGTGTGTATTTTCTTTTCGAATTGCATAAGTCTCTGCTTGAAGAATCAAGTTGAATTGATTCCAAGGAACATTGGAGAATTTTTGTCAAGAATGGCTTCTATTATGCCTCCAAAAATAATTCCATACCCATTAAGCCCTTAGAAAGCTATACTATGACGCATGAGGAGGAAGAATTGCAATATGAGATATCAAAATTACGTACCAAGTGCAACAAGTTTCGATCTTACGAAGAGAAATTGAAGATGAAATAGATGGTTTAAAAGCAAAAAATGTGGAGGTTGTTGGATGGTTTGAAGGATAAAATAATATCAAATATGGATGATAAATTGGTGGAAGATCAAGTTGTCGAGCATCAACAACGAGTTCTCCAACTCTCAAAGGATAACCCAACTTTAGGCAGTATCTAATGAAACAACAAAGAAGATCAACATGACATTGTAAAGAAGTTATGAAGCAGGCTTCATAGAAACAAGAACTCGACAAGTACGATCAATTTTAGAGTATCTCAAAGAATGCAAGAACTTTCCCCGTAGAATATTTCACGGGGAGGATGAGAATTTTTACAATAAGCATCAAGAAATAATCAAGCGTTGAGGACAACACTTTGCTTCAAGGAGTGGGGAATGTTAAGCCCCTATATTAATAGTGTAGCCCCTTATTATGTTAGTGTATCCCCCTTTATTGTTATTATTGTACCCCTTTAACCCCCATATTGTTATTATTGTGCCCTTACATTATTATTGTTAGGTCGGCTAGGATTACATTGTGGCCCCACTAGGATTATATCAGGCCCCATGGACTCCCTATATATAGAAGGAGGTTTTGTTCATTTGTATCATCCAAGAATTGTTCATTCATGTAATGTATTGGAGGCTGCCCCAAGGGCTTATTTCGTGTGCGTGAACATCTCTTTCTTCTCTCTTTGGAGTCAAGTTACACAACAGTGGTCCCACTCATTAGGGTTTCCACCCATGATGCAACCAATCCCCTCCTCCCCAAAACCTGGCGATGAACTGACCATTAATGCCACTTCCATAGCATCGTTGTTTGATTTGGTCAAAGTTGACCATGTATTCATGATCCAGGTGCTTTTCACACCTAGGGTCTCTCTCTTTAATCGCATTTTATATGACCTCTATTCACACTAGGAGTTCCTTTTATTCCTACTAAAGAGATTTATGGGTCTCCATACCCTCTTATTCTTCTATCTAAGAGAAAAATTAGAATTTAATATTCCAATTAGCTATCTCGCTAATTTATAAATATTAAATTCTCCTCCCAAATGTGTCTTGTCCTCAAGAAATTGCAAGGATAGAACTAAATATCCTCTTCTCTTCCTCTTGCATCCTCATATGAAAATTTCTCCATTGAAAAAAAATTCTCTCTCATCAATATGTCCTCAATCTACTCCTCCCAAGTGTATAAGTATGTTGTTGGTGAAAAATCAAAATGGATCTCATTATCAAAAGTGGTATATCCATGGAAGAAACTATATGTGGTCTAGAGGCCTTCTTTGAGGCATGGAATTTGAAATGTATTGGGAATCATCATCCCTGCATGTGAAGCCTCCATCCCCAAGCTATCATCCACAAAAGGTGAGTCACCCTCCAACACCGTAACTCCCGAAATATATCCTCCACCTTAGGATCCTACATAGAAGGTGGGTTGCATAACTAAATATGATGGATAAAATTTTCAATCCCACCTTGTCTCCCTCTCCACTTATGATAAGTGTAGAGCTATTGCCGAATATAGGTTGCAATAATGTTACCTTCATGGAGAAAAAAGGCACAAGATCCTCAAAAATCCACCGTTTGGTTTTTTGCCCAAATCATTCCATATAAAATGAATATGAAATTATTATCATATGGAATCCAAATGAGAGAAGCAAGACAAAGTTTTACATAGTGCCGAAAGGTACCAATAATTTTTCAAGTAGTTACAATGTTTTCCCAACCGCGGTTTCGTAACATGATGTGGCAAGTTGTCTCCAAAAAATTGTTAGTTGTGCATGTCATCACATTTACTAGTGGATATTAAAATGGCATTGTATATCAACCGAGTATACTGTGAAATATTAAGCAACACTTTCCCAAAGCGATACAAGAAATGGCTCTCTCCATTACATGTGGGTCCAAAAAATGACCATGAAGCCCAAATAGAGTTCTGCTTTCGCCTGTGGAGCAATGCAATCGTATAGAGATGGTAAGAGAATGCAAGCATCGGGTTAGATAATCAATATGTAAAAAAACACAATTCTTACCATGTACTAAGAGTAATATGATAATAATATCCATGAATGAGCCCTCCATAGTGGTATGCGATACTCTCATGAAAAGGAATCAACTAATGTGTCAGCATGAAGATCTTTCTTCTTATGCTTCGAAAGCCAAGTGAAGGAGATCATATCATGGTAATAGATGTATCCATCCACTACTCCATCACTCTCTTCTCCTATTTGTCCTTCAAGTGCACTTTATGTGAAGTGATCCCGGGAACACTCCATCAACAACCCTATAAGCCTCAAAATGACAATGTTGTTTTCCTTTGTAATAATGATTCTCTCATATCATAGCCCATTCTTCGACATACCCACATGCCAAAGAAACCAATCAGCATGCTACTATATATGGGATATTCCTTCCAAAGTGGAAGTACATCCTCATGCCTCCAAGGTTAAGGAGTAGCCCCTTTGCACCATGATAGTGCCATCACCCACTCCCTCGAAACATTATGCAAAGTATGGAAGAAATTAGTCCATACCCCCCCAAGGACATCCAAAGTAAAAGAAACTCTGTTGCCTCCCACACCATCACCATATAAACCATGGAGCAACAACATTATTGTTGATATGAAATATATCACATCACCCCAATATACTCTACACTCCGTCGCCATATGATGTAAGTTCCATGCCACATATCCACCAACCTACTCTTGAAATAAAAATGTGTCATATGATGACCAAACTCTTTCAAGAGTAACCAATGTAGTCTTGCCTCCCGCCGCCCGGTATCATATCCGCAAGTGACTTCCTAACCTCTTGCTTATCAACATCTACCCAATGTCCAAGAGAGTGTCTATCATCATGTCCAAAGTGGCATCCTCCAATGGAGAATACAATCCTCCTAAATCAGATTTTTGTCTTTTCATTTCATAAGGATGTTGCTGAAATCTCCGGAGATATCCAAATGAGGACCACTCCTCAATGACAAGGATCCCATATGATTCAAATATAATGAAGGGAAAATCTTCTCATTGAGAAATGAAGTGCTCATAAAGAAATATATATCACAAGATTCCTCCCATCAACCATATGCATATCGTCTACCATACAAGTAGAAAGTCATCGCATTGCTCCAATAATGGTTACCCCAAATCATCACTTGCTCAATGAAAACATTCTTGATCTCCATAATGGTGCATCTATCATCTATATCATGCTCAATGCTGAAAACATAAGCTCGCATGGCATGGTTCAAGAGAATACTCATCCCTTCCTCGCATGAATATACACTCCAACCCTAAGAGTTAAAACAACAACAGATACACTATGATTATTGTATATATCCTCCTGAAAAAACCAAGGTCGCTCAAAGCAGTAGTGATATTCCGGTTGCTCCAAATCAGCAATTTGGTTTGACCCTAAGTCATGCATTAGTACATTCCCACAATCCTCGCATGATGTGTTGAAATAATGGAAGGTGGAAAACATGTGCATACTGGTAAGGCTTGGGAACATCTTGTACCGGCTACTCGTGTTGTTCCTCCCAGTGCAATGGCTTCCTCAACTACCGATGATGATGGCTACTCTTCTATGGCCGCATCAAAGATCAGTACAAGTCTCCTCTTCATGCATCTCTAGAATAGCGCATGGGACTCTAAAATGTCATGAGATCAAGAACATATTGCAAAGTTGCATCTAGTTCTTTTTGTTGATGCAAGTGTCTACAACAAGTGGTGGTGAAAGCCTCTTCTCCTCCGATTTATTCTCGTCAAACTTCTCGATCAAACTATAGGTAAAATTTGGCTATCTTGAATCCTTTTCACACCAAATGGTCGATACACCAAATTTTTCTTCACCCTAAAGGTGCAACACCGCAATCTCAAAAAATTCTCTTTCTACCACTCCGGATATAGTAGGAAGAATGAATTCTAACTCCATTCTAAAATGACGTACAGTATGTGTATGACCCATCAAAGTTGCAGACAATAGAAACCTATTTCTCTTTTTCTTCTGTGGCATTGTCAGCAAGGCCTCCTCTTTGTTCTCTAGTTGAATGAAATGTGGGAGAGTTAGGTTTTCCTTGAAAGCTCTAGGTTTAGACTTATATTCTCGCAAGATACCACTGCATATCATGATCTAAATTTTCTCCATATTAATTTTCGTTGTCTTCGAAAGGAAAGGGCATAACATGTTTATTTGGAGCCATATGCAATTCCGCATCTTCTTTGCCGATAGTAAGTAATTGAACCCTCCTTACCTTTGAAACCCTAGTGTGGTTTCTGTACTTTTTCTCCATTTTTCTTTGCTTGAAATCCTTGGTGAGGTCATTATTAGATCTAAATATATATGAGATAAAACTCATTCTCTCCATCATTCTTATCTCTTTTAATATGCTTACAGCATAACAGCCGAGATCCATAGGTCGAGCCAAGATTATGCTCATACCACCGTAGTATTCCCAAATAGGGAAGCAACAATACATGAACACAATAATGGAAATATTAGTGAATAAAAATGAACTCGCCATGATATGAGACAAATTTACAACCATCTTATTAAATATATCGGAAAATAATAGGAATAAGATCTTGATTATCAAGTCACTCAAGCAATACCAAACAAGCTCTACAAGAAAAATATGCCATCACATTAGAGAAATAAGCCCATAAAATGCTCCAAGATAAGATAGTGTAGTTTTAGGGCATAAAATGCCGCATAACTATATATGAATTTATATCTCGATGTTATATAGCTCAAATAATATTACGAGTGGAAATCTAGCCTCCTAGTCACCTTTTCAAGAGAACCCGTGAAGGTTTTTCGTAAATATAGCCAAATACAATGTAGGACGCACAAAAATTCTCAGATCAAGAGTCACTATAAACTAAAGTCATGGAATAGAAGTCTAAAATAATATGGATATGATGTAGATCTCATCAAGGGTATCCTCTAATGAAAGGGATGAACTCTTCATATAAGGCTGTGAAAATGCCTCTAAAATAGCCACTGCATCCTCCTCTAAAACCGCTCCAGTATTAATGAAATTCCTAGATGAACTATAGCTCAATAGATAGGACAGTTTGTCCTGGTGCCAAAGATGTACCGACTCCCAAAACCCTTCTTTGACCTCCCAAGAGAAGGAATCCTTCTCCCATGGAAAACTAGATTAGAAAGTGGGTTTCTCAACACCCAATGGAACACCCCCAACACAACACAACGGCACGTAAAATCGTATCAGATGGAAGAATGAAGCTTGGATAAAATATCGGATGTGAAATGATATTTTAATACTTTCCCAAGAGGCCCTCAAAGAAAGAGGTGATTCTCTCTGAGCACCCCGTGCTAAACAACACTACAATCTTAGCTAAACAATGGAAGAGAGCAAGAAAGTCTAAATGTATCAAAATAATAAGCATAAGCTAAATCCATATGCCTTCCATCCTCTTCCTTATAAAAATTGTGAAAATTATAAACTTTGGTCCCACTCATTAGGGGTTTCCACCATGATGCAACCAATCTCCCCTCCAAATCACATGTTCCACCATTAATGCCACTCCTCCATAGCATCGTTGTTTGATTTGGTCAAAATTGACCAAGTATTCATGATCGAGTCCCTTTCACACCTAGGGTCTTCAATAAATATTTTACATGACCTCTATTCACACTAGGAGTGTCTTTATTCCTACTAAGGAGATTTATGGGTCTCCATACCCTTCTTATTCTTCTATCTAAGAGAAAATTAAAATTTAATATTCCAATTAGCTATCTCAATTTATAAATATTACATTCCTCCCCTCCCAAATGTGGCTTTTCCTCAAGAAACCGCAAGGATAGAACCGAATATCCTCCTCGCTCTTTCTCTTGTATCATCCTCATATCATAAGTTCCTCCACCGAAAAAAAATGCTCTCTCATCAATATGTCCTCAATCTTCTCCTCCCAAGTGTATAAGTATGTCACAGGTGAAAAATCCAAATGGATGTCATTTTCAAAAAGTGGGATATCCATGGAAGAAATATATGTGGTCTAGAGGCCTTCTTGAGGTAAGAATATGAAATGTATTGGGAACCATCATCCCCACAAGGAAGCCTCCATCCCCAAGCTATCATCCAAAAAGGGAGCTACCCTCCAACACCTGCAGAATCCTCCTGAAATATCTCCTCCACCTTAGGCTCCCGCAAAGAAGGTGGGTTGCATAACTAAATATGATGGATCAAACTTTCCATCCCACCTTGTCTCCCTTTCCACTTATGATAACCTAGAGCTATTGCTGAATATGGGTTTCAATAATGTTACCTTCATCGAGAAAAAAGGCAATAGGATCCTCAAACATCCAAGTACTTAAGTTTTTGCCCAAAACTTGGTCCCATATAAATGAATATGAAATTATCATCATATGGAACTAAAATGAGAGAATTACTACAGGTTTTACATAGTGCCGAAATGTACCAACAATTTTTCAAGTAGTTACACCTGTATTTTCCCAAATCAAGGGTTTCGCAACATGATGTGGCAAGTTGTCTCCTAACAAATTGGTTAGTTTGTATGTCATCACATTTACTTAACAATAGTAAAAATGGAATTGTATATCAAAAGAGTATACAGGAAATAGTACAGTACTTTTCCAAATCCACAAGAAATTATTTTCCATTATAGGATATCCCAAAAATGACCATGAAGCGTAAATAGAGGCTTGTCGCTCGTGGAGCAATGTGCACCGATAGAGATGGTAAGAGAATGCAAGTACCGGGTTAGGATAATCAATACAGGTAAAAATTATTTACTTACAAAATCGAGAGTAATCTTAACAATATCCATGAATGAGCCCTCCATAGTGGTATACTCTCATGAAGAGGAATGAACTATATGCTCCATGAAGATCTTTATTCTTGAAGCTTGGAAAGGCACAAGAAGATCATATCGTGCAATAGATGTCTCCATCCACTACTCCATAATCCCTTTCTTTCTCCTATTTTCTTCTCTGCGATCTTATGAAGTGATCCCCGGGAACACTCCATCAAATAACCCCAAGCTCTCAAATGACAACATTGTTTTCCTTTGTAATAATGCTTCTCTCATATCATAGCTCCATTCTTTGACATACCACATGCCAAAGAACCAATCATATCAAGTTGTTGTATGTATGGAGATTCCTTCCAAATTGGAAGTACATCCTCATGCTCCAAGCCTAAGGAGTAGCCCCTTTGCACCATGATAGTGCCATCACCCACTCCCCGCAACATTATGCAAAGTGTGGAAGGAAATTAGTCCATACTCCTCCAAGAACATCCAAAGCAACAACAACTCTTGTTGCCTCCCCACACCATCACCATATAAACAATGGAGCAACAACATGATGGTTGATAAGGAAATATATCACATCACCCCAATCAACCCACACTCCTCGCTTATATGATGTAAGTTTCGTGCCAAGTTTCCATCCACCAACCTACTCCTTGAAATAGAATGTGTCATATGATGACCAAACTCTTTTAAGAGTAACCAACGCATAGCCTTGCCTCCCACTGCTTGTCATAAATATGGAAGTGGCTTCCCAAATCCCTCTTGCTCATCAACATCACCCATCCAACCAAGGGTGAGTGCCTATCATCATGTCCAAAAGTGGTATCCTCCAGAAATGAGAATACCATCCTCCCAAATCATATTTTTGTCTTTTCATTTCAAGGGTGTTGAATGAAATCTCCTAGAGATCTCGAAAATGAAGACCACTCCTCAAGACCAAGTTGATCCCATAAGGATCTAAATATGTTAGAATTCAAAATCTTCTCATTAAGAATGAAGTGCTCATCAAGAAATATATCGATAATATTCTCTATCAACTATATGCCTATCCTCTCCTCTACTATACAAGTAGAAAAGTCATTTAAATGCTCCAATAATGGTTGGAACCCCAACTCATCAATATTTCTCAATGACAACATTGTTGATCTCTTACCAGGCATCTACTATCTTAAGAACATTCTCAATTTGAACACATAGTTAGTCATGGCATGGTTCAAGACAACACTCATCCCATCCTCCAAGAATCTAAACCAATCCCAAGAGTTGTGTGCGTATCAACAATGATACACTAGGATTACTCAGATATCTCCTCCTTGAACAAATCGAGGTTGCTCAAACATTGTGATAGTTTTCTTCTCCAAATCAGCAATATACTTTGACCCTGTGTCATGCCGTAGTACATTCCCACAATCCTCCCGTATGATGTGGCCGAAATAATGGAAAGTGGAAACATGTGTATATCTTGGTAAAGCTTGGGAAAATGGTGTACTACTACAAGGGTTCCTCCTTCTCCCGGTGTGATGGGTTTCCAAATATCGATGATGATGGTTATCTTCCGTGGACCGCATTAGCACCGGTACAAGTCTCCTCCTCCTCATGCATCTCTAGAATAGTGCATGGGACTCTCAGCCAGAGATCAAGACCATATCGCAAAGATGCATGGGTTCTTTCGATGATGCAAGCAGTTCCTACAACAAGTGGTGGTGAAGGGCTTTTCCTCTCGATTTGTTCTTGTCAAACTTCTTCTGGCCATCCTTTTGAGTAACCTGATATTCATTAACTTTTTCATGACTCAAATGGCTGAACCACCAAATATTTGCTTCACACTACAAAATTTAACTTCGAACAAATTCTCTTTCTACCACCGGACATAGTAGGACGAATGTATCCAACTCATTCCCCAAACTCTTACAGTATGTGGATGACCCATGAATGTAGTATTAGAAACGTATTACCTCCTTTTTTTCTATTTCGCAAGGCCTCCTTTCTTCTTTGAGTCAATGAACTGCGGGAGAGTTAGATCTTCCAGATTTATATTTTGCAATATAATCTCTTAAAATCCCATGATCTAAGTGTTCTCCATATTCATGCCTCTTGTCTTTGAAAGGAAAGTGCATAACATGTTTATTTGGAGCTTTATGCAATACTGATTTTCACGATAGTAAGTACATGGAACTTCCTCATCTTGAAACCCTAGTGTGGTTTCCCTCACTTCTTTTCTCCATTTTTCTTTGCTTCGACCCTCCTACAGTTCCTTCTTAGATCGAAAATATGTGAGCCAAAACTCATTCTCTCCATCATTCCGATCTCTTCCTTAATATCTTCGATAAGATAATGGTCGAGATCCACAAAAGAGCTAAGATTATGCTCGATACCATTGCAATATTCCAAAATAGGAAGAAAAAATACATGAACACAATAATAAGAACAATGAATAAGTCACTACTCATGATATGAGACAAATGTACAACCTTATTATTAAACATATCGTAAAATAATACACATAATATTCGAGGATCATGACACAAGAAATGCCAAACAAGCCTATACAAGAAAAATATGTCATCACATGAGAAATAGCTGCCATACAAATGCGTACAAGACATCGTAATCTTTAGGGGCGCTTTTAGAGTGAAGATCTAGCCTCCTAGTCACCTTTTGAAGGGAACCCGTGAAGGGTTTCGTGAAATGCACTCCAAATACAACAGATCTATAGCCCTAGGATCGAAGAGTCACTCAGAACCGAAGCTCATGAAATAGAAGTCTGAAATAATATGGATCTGATGTAGGATCTCTTTCAAGGGTCTCATCCAATGAAAGGTTGAACCCTTCACCTACACGAAAATGCTTTAAAATAGCTAATGGATCCTCCTCTAAACTCCGCCCTAGAAAATAACGCAATTCTACCAAAATATGTTGTGAATGATGGGGATAGGTTGGTCTAGTGAAAGGATCTAAAATAAAATTCTTAACCTCCTCGTCGATCTCCCAAGAGAAAGAATCCTTCCTCCCGTGAAAAACTAGCTTCCGTAAAGTGGGTTTGTCAACCCTCCATCGTAGCACCCTACAAAACAACATAAATCAATAGAAAATTGTGTTGTCACTAAATACCGAAGCTTGGCTAGAATATGTGATGTGTGGAAATGATAGATCAATACTTCCCAAGAGGCCTCTTAAGGGAAAGAGGTGATTCCTACCTCTAGAACACTTAGTGCTAAACAACACTACTATCAAGGTATATATTATTTCCATGACTAATCATGTGTGGGGGTAAGAGGAAGGGCACAAGCCCTCCCTTTGCGCTAGGCACAATGGGGGGTGTAAGAGGGGGCAATATTCCCTACCGTTAGGGGTCCGGGGGCACCGCCCGGTGAAAATTTTTTGCTCCTTTAATTTGGGCTAGTTCCCCCGTACCTATGGTTTTGCATGGTTTTGCACATGGTTTTGGGGTATGATGGTTTTCAACGCTCGGTATTTTTGTAGATCTTACCAAGGGAACTATATATATGTTCTAATCTGTGGTTAATGACTGGGTTACATGCTTCGACATGTATATATATGTGTTGTAACATCAAAAGGAATATAATGAAATATCAAGTCGGGTCGTCCCGATTTGGGATCCGTGGTACCCCTGTATATCTATTTTATGTTTTATGATCTTGTTATTGTTTATTTTCTATTATAATATTCGTTTGCATCATTTCTCGTCTGTGGTTAAAACCTACATTTGGTATCGAATCGTTTCAGCCTTCAAGGGGACTCTCCTTTGTCAGCCGAGGGTTTTTTGCTCGTGCTTGAGGTAGACCGTTTAGTGGGAGATCTCATGGGATCGATTCTTGCAATGAAAGAAGATGGCGGTAGCGGCTAAAAGATAGAGATCGAGAAATTTAATGATCGTAGTTTTGAGTTGTGGAAGCTCGAGATGGAGGATCCGCTGTGGATAAAGATTAGTGGATCGCAAGAGATCCAAGTACTAAACCAACGATAATTTCGTATGAAGACTCGAAGAAACTAGATCCGAAGGCTAAGAGAACAATATGGTTGTATGTCTCGATTTAGTATTGAATGTATCTCGGGGGCCATGACGAAGAATTTCGGGAAAAACTTGGGACTTTGTACCAATCTAAGTCTCTGGTGAATAAGTTGTTCCTACGGAAAAAGCTGTACAACCTGAGGATGAAGGATGGAGACTCAGTGATATAGCATCTAAATGACTTCAATAATGTGGTAATTCAGCTGTCATCTATTGATATTAAAATCTCATATGAAGATAAGTGCATTAGTTTGTTTTGAGCCTACCGTACTCGTGGGACAAATACCGTTATTGCAATAGGTAGAAATACAACTACCTTGAATTTTGATGACATTGTCTCACCTTTGTTGTCGCAGGAATGATGGAGAAATATGGAGGGCCGTAATACCGGAGATGCCTTACCTCGTACGAGAAGGTCCTCCAAAATAGAAACAATAGCTGGTTTCGAGTGGGAGATCCAGCAAATCTAGAGGGAGATCAACTTCTCGGAAAGTTTGTAAAGGTATGTTGGAAATACGGAAAGGAAGGGCACTACAAAAGGACCGCAGACGAAAGCTCCCGAAAAAGGAAATGGATCCGATGATGTTCCTTCGCAAAGGCAAAAACCACTCCTGATGAAGGTGGGGATGTGTATTTGGCTTCTTCTTCAAATACACATGTAGATCATGAGTCATGGTTGATCGACTTGTGTGCACTTTCACTTCACTTCCCATAGGGAGTGGTTCTACGAGTATGAGAAATATGACGTAGTGGTGATGTCTTCCTAGGGGATGATAGGCCAAAATTGTCTGGGACAAGGGGAAGGTCAAGTCGAAATCGTAAGGTGGAAGGATTAGAACACTTCTTGGTGTTTTTCATATTCTCGCATTGGCTAAAAAATTGATTTTTCTTGTAAGCAAGATGGATGATGCGGGTGTAAAAATGTTGTTCGAGAAAGATGCCCGGCATGGTTTGGGGAGCAATCGGTATTAATGCAGAGTTTAGATCGAACCGTACAAGCTACAAGGTAGCACTCGTTATCGATGTGTGGTACATTTCTATGGTGCCTAAAAGTGTGAGGAAAGCCTAGCTTTGGAGAAAATACCATGCTATGGCATCAAAGGCTTGGACATATTGGAGAGAAGGGAGACTTCAGATACTACGTAGAAATGGTATGGTAGAAGGTATGTCTAATTTCTCCGGATTTCAATATCTCAGGAACATTGTGTATATGGGAAGCAGACCTAGTGACTTTTTCCTTCGGGTGCTAAGAGGACGAACAAGATATTAGAATCAGGCAATGTTGATGTGTTTGGACATGTGTCGCTTCCATCACCGGGAAAGTCTATATACTATGTTTCATTCATAGATGACTTCAAGGAACACATGGATATATTTCTTGAGGAAGAAATATGAAGTCTTTGATAGATTTAAAGAATTTAAGAAGCTTTGTGGAAAACCAGAGTAGAGAAGAAGATAAATGCGCGAGGACAAGAGTGAATGGTGGAGAGTTCTGCAAGAAGGAATTTGAAGAGTTCTCGTAAGAAGGGTGGTATAGCACCTGCCAGAAGACTACTTCATACGCCTCAAAAAAACTAGAGAGTTGTAGAAATAATGAATAGAAAACTGATGGAAAAGGCAAGAAGCATGCTCATTAGTGCTCCTGACAGGACAAGAATTATAGGCAAAGAGGAAGTGGAGTCTACATGCTATCTGCTACCGTATCACCTTCATCGCGTCGGAGGAGAGGACTCCACATGAGGTATGCAATCGGTAAGAATGCCTTTCACATCTAAGGGTATTTTGATGATGCATATTTACATGTTCCAAAGTAAAAGGACTAAGTTGTATAATCAGCAGCATCTTTATTGGGTATAAGGATGGCTTAAAAGGTTACAAGCTTTGGAACTCTAAACACAAAGGTCATGGGTACAACAAGATGTGGTGTTTAGAGAGGTGAAATATGTTTTTAAACATGAAGTCATACCAAAGAACATGAGAAGATGTATTTGAGCTAAAGGAGTATGAATCGACTATAGCGAAGAAGATTCAAGAGGAAGAGCCACAACCCAAGCTTAAGAGAAGATCACGGAAAGAAGGCAACCGTAAAGTTATATTCCATCTACTGGGCTAGGCTTTTACTTAACTATAATCGAGATGATCTCAGAATCGGCTGGGGAGGTAGTAGTATTTAGGGAGGACGAAAACTCGAAGGCGTTGATGAAATGGTATCTTGCACAAAAATGAGGCATGGTGACTGGGTGGAGTTTCCTCGGGTCGGGAAGGAAGCTCCATCTATGAGAAAAATGGGTGTTTAAGAAGAAGATGAAATGGAAGGCAAGGTGGAGAAATACAAATCTTGGTTGGTAGCAAAAGGTTATTCCTGTGTGTCAGGGAATTGATTTTTATGGGATATTTTTCTCCGTTGCCAAAGTTACTTCTATTAGATTACTTTTATTTGTTGTCGCCGCATTTGATTTTGAGATAGAATGTGATGGATGTGAAGATGTACCTTTCACTAGATCTAGAAGAGGAGATCTACATGAAGCAACCTAAAGGCTTTATGGTGAAGGGTAAGAAAGAACTAGTATGGTGTTGAAGAAGTCTTTGTATGGGTTAAAATAGTCACCAAGGATGTGGTATCATAAATTTTATACCTATATACGTGGACTTGGCTTCACCAAGAAAGGAGGACCACTATGTTTATTTTAAATTAATTGGTGACCGTGTTATTTATTTGGTCTTGTATGTGGACAGATATGTTGATCGAAAATTACCAAAGCAATTATCCAAGATTTAAAGACCCAAATCGTTCTCCAAATTCGACATGAAGGATCTTGGTGTTGCAAACTATATTCGGGCATGGAAATTAAGAGAGATCAGAAAAGAGGAAGCTCACAACTAGAGGAAGTATGTCGAGACTATATTGCGTAGAATTAATATGTGATAGTAAACCAATGAATGTTCCTATTCCCGTAGGTGTAAAGTCGTTTGGTTTAACATTGTCCCAAGACACAAGAAGGAAGAAGAGGATATGTCTCGTGTTCCATATGCAAGTGCAAGCAGTAGGCCTCGATGTATGCAATGGTATGTAATAGACCAGACATTGCGTACAGTTAAAGGAGTATTGAGCGGTGTTTATAAGCCAAACCTGGTAGGAAGGAGCATTGGACAATATCAAGTGAGTTTTCAGATACTCTCATGTGGCACTAGTGATTATGGCTTGTATACTTAAGAAGACCAGTTTCTGGAAAGAATGCTCGAAATTCTAGTTTTGTTGATGCAGATCGGGCTAGAGATCTAGACCAAAGAAGATCTACAAGTGGGTATGTGTTTAGCCTATTTGGAGATGCAGCTATTGGATGATTAAAAGATGTGATATAGTGGCTCTTTCAACTATAGAGTAATACATATGGTACCTACTCATGCAAGCAAGGAAGCGCTTAAGGCAAGAGATTGTGTTCAAGTATGTAGTTGGTACAAAGCTATAAGGACGTACTATGATAGCCAAAGTGCACTCAAGAACCCTCGCTTATCATTCAAAGACAAAGCACATTGATGTTCAATATCACTTTGTTAGAGATATGGTCGAGGCTAAAAGGGTGTTTTTGCAAATGTGGACACTTTGAAGAATATGATGCATTGACAATGCTTGTGAGCACTAAGTTCTCTTGGTGTAGAGAAACAATGGGTATCAAGAATTGGGCCAAGGACTAAGCTCTCCTATGGCCCCCTTCGGAAAGAAAACAACAAGTGGAAGAATTTTGGTATGTGTTATATTCTTTCCACGACTAATCATACACTGGGGGTAGGAGGGGGCCCGATAGCCCCCCTTTGTGTTGGGTGCAATAGGGCGAGAAGAGGGGGGCGTAGCCCCCCCCGTTCTGGGGTTCAGGCGCGTTGCCCCGTGAAAATTTTTTTTTCCCCACTCTGGGTGGTTCACGCCTGCGATATGCATGGTTTTGCATATGGTTTTGGGGTATGATGGTTTTCGGCCCCCGGTATTTTTGTAGATCCTACAGAACCATTTAGTTATGTTCTAATCCGTGGTTAATGGATTGGGGTTTATGTATGCTTCGCATGTATATATATGTGTTCGTAACACTAAAATGAATATAATGAAATATCAGCTGGTTGTCCCGATTTGGGATCCAGGGGAAAATCTCTCCGTGTTTATCCGTTTTATGCTCAGGTTTCCCGTTTATTGTTTATTTTCTATTACAAGATTTGTGTGTAGATAATTTTGTTTAGGGTTAAAACCTACAACTACAATCTTAGCTTAACCATCAAGAGAGCAAGAAAGTCTAAATAGACATATGAAAATAATAATCAAAAGCTAACTCCATATGGCTACCATCCTCTTTCCTTATAAACAATGTGAGCCTTCTCAACTCGGGCCCTACCTATTAGGGTTTCCACCATCATGCAATGAATCTCCCTCCCAAACTACGTAGTTCCACCGTTAATCGTAATTTGCTAACATCGTTGTTTGATTTGGTCAAAGTTGACCAATTATTCATGATCTAGTCCCTTTTCACACCTAAGGTCTTCAATCCTGGCCTTTAGATGAAATTTATCTAAAATAGGAGTGTGTTTTATTCCTACTAAGGAAATTTCTATATTCCATACCCTCTTATTCTTTTATCTAAGAAAAAAATTAAAATTTAATATTCCAATTAGTCGTAAAGCACTTAGAAATATTGCTAGCCCTCCGTCTTAATGTAGTTTGTCATCACAAATACAAGGGTAGAAATCCAACATCCTCCTCTCTTGTAGCATCCTCACATGATGTAAGTTCCTCCAATGAACAAAATGCTCTCTCATTAATATGTCCCTCAATCAAGTAACCCCAAGTGTATAAGTATGTCTTTGTGAAAAATCCAAAGGGCTCTCATTATGAAAAAGTGGAATACCCATGGAAGAAACTATATGTTGTTTGAAGGCCTTTCGAGGTATGGAATCAAATGTATCGGGAACCATCATCCCCATTTGAAGCCTCCATCCCCAATCTATCATCCACAAAAAGTGAGTCACCCTCCAATACAAGACCTCCCAAATACTCTCCACCTTAGGTTCAAGAAGGTGGGTTGCATAACCGAATATGATGGATCAAAATTGCCGATCCCACATTGTCTCTCTCTCCACTTATGATAAGTGTAGATTTTTTTTGTTGAATATGGGTTGCAATAATGTTGCCTTCATGGAGAAAAAAGGCAATAGATCCTCAAAGATCCACTCTTTGGTTTTTGCCCAAATCATCCCATATAAAATGAATATTTCATTATCATCATATTGAATCCAAATCAAGAAGTAATTTGAACTTTTCTACATAGTGGCCGAAGGTACCAACAATTCTTCAAGTAGTTACAACATATTTTTCCTCTAACCGCGGTTTCATAACATGATGCGTTGTTCCCCAACAAATTACTAGTTGTGCATGTCATCACATTTACTAGTGAACAGTAAATGGCTTTTTATATCAATTGAGTATACAAGAAATAGTACAACACTTGCCCAAAGCCATACAAGAAAAGGCTCTCTCCATTATAGATGTTAGTCCAAAAATGACCATGAAGCCCAAAACAATTTTGTCATCATGTGAAGCAATGGACTATATAGAGATGGTAAGAGAATAAATAATTTGTACAGATAATCATTGGAGGCAAAACACAATTCTTATCATGTACCGAGAGTAATCGATAATACCCATAGAATGAGCCCTCCATGTAGGTACGCCATACTCCCATGGAGAGGAATGAACTATGTGTTGCATGAATATCTTTCTTCTTATGCTTTGAAAGCCAAATCAAGAAGATCATATCATGGTAATAGATGTCTCCATCCACTACTCCATCACTCTCTTCTCCTATTTTCCCATCAGTGCATCTTATGTGAAGTGATCCTGGAACACTCCATCAAAGAACCCCAAGTCAGTAAAATGACAATGTTGTTTGCCTTCAGAATATCGCCTCCTCTAATATAGGCCCATACTTTGACATACCACAAAGAACCATCATAATGCTGCTATATATGGGAGATTCCTTCCAGTGAAGTACCTCTTGATCCTCCAAGGCTAAGGAGTAGCTCCCTTTGCACCATGATAATTCCATCACCTACTATTGCAACATTATGTAAATTATGGAAGGAAATTAGTCCATACTCCCCCAAGAACATCCAAAGAACCAACAACATTGTTGCCTCCCACACCATCACTCATATAAACTATGGAAACAAAATGATGTTTGATATGAAAGATATCACATTTCAATTCTCTAATATACCCACAATCCTTCTCGCTACCATATGATGTAGGTTCCATGACAAGTTCCATCCACCAACCTACTCTTTGAAATATAATGTGTCATATGATGAACAAACTCTTTCAAGAGTAACAAACACAGCCTTTGCCTCCTCGCTACCCGGTGTCATAAATTTGCAAGTGGCTTCCCCAAACTCTTGCTCATCAACATCAACCATCCAACCAAGGGTCAAGAAGTTCATCATCATGTCCAAAAGTGGCATCCTTCCAATGGAGAATAGTATCCTCCAAAATCAGATTGCCTTTAATTTCATGGCATGTTGAAATGAAATCTCTCTTGAGATCTCCAAATGAAGACCACTCCTCAATGACCAAGCCGATCCCATAAGGATCTAAATATTCCGAAGGAAAAATATTTGCATTAAGAAATGAAGTGCTCATCAATAAATATATATTGATAATATGTCAATTAACCATCCGTTTATCCTATGCTATACAAGTAGAAAAGACATTGGAATGATCCAATAATGTTTAGGCGACCAACTCATCAAGCCGTTTCTCAAATGACAACATTGTTGATCTCCATAATGGTGCATTTAATATCTTAAGATCATTCCCGATGTTGAACACATAGTTTTGCATGGCATGGTCTGTGACAATACTCATCACATCCTCCAAGAATCTACACTCTAACCCCAAGAGTGGTGTGAAAATCAACAATGATACACTAGGATTATCGTATATCTCCCTCCTTAAGAAAATCAAGGCTGCTCAACATATCATAGTCCGTTGCTCCAAATCAGCAATGTACTTTGACCCTAGGTCAGCAAGATACATTCACACAATAATTCGTATGACAATAAATACGGAGTGGAAACATGTGCATACCTTGCAAAGCTTGGGAACATCTTGTACTTTTATAAGGGTTCTTCCTTCTCGTGATGACCTTCAACTTCGATGATGATGGCTGCTCTTCTATGGTCGCATCAAAGACTGCACAAATCTCCTCCTCCTCATGCATCTCTAGAATAGTGCATGGGACTCTAAATGTGAAGATATCAAGACCATCTTGCAAGATGCAAGGGTTCTTCATCGATGCAGTGCTCCTATAGAAAGTGGTAGGAAGGCTTCTTCTCCTCCTCGATTTTTTATTGTCAAACTGAACAATATTTGGAGGAAATCTTCATATTCAAGAGATTTCTTTTTCATGACTCAAATGGTCGAACCACCAAATGTTTGCTTCACCGTCAAGGTGTTGCACTCAGCCTCAACAACTTCTCTCTCCTACCACTAGAGGTAGGAAGAATGTATCCAACTCCATTCTCCAAACTCTCTTTGCATGTGGATGACCCATCAAAGGTAGAAAATAGAAACCTATTGCCCTATTTTCTTCTAATAATAAAAGGCTCCCCTTATAGTTTGAGCTTCTAATGGAACCGTGGGAGAGTTAGATTCTCCTTGGAAATCTCCACGTTGAGATTTATATTCTCAGATACTCACTTAGAATCTCATGATCATGTTCTCCATATTCATCCATTTTGTCTTCGAAAGGAAAGGCAGGAAGTATTTTATTTGGACCCTGCCAGTAATAATTACACTTTCTTTACTGATAGTAAGTACATGAAACTTCTCACCTTGAACCCTAGTGTGGTTTCACTTGTTTTCTCCATTTTTATTTTCTTTACCTCCTTGGTGAGGTCCTTTTTATATCTAAAAATATACTTTCAGATAAAACTCATTCTCTCCATCATTTTGATCTCTTCCTTAATATCAGTATAGCATAATAGATCCACAAAGTCACTAAGATTATGCTCCGATACCACCGTAGTATTCCCAAAGAGGAAGAAGTAATACATGAAAAAAATAGTGCAGGAAAGTTGAATAAATCAACTCACCATAGATATGAGACAAAATGTACAAACATCTTATTAAACATATCATAAAATAATAGGGTGATAAGACCCCAGAGACTCTGTCACTCAAGCACACCGAACAAGCTCTACAAGCAAATATGACATCACATGAGAAGTATCGCCATACAAATGCTCCCGAGGCTAATACAACGTAGTTTTAGGGCATAAATGTATAAAGATACATCAATGTAGATTCCGTTATATAGCTCAAATAATGTTAGGGAGGAAGATCTAGTCTCCTTAGTCACCCTTTCCAGAACTTGTGAAGGGTTTCTAGAAATGCACCCAAATACAAATGGTGATCTATAGCCCAGACCAAGAGAGTCACCGTAAAACTAAATCAATGTTAGCAGGAATAATATCATCCTCGAGGTAGATCTGTCAAGGGTAGTTCTCCAATGGACAAGGAACCCTTCACCTATAGGAAAATGCTCTAAAATAGCCATTAGATCCTCCTCCTTAAATCCCCCTCCAAAATAACACAATTCCTAGTAAAAACTAATACTGTGAATGATGTGATAGGTTGGTGTAATATCCCAATGGGAAAATTCAGCAATACATGCATGAAAATGCATTCTTTCAGAAATATAAGTTAAAGAGAAAATGTAGCCCATATGAATCATTGTGATCTCAAATATTAAACTGGATATAAGAGGAGATCATAAACAAATGACTTTTTCCCTAGTTAAATGTGCTTCCATGCTAAAAATCAGCATGCCAGAACACCGAAAACCCCAAGACCGTTGCCGACCATCGCATAAAGATACAACACATTTATTTGAAGGTTATAATTTTTAAAATGGAGGAAAATCGATCTCGATGATTTATTAATCAATAGAGCACAAAAACATAGATCTATCCTTTTACATAGATCCAAGAGCATTCCTATGTTTCTCGATAGAATGATATATACGAAATATCTAATGCATTTATTGCCGAATCACACCGTATGGCTGAATCACTAAATATGGATGATCATGCAAAGATATGGCTATAGCTCCTTTTTCTAGCTTTTCCTAAGAAGGTCAAGCCTCTCCTCCTCGTAAACTAGCTCTCAAAACAAGGGATTAAACCCTCCATCGTAACACTAAGAAATAACGTAGTTTCTAAAATGGACTCATTGTTACTTAAAGTCAACTACTTGGCTCAACACCGTATAGTGGGAAATGCACAAGCAAAATGCCTCTCATATTTCTTAAACAACATCAACAAGCAAGAGGGAATTCTCGCATGACAAAACCCTTGCACTAAACAATAATAAATCCCATAAAGGCAGCCAAAAGTATGCAAAGAATTCTAAATAGACCACATAAAAAATATATTCTTCAATCATGCCTCATTTGGCTGCCATCCCTCCATTATATAGTCGATGAGCTTCCTCACCAAGTCTCCCACCCAATTATGAGGCTGCATCCATGGAATGGCTCCTCCACCAAAATTACGTTGTCTCCGTTAGTCTTTCTTATCCTTTTATAATTCTATTTGATTTATTCAATCCCCGACCGGATCAACCTTGGATCGGATCACTCAAGGTGTCTTCATTTTGACGAGCTTGATCGATCTTCATTCACATTGAGCCGTCCTTATTTAGGATCCACTCTTCAAATATTAATGTTGTTAATCGGTAAAACTTCGACTGGCTCCACACATTTTAGACCTCATTCACACATGTGATTCTTGATCTCAAGTTATTAGCATGATCCATTTTCACACAAAGATGAGGGATCTTATTCCTACTTAAGTAACTTATGTGCCTCTTTGCGCATTTATCTAGATCTAGCTAGATATTTCAAGAAAAATAATATTCCTATTACGCATGCTAACTTAGAACACACAGCCTTCCCCTCCCAAATAAGTTGTTTGCCCCGCAAAAACCGCAAGGGTGCTGCAAAATATCCCCTCCCCCATCTTTAGGCCTCCATGTCCAATAGTCTCCACCATTGCTTGATATTCTCCAGAACAATTATGTCTCCCAACGCTTCCTCCCAAGTGTACAACTTGGCCTTTGGTGAATAACCCCCAATGGCTCTCATCAAGAAAGAATGGAAGATCTATATAGAAACTCTGTTGATCAATGGCCTCCTTAATATAGAAGTGATGAAAGTCATGGGGAATTTCATCATCAATGAAGGACTCCCAACTCCATGCTATCATCCAAACAAAATGAATCACCTCCCTAGCTTGGTAATTCATCGAAAAGCTCCCAATGGCTCATGAGAGGTATTTCCCAAGTGTTCCAAACACTCATATGTTCCACCTCATGAAGAAATAAGTGATGTACTATAGGTGGCCATAACGTTTCCCATTCTTCCCTTGAAACATGAAGTGCAAAAGTGTGGGAATTTCTCTCCCCAAGGACACATCCAACCAACATGTCTCTCTTCAACCATGTCCTTTACAAAGATAAGAACATTCTTAGCATATGGAATCATAATTAGAGTCATGCTAGCTATAATATATACAGAAAGGACAAGGAAAATGGTCCCTCATGTGCAAACTGGAAGGTAGTTTTACTCCCACTTCCATAGGATATGATTTGACAAGTTCTTTTCTCAGTGGATATCCTAAAAAGGGAGAATGCAAGAATACTTAAACACAATATAAGGACCTAAAACTATAAAAAATAAATCTTAAAAAAATATCATAATTTACAAAGAAGCCGAACCATTTTATTATATTGGAGAAGATTCATGACACAATGTAAAAAATATGAGGAGATATGAGCAGAGATTGCTTAGAATCACCCGCAAAAAACATGCCATAATAGCACGCGTAATCGAAGAGCCACTGAATAAAATACTACATTGTCCCTCCAAAGGTAATATAAACATATGAATGCAGGCCGAAAAGGAAAATGTAGATATACTCAAATCAAGTGGCCTTGATGATGTCAAGATTCAAGATCTAGCTAATGTAGATGGATTCTCAAGATAATCTCAAAGGATTTTCCAGGCTCAAGCAATGGTAAAAATCACCCTCCTAGGATTTGATCCTGATCTACCGGGGAAATATTAGACTGAAGTTAGATTTAAAAATAGATGGCTAAAATATGTCTCAAGATCATATCTAAGCTTGGAAGGGCTTTGATCCTCTTCTCGATGTACAAGCTAAGCCTTAGATCTACTTTCTCAATCCTCCAAAGATCATTACAACCGTTGGAACACAACTACCAATACAAAATATGTTGTGAGGGAAAGAGAGGCCTTTTTCCTACTAAAAAATGCCGCAATAAATTCTAGGCTAATGGAAACACTCGATGGAAATGTGAGGATGATCCCTCATAGGATTACTAGCCGAAATGCTAGCAACTTCCTTCCTCCTTTTGATCTAAAATCAGACAAATGAATTTCAGAAGTACATCGCTAGGAGGTCAATAACATTTGGCCTAATGACTGATCTGAAATGAAGCTCTAAGAATGCTGATATATTATCCCAAGGTGATAGGAATAAACCCTCACCGCCCTCCACTGGCACCGATGAGAAATTCCACCTTCCAACCGATCTTTAGAAATATGAAATTCGAATATGAGTGTTTCACAGAAAAGTAGGAAAAGAGAGATGTGGCACCAATGCCCGATGTGGATTGAAGCACAATACTTTTCTCTAGAGCTACTCTATGAAAGAGGTGGGATTCCCACTGGGAACACTCCTTGCTAAACAACACTTACACCGCTAAACAACCCAATAACACAATGGAATGTCACATGACAATTCTACATCCGAAAAGATCCTTAACATCAACAATCACCAACATACCCCATCCGCTTCATCTCTTATATAATATTTGAGCCTTTCCCATTCCTTGGCCTCCATCTATACCGCGCTATGAATGTGGACCAAATCCTCCATTTTTTACTACGTTGTTTGACCAAATCATTCATCATGTCTAGGTGCAATGTACACTTTCCACTGCCATGTGTGCATTAATTGCACAATCCTCCATCATCTTATTATGAATTCTTCATGATCTTCTATTTGACATCTTCAAGATCTTAGTTGACTCGTCACCCTCCATTATCTATCTCATAAATGAGACATGATCTCGAATCCCATTCAATAGTTTCTCAACTACCTCATTTTGTAGATCTAGTCATAATTAATCCACATTAACACATAAAAATTGGATATTTATTCTTATCGAGGATTATGGGTCCTTCCACCCTTTTATTTACTTAATTCATTAAGAAAATTAAGAACTCTAATATTCCAAATATCAGAAATTTGGGGATATTACGTTCTCCTCAAAAATGTTGCTTCGTCCTCGCTAACTCCAATAGTAGATGCAAAGCCATCTATTCCCCTCCAAATTACATCCACATAAGGAAGGCCTCCATTTTCTGCATTGTTTTATACATGTTTGGTTCCAAAGTTGTCTTTCAAAAACATATAGGATGACTTCCAACCGTATGGTTAGATGCCCTCCTTCCACTATGAAGTGCCAAGTGACAACCATATGAGTTCCAACTTCATCATTAATACATGAGATACATAAAATAAAGTGGTTCTTTCCACAAAGGAAAAGCTCCCTCTCACTATACATCTCTTCATCCCATGATTTATGAATTTGATTGAGCATTGTCATGCTCCCATCCTTAGCCATGTTGGACTTGTTGGATCCAAGCATATCTCCAATGTTATGCAAAAGAATAAGGGAAGGAGTTATATGGGTAGACAAAGATTCCAAACCATATTATCTCTAGTAGTAACCACCGCAGTAAGGCCCTTTGTTGCCATCCTCCATCTCCTCTATGTAAAAGATGTCAAGCCAAACTCTCCCAAAAGCAACCCAAGTAACAAGATATCTGTTGCTTTCTCTCCTCCTCTTGTGCATCATGAAGAAAAAGCATACTGATAGACATGTGGAATATCACATGTACCAATACAGATGAACTCCATTAATACACATCATGAGGAGAATCATGCCAAGCTTTACCCAATATAAAAAACACATGCACATAGGAGATGTCATGTGTCAAGCCAAAATCTCTCAAGGGAAACATTGATATACAAGGCATGAATCGAAAATATGAGCTTACTGGGTGGTAACCATACTCAACCAAGAGCACCAAGTGCAACCATTCCTCCTTCTTCATTTCATAAGTGTTTTTCAAGTTGGCATGGATCAAAGAAATAGAACTTTGGGAAGTGATAAGAATATCCCAAGGGCAAGCAACATAACCAACCTTGCTGGCCCATGTCATAAATCTACAAGTGGTCATGAAACCCCTTGCTTATCATCCTCACCCACTCACCCCAATATGGAATATGAGTGATGTGTCGTATACCATGGTGTCCTCCCTTTGTAGAATACCACCTTCCCAAATCAATGAAGAACTCGCACTTCATGAAATGTTGAAGTGCACCTCCAATGAGATCTCTGTCGAGAACTTCTTCTCATCCATGGCCTTCCAAAACCAAGGAGGCTCTAGATTTGTCAGAGATATAAGTCTCCCTTGAGTTGTGAGATGCTCATTGAGAAACTCATGACAAGAAAGGAGAAAAAGATTTCTCATATTTATATTTCTACTATTCATCATCTTGTCCTCCATCGATTCATGACCTAAGCTACCTTCGTAATGATCCAAGAATAATGGCCTTATCATTATCACTACAACTAAGTGACAACATTGTAGATCTCAAGGTAATACATCTACTTTCTCAAAGCAAGGTACACAATACTAATCTCATAACCAAATATTTTAAATAGGATCATGATCATCCCTTCTTTGAAACTCTACACTTCAACCCAAGAGGTTGAATGTATTCCATCCATGAAAAAATGGGACAGCTTTTCATCTCCTCCTCCTTGATTAGATCATGGGTCCTCTACACTATGATAGTTTCAGTCGCTTCAAATCAACATTTGGATATAACCCTTGGTCATGCATTGGCCTTGTTGGTGTTAGCCATCGATAAATTTTGTTATACCAAGAAGTGGCTAAACTTTGTCTTTGAAAATCTCAAGAGATAATTCCATTTGAAGAATTATCATATTTTAAAGGTTTTGGTGATGATTATTACTCTTTGAGTTAATCTTCATCAAGAGTTTCCTTTTTCCCTAAAATACCTACTATTTTATCAAGAGAAGACTGCTTAAAAGCCCTATTTTCCGTCATTTTCTACTCCCTCGTTCACCCATTTTTTCCCACAAAATTCCTCTCTAAACCCTTCATTTTGGCCTCAAAATCTTCCAAGACCCTTTAAAAACATTTGATCCCCTTCCATTTTGTTTAAAAAACTCCTTTTTTTCCTTTATCGTAACCCCAATTTTGGCTAAAAAACCTCATTTTTTGGCCTAAAAACACCCTTTCTACACTATAAAGTTTTTTAAGCCCCCAAGGGCTTATTTCCTTTAAGCTCCTAACTTCCATATGCCCTAGCCCCGCATTTAGTGCTTAAAGGGCCTTAAAACACTTCCCAAACCTCATTTTCCTTATATTTCACATTTCCGACATATCATTATCTTTGGGACAGATCTAGACTGCTGATCTATCCATCAAACGCCCTTGGGTCATCCTCCGCCACCTTTCCCTCTCGTTCTATATTTTCCTCATTCATTAACCCGCCCTTGTGGGCCGAATCTCCACCATCCATTTATGAGACATAACGAACGAGATTTAACCCCGATCCCCCGCCCTTACCCTCTTCTCGAGTTCATAAGGACCTTGCCCATCTTTCAAATCTAACCCTCCATTCATAAATATCCACGATGGGAATCAAATCCGATAACCCCACCCTCTCCGTCGGGGACTCACCATCCACCATGTATAAACCCCACCCAATCTAATTGCGACATCCGGCTCACTTTCTTCGCTATGCAACTTCCCCGCGATGCGCACCGCACCGTCGTATCTCCAACCTCTCGATCCAATGGCTCAAATCGAGTTTCGCGTTTTTTCGCGCCCGCAAGTTCAAAATCCAAAAAACATGAAATGGCGATATTGTAGGGGATGCGTGTCAACCGATGTATGTATCGCATTTTTTTGGCCAAATTTCCTCAAAAAAAACCGCTCCACCGCCGTGCGAAAACCATTCTAGTTTTCCACTTACCACCATCCTCCACAATTAGTATTTTTCATCTTTTGATCCCGGCCATTCGTCAATGTTAATCCGATGGCTTTTTTTTATATCCCAATCCCAAGCCATTTTCATTCATCTGCCCTCCCAAAGGACTTCATTGCCCGATCTCTACCATCCTGGGTTGTATTAATCCAACTGCCAAGATTAGACTTAAACCCTGCCATTTTCGCCCTCCATCATTCTCCAAAGTGATTTCATTAGAAATCTCAACCATTGATCATTATGCATCACGTTCTTATTCATCCTTGTGCCCAAACTCCGTCCGTACCCATTTTTCCTCGCCAAGGGTTTTTCTCCCCGTTTTCCGTAAAATCCCTCCATTCCGTTACGTTCCTCCATCCCCCTCCACCAAACCTCCTTCCGAAGTAGTCTTAAACCATTTCCAGAGGGATTTTATAACAAGTTTGTGTGTTTTTGCAAGTTTTTAGATGATATTTTCTCTCATCTTCTTCCTGGCCATAGTCTAGCAAAAATTTTCAGAACAGACGATTCCGTGTCATAAAATCATGGTGAGCCGTGTGGTTTAAAATATTTATTTGAATCGTCTAGAGCACGATCCCTCAACTTTAAACCCTCCATCTCGTACACACACCAAGATAAACAAGTCGAGCAAAGTATATCGTTGAAGAATAAAAAATAAAGGGATTAATGCCTAAAAACATGAAGATCAAGGTTTTTAATCCACAAGTTTAAAGTGATAAATATAGTGTTAAAGAAAAAAAAGACTCGAGAACAAAGATCAAGGCCTACTGGGCCTAAAACACAGACATGCACCGTATTTAAGGTGTTTTTAAGATAAAACAAAGGAATATCACTCAAGGATACCTTCGTAGAAAAATAAAAGGAGCTAATTGAATCCCTCAAATACCAAAAATTCCACTTGCGCTAAATGAATCAAAAGAAGGCATAAGCTATTTCCAAAACAAGATATTTTCCTAAAAGACACTAAGAATTATTACCAAAGAGAGAACAAATTCTAAATTGTCGTTGAAGTACAGTGTTGAGCAAATAGGCCTTCAAGTCAATCTCTTTTCCCATTAAGCCTAAAAAGCAAGTAAACAAGAGTAAATGAAGTATTTGTAAATTGAATGCTTTCCTACCTTAAGTCTACATGGTTTTAAAGGCTAGAGTTGCATTTAGCATGTAATTAATTGCATTTCAATCCTAAAACTCTCCCACCACCTCATTTCTTCTATAAATAATCAAGAAGATGAGAGATAGGTTGGTTGGTCACTAGTTGTAATACTTGTTACACAGAAATTTTTCACCGTCCGCAATTCCCCATCCTGCACATTAGAGGGCTTATTTCGTGACCTATGAGCAGCGACATGATCTGAAAACACTTTTATGGAATTCCCCAGACATGGACTTTCATTCCCCGAAGACATCTCCTTGTGAAAACCCTGGTACAGCCTTTTCACTAAGGCAACACTAGCCAATGTTATACCCGTGCCAATGGGGGAAATCCTTCCAAAGAGGCGCACTAGCGCTCTCCGTCGCAGTCGCACTTGTGCTGTGCTTAGCGTGGTGTTTTTAGCACAAATGGTGAATGATTGACTCCATCCAACTCCTAAATTGGCCCTAAAATTGAGTTGGGAGGCTGGCTCGACCTCCATGTAGAGGAAGTAGTTTTCCACCTCTCATCAAGCTTCCTCGAGGATAGGGCCACTCCCATGATTGTAGGGATCCCAACTCCCCTTCCACCATCTATATAAGCTTGCCAGATTGGCAGTTGCCCAAGAGCCTTTCAGCTCAAAGAATGTCAACAGTCCTCATAGAGCCAAATCAATAGCAAGGAGATTGATGATCAAGAGAGAGGTCATTCCCTATTCCCCAAAATTTTTACCAAGACGTATTCCGCCGACGACCCGCCGAAGGGGAAGATTCGCGTGTCGAGCTGTGTTGTATTTTCCTTTGTATGAATTAACGATAACTTGGTTATGGTTCCACTCGTATTGTTCATTAGATCATGAGTTGTGTCTTCTCCACCGATACATAATCGCATCTATTGATTTTACGCTTATGTTGCGTACGTGTTTCGCATGTGTGAAATGATCATCGCGGCCAGGCCAGGTGGGAGGATCGTGATCTCACGGAGCAGGGGAACGGAGCACTACCTTCTCTACAAACAACAACATTGGATTCGAGGTGTGTTTCTTCACAATTTGGTTTATTACAATTAGAACCCGCGCCATAGTGTGTTACGATTGTTGCTAGACCCATCCGGCTAGTAGGGATCGCCTCTCTCTCGCAGGGGATTTACCTCACACGATTAGCTACCCGCCGGGGAGTTAGCTTGTTGTTTTCTTTATAAAATATAGATGGAGCCTTAAAACAGCCGATAGCCTTCGAAACCCTCTTGCCTCGCATTAGAGAAAGAATAATGTCGCTTTCTTCAAATAATCTCCTGGCCTAGTTTATGAACCGAACACTTGGAGTATCGTCTTGTCTTTCTATTATTCCTAATTTTCTTGCTTGATCAACTATTTTATCGGCTCCTTTCGTGTCTTCTTTGGCTTTTTGTTTAAACCAACATCGGTTTTCTTCGATTTCTTATTTTTTATTTACAAAAAACTTGGATCGGCACGCTTATTAGCGTGACAATGTACAATCGGGCGCTAGTTTCCAATTTACTACCTACGCCAATCTTGTCATGGCTATTGGTTTCACCGACAGGGCCACGCCAGCGTACTATGAAGTGCTAGGGTTTGCTTGGTTTTGAGTTTTCCTTAGGCTGATCTTTGATTTGGTTTCGCCTTTCGATCGCCGAGTGTTCAAGCCTTGTTTGATCGACAACAACCTTATCCTTTGGTTGTTTTCCTTTTTCTATCGATTATCTAGCCCCAGGGCATCTAGGTGTTATTGTGCATCGAGCTCTCCCTGGGAGTTTTTGGTTTTGCAGGCTCATTAGTCGTGCTTGTGATTTCTTCTCTCGCACTCATTTGGTGGTTTTCTATCATTTTATTGCGTTATTCTTTTGAGTGATTGGATTCTTCTTCATTCAAATTCTCCGCCTTGTCTCGCTGTGGGCTCAGTTTACAGCTGGTTCAATCTGATGCCTTTGGTGTCTTGTGATTTTGAGGAATTTTTGTCAATTTGAGGTCCATTTATGTGTGTTTGTATCGTAGTGCAAAAATTCTGAGTGTTTTTGTCTTTTCTATCACTTCTCAAATTTCTTTGTCTCATTAGTTTCTCATTTTGTTTAGTGCATTTTTCTTAAACATTAAAAATACAAAAAAAAGCTCTTTCTTTGGATTAGTTAGTGTGAATTAAATCTTTTGGTGTTATTAGCGATTATTAACTTTGAAAGAAAAGTTTTTAGTTTCCATTACGCATTAGAGATGTCATTTATTGTTGTCTGATCATTTTTGTGTGAAAACTTCACCCTCTCGTAATTAGCTTTCATCGAATGAAATGATATACGCATGTAGTGAGCATTTAGGCAATTTTGAGATACAACACTTTCTAGGGCTTGAAAACCTAAAACATAACTCGAAGATAAACATTAAAATTCATTCAATTTACACTAAGGCAACATTGAAACATTAACAAAATAGAGAATTAGCCAGAGACGTGTTCCGACGTCTTTAAACCTAGTAGCCGTCGTTCGCCGGCTTTAGATAGTGTTAAACACCATGTTGAAGCACACACACTAGTAAGGAGAAGAATACACACACACAAGAGACTCAACACACAATGAAGGATAAGCGTGAGGTTTTCTTATTTTCCATTATACAAAGATGTACATTTATAAGACAATGGTGTGCACTTTGGTTTCATATTCCAAAATAATGGAACTCCATTGTGACTTTTCGCATTCCACATCACCCATGTAGGATTAGGTGTTCCAACATCCCCCTTAATCCGAAGGGGTATGTGAGTCCAAGAAGAGAGTTGTAACAGAAATCAAGTAGTATACATGGCAAGATCTCTGGGCTGAATCAACTCTCCGAAATGTTGGAAAAAAGAGGTGGTTTTAGGATGACCACAAACACTCAAAACGCAATACTTGTTATAGCCCCTAACTCTTCCAACCGGCAAGAAGTCAAGGCTTCGTTGGAGAATTGCACTCATAAAAAAGGAGACCTTCAACCTAAAAGAAGGGAGGTCTACTACCCGTGATGGTTTTAGGATTACCAACAACTCTAGAATGCTTGAAGCATTTCCCCGGAACTCAACCAAAGTCGGCAAGAAGTCAAGGTGCTACCAAGTTGAAGGCTTCGGCTAGGGGAAGTGTTCCCTATATATGAAAGGGAGACCTTCGACCTAAAAGAAGGAAGGTCTCATACCTGTGATGGTTTTAGGTTATCCACCAACCAAAAATGATGGTTTTAGGTTATCTACTAACCGAAGGCATGCTCATGGGCATCCGTGTCTTTGGCTACATCTCCGAATCAGAATGACGAATTGTGGCTCAAAGCCCGCTTGAACCGCCGGCTACAAATCGCAGCATAGAATGAGAGATTGTGGCTCGTGCTTGCTTGATTTGTCGTCGAAGCTTGTACATGACCACCATTTTGCCGTGGCCAAGGTGAGATGATGGCGAAACTCAACTGCAAGTTTGCTCAATATCCAGAACATGTTCGACATGCGTACTTAAACATCTTCTTGGTCAGCCGACAACCATTGCCAAGAAGCAATCTAACCGGAAGATGAACTTTATTCTTTAGGAGGTTTGTGTCCGTTTACAAGGGGTTCAAAGAATGGGTGTGCCAACCACAAGAGCTGTGATGGATGAAGATCAAAACAATGATCTTTCATATGTGGCCAACTCGATCACAAAATCTGTTGGAATTTTACGATCTCGTGATTGCTATTGTGGAGCAGGATCCGGAACCGCCGGCAGTGAACCGTCATAACAGAATCCAACACTCGAAATTTGATGGCTTTGTGTGAACCGGAATATGAAAGGACACATCCTTGTCATATCCACACCCAATTCTACAGGCTTGTTGTGGATGCTTCTTCCCAAGGTCTCCATGATGGGTTTGTATGCAAAGTTAGGTCCTGGTCAGATTCCACATGTAACCGCTCTAGTACAAGGAATCGAATGTGGATCAACCGTGATCTTATCTTCTTTCTTCCGATGAGAGTCCTTTCACAATCTTCCAACATAAATGTGTTCGTAATGGTGACCTTTGTCGAAGTTCGTCTTTGTTGAAGCCGAGTTTCCAATCGCAAAAACTCAATCTTTTCGTGCATTTTGTAAACAAGTCTAAATATTGACAAAGAGCATTCTTGCTCATTCTTATCACATCATCAACATTTTGAATGAATGAGGTTATTTAACAACACTAATGCCTGATTGATTTTAGCCATTTTCAACGATTTAGCTCAAAAAAATGAAAAGGGTGTCACCAACCCTAAAATGCACCAAGCATAATGTGATTCAACAAATACAAATGACTTAAGAGAAACTTCCAACTATGGAAATCTCAAAGTACAAAATCTCGCTCTCAAATGATGGAGGGTAATCAACAATGACTTACATTTCAACAACTCAAATTCAACGATTCCAACTATGAATGAAGAGGCAAATTCCACAAATATTAATGTCAAAGCAATACAATATCTCTACAAAATATATGTAAATGTGTAATAAAACACGTGCAAGAGAAGTCTTTAAGGCAAATTTAATTTATTCTTCAAAGAGCCGTGTTCAATGATGGAAAATTGTCTTCTTATGAAATTCCTTCAAAAATCACGCTTATGCCACAAATCACACAATTTCAAATCCGCAATTTTCTCTATGTGTACTGTCCATCTACTCACATGTCATTTTCTCTTCTTTTGCTGTTCATATTCCTTCCTCTCTCTCTCTGGTGTGTTTTTTTTTTTTTTTTTTAATTAAAAATTAATTAAAAAATAAATTAATAGGAATTAATGGGAATGAAAGACTATAGTAAAAAAGAAGGAGGGGGATTAATTAAAAGAGAGGGAATTTAAAAAGTGGGAAATTTATTGAAAATGAGTGGGAGGGAGGAAATTTATATTGAGTGGGGCATATTAAAAGTTTTTATTAAAAAAGGATTAATTAAAAGGGATTATTAAAAAGAAATTAATTAAAAATGGGGATTAATTATGGAAAGGGAGGGGGAATTTAAAAGGGAAGGGTATTATATCAAAGGGGCGTATATTAAAATTAAAAGGGAGGGGTATTATAAGAAAGGGGGAATTTAAATGGGAGGGGTAGTATTAATTATATGGGGGTGTATAAAAAAATTTTAAAACGAAATATGGAGAGCGTATTGTAATGGAGAGGGGGGAATAATAGAAATTAAAATTAAAAAAATGAATTGTGAAAAGGCTGTAATAGAAAGGCCGAGCAACAAGGAGTGAGGGAATGGCGTAAGTCTCTCGTGAAGAGGGTCGCCGTTGGTGAGTGTAGTGAGGCATGGCAGAGTGTAGAGCAGACGGCTAATCGAGAGCACGAGGTCCGTACTGAGTGTGCAGGCAGAGCGTGCAGGATTGAAGAGGATGCTGCGTGGATTGCGAGAGGGATGGGCAGAGGGTTAGGGACGTGGCTACGAAAGGCCATGAGGGAGATGTGAGGGATGCGTATTGTATGTGTGTGTGTGTTGGGTGTAAGGGGTAAGGATCCGCGCAGGGAGACGCACAGGGGAGGTGAGCTTGCAAAAGGGAGCAAATAAAGGCGTAGATGGAGTGGTGGATAGGGAATGCGTGGGGTTTGGATAGGAAGCGTTGTTGCAATGAGAGTGGTTAACGTGTAATTAGGGAGGGGGACCATAAGGTGCGGTGGCAGGGGGTGAGTGTGCTGAGAGGGGCCGTATGACCTGGAATTTGAATGATTCATTCATTTATTATATATATATATTTATTATTATTATTATTATTTTTTTAAACTAAAACAGCAGAGAGGAGGGCTAGAAGGCTTGAAAACAACTCAGATTTTTTTTCTTTTCTTAAAATGGTAGAGAGCAAAAATAAATAGAGATTCGTAGAATTTTTCCAAATGTATACAGAATAACCAAACAGTTAATGTAAAAGTGCGAAATGAGGGCAATTTTAATTCTCATACCGAAATGCAACAAAGAGATTGCCAATAAAACCTTTAAATATTTCTAATAGCCCACAGGCCAGGTAAGAATATTTTCCAAGCAAAACCCAAAATTGCAAAAATTTTTCAATGAAAAAAACTCGTAAATATTTAGGAAAAACCCGGTAATTTTTCTTCAAAAATTATGAGGGGCCATATAGTGCCAGGAAGTGGAGAAATGAGGGCAACTTCGTAATAGTCTTCAAAACAATGATTTTTTTCAAAATATACAAGAATTTACTCCATTGCGTAATTTGGCCGCATTCGTAAACTCAGAACTTCACAGAGATTTTCCAATGAAAAAAAACTCAAATTTTACTTGAAAAACTCATAAATCTTTCTAAGCCCTCTTTAAACTATTTTCCAAATAGCCTCAAAATGCAGATTTCAATGAGCGTAAATCATGCAGAAAATTTAGAATGAAACTCTTCGTATGGGCAAGCATGTTCTTCTTCAAAACCAATGTCGCCAATTTCTCGAATGATGCGATTTTGAATGCCGCTCCTCTTCAAAAACACTTCCGAATGGCTACAAAAACACTGCCGCAACTTCGAGTGCCGCAAAAATGTCAAGAATTTTTATGTGACAGTACACAAAGCCATAAACACAAATGGCTCACACTAATTTGGGGCAAAATAATCGCCTCGCTCGATACCATGTTAAACACCATGTTGAAGCACACACATGGTGTATGAGAAGAATAACACACACACAAGAGACTCAACACACAATGAAGGATAAGCGTGAGGCTTTCTTATTTTCCACTATACAAAGATGTACATTTATAGTACAATGGTGTGACTCTTGGTTTCATATTCCAAGGTCACTTGGAATCCATTGTGACTTTTCACATTCCACACTTACCCATGTAGGATTAGGTGTTCAGACAAGACTAGTACCTGACCAGGCTCCCTCTATACCGTCACGTATATAAAGGGAGACCTACCAGGTTTCTATCCTTTATCCATAGGAAGTCAGAGTCTGCCGCTCTCATACCCGATACACCGACACAACATTCAAAGGAGATTGCCCACACGTACATCAAGTCCTTGGTTGATTTCTCTTTCATTTTGAAACCAAGGTGTATACTGCAGCTTCTCATGGTTATTTGGTACACCCTCTTCCTAGTATTCTTGAGCAGTCATTTTGATCTTATCCGACTCCTTAAATTTGAAAATATCATCAAGCGCTTGTCCTTTCACGCTTGCTTCAAAACTGAAATAGATAGAGTCACCTTTCATCCATTTCTTGACTCTTAAAACATGAAACGGTGAAATTTCTATGTTTCAAAGGTGGTGAAATAAATCACCCGCGATCACATGCCCTTTTAGAGTTTGCTTGTTGGCCGTTTTATTTTGTGCCTTGGTTTTTAACCCGTGTGCGGTTTTGAGTTGTTGATGGCAACTTTTCCAGAGTTCACCAACCAAGGGAATCCTCCGATGGGAATCCCGGTCATTTTCCTCCTTTTGGAAATGTTATGCTCCTTATATGGAAACGTTGTCTCTTCCCGTTTAATCGTTGGGCGTTCCGTTTGGTTTTTTTCAACCTCTCGTGGTCCCAAATGTCTCGCCCATCGTTCAATTAGTTCCTCTCGCCCGAACAACATCATGTTGATTCTAAGGTGGACCTCTCCCCTCTTCGCCTGTTTCTACATCCTCCTCTTCTACTTCGCATAGTGAAAGTCTGGATTCGAGTAACCGGGTGGCTAAGAAGAAGAAGAAGAAGTCTAATAAAGGAGAGGCTAGCTCTGCAGCTATTGTGCCTAAGAAGCCTTCTGTCAATAAACCTCCCAACCCTCCGTGGAAAGTCAAGTTCCCTTGCATGTTGTGCATGGGAGACCATCTTCTTCGAGACTACCCTGGCATTCCCAAGGTGCTTGAAGAATGGTCCAACGGTCATCCACCATTGCCTTTGGCTTTTGGGATTCAGGTTGGGGGCACGCCTTCAACTAGTGCTGGTAAGGCTCCTAATAATGAGGGTAGATTACAAATCCCTGTAAGTTGTGTGAAGGGCACCATGCCATTCACCTTTGTCCGTACATGGATGAAGCCAAGTGAGTTTTGGAAAACTCAACTATTTCTACACCATGCCTCCCGGTTGGTTATAAATAGCTTTCTTTGAGTCCTCCACCAGCTGATCCTACGATTGGTCAAGAGTCATCCTTGGTCGATCCCGCTCCCCTGGAAATTCCCATTCAGGAATCTGTTCCCGACCAACCATTGGTCGTGAGATCGGTCGATTTGGCCCCGTCTACGGTGCACTAGGTATTTTCCGTTGAGAGTGGACCTCACACCCCTCAGGTTCTTCTTGTTTCTTCAGATTCCTTGGACTTGGAGAAATATTCTCCTGTCGCTATATCTCAAGAAGCTGCTCCTCTGCCTCCTGTGATAGAAGTCCCGGAGGATACTCCTCCCGCCTTCAAGATGGAGGTTGTGGAGGATGCTCCTTCTTCTTCTGTAACACCAAGGGAATACCATATCGATTCAATGGTAACCCCTTCGAGTAGTTTGGTCGCTTCCTTTGACTGGAGTCGATTTGCAGGATACCGCCTTCCGTATTATGTGCCTTTCGAGATCACAGTACAGGCTTTTGGTCTGGTTGTACCCAGCACCATTATAGAAGAAGCCGCGTCTTTTAGTTTTTTATCCTCAACTACTTGGCAAGATTTTGGCTTGCCACCACTTGTGCCTGTTACGCAGAATCTATTGGCATTTAACAGAAGAACGAGTCAACCGTTAGGGATCCTTCCAAGGTTACCTATTACTTTGGGAGGTAAAACCGTCCATATGGACGTGATGGTTGTTCCAGGCCCCTTGGATTTCAATCTTATTTTGGGGCGCGATTACACGTATGCCATGGGAGCGCTTGTCTCCTCCCTTTTTCGTGTGGTCTGTTTTCCACATGAAGGACGGATCGTGACCATTGATCAGCTTTCGTTCTTTGGTCCTGATGTGGCAGTTGGCCCGCCATCATCCCTTCCTGGTTTTTATCCACCCGTTGTATCTACCCCACTGCAGGTCAACTATGTGGCTACCTACCCCATGCCTGTACTCAGTGATAGTGCCATTGTGCATAGTGTTTTGGGGGCATTGGGTCCTGACTTCCAAGATGTTTTCCTTCCATCAGACGGGAAACTCTTGGAAGCGATGACTTCTTGTTCATCATGATGAGTTGTCTTCGGAGCATAGTTCATTTTCCTGTGTCAAGCTCCTTAAAAAATGAAACAAGATGGTCGAAGCAGAGTTCTTTGTCTTGTGTCAAGCTCCTTAAAAAATGAAACAAGGTTGTTAGAGCAGAGTTCCTTTTCTTGTGTCAAGCTCCTTAAAAAATGAAACAAGGTTGTCGGAGCAGAGTTCCTTATCTTATGCCCAGCTCCTTAAACCATGAAACAAGGTGTCCTGAGGATAGTTCTTTTAATGTGTCAACCTCGTTAAAACAATGAAACACGTTCCCGTTCAATTCGAGTCTTTGATAAGATCTCGTAAAATCCCAGTCGAGTCTTTCTCGTGATCTCGTATTTTGAACCTTCACTCCATCTGCCTTTCATATGGATTGAAGCTTGGGGGGCATGTACCTCGAATTGAGTCACCATGCTGGGGGCATGCTTAATTTTTCAAGCATATTTTGTTTCTGTTTCAACCTTGTGTAAAAATGAAACTGGTTTCAAGCATAGTTTATCTTTGTTTCAAGCTTGTGTAAAAATGAAACCAACTTCAAGCAGAGTTTCTTGATTTCAAGCTTGTGTAAAAATGAAACCATTCCCTTTTTACCCCTTGTGATTGCCATTTTATCAGCCCGTTTCTGCCAGATGAGCCTTGGTTTTCTCACTCCATCATCATTATCTGCTTGGCCGATCATATTCCTTCACTTGGTTGTTTTAACCGTTCCTGAGGAACCACTACAATGAGTGGTCTTCTGAGCAGTTCCACTATCACCGGAACCAGTTGCTTCCCTTTATACCACTCGTTCCTCCGAGAGGAGTCATCTTTCAGCTCTTTTCTGACTCTCTAAACATGAAAATATTGTCGAGTCCCTTGTCATTTCGATATTGTTAAAGTGGCCATGAAATGACATATATCCAGTATACGTTTACCCCTTTTTCGGGCTAGGATGGATTATTTACGAAAAAGGAATACCCTAGCCTATCGTGACTAGGAGGTTTTTTTAGACATAGTTTTCTACCTTTTCGGATCTGAGGAACTATTTACGAAAAGGGACTGTTGGAGTTTACTTTTTTGCTGTCTTTTCAAACTCTCTAAACATGAAAATACACTGAGTTCTCCCTTTTTCAGACTCGTTAAACCTTGATGACATCGGATTCAGTCATACCGACGATATTCGAGTTTCTCCTTCCTAGGGCTCGTTAAATGTACTAGGATGGATTCGCCCGAAGGGTAGACTTATATTACAAGCATATGCTATCCCCTTCAAGCTTGTTTTCAAAAATAATTGGGGTACTTTCCAGAAATGGTGGGGAAAAATGGAACCAGCATCATTGTCGTGTCGGCAGTATGTCACTCTTGAACATGGCACTTGTCTGAATTCGTGTCGGGTTGGGGACATCTCATCTCATTTTTCACTTGCCTCCATGGGTTTGGGTGATCCCTTTTGACCTCTCATCTGCTCTTTGCCTCATCACCATGACCTTTGATCTTTTGATGTCAAATAATGCCAAACTCACTGTCGTGCTGCCAATATGTTCAAGAGAAGTTGACCTCTGCAAGTTCCAACCTTCCTCTGATTCTCATCTGATCCTGATTCACAAAGACATTATGTTCCTCTGTCTCGTGTTGATGATGTGGGAAACACTATGGCCCACCTTCAATCAAGGTCACTTCCTATCGACTTCAGCTCATTATCCAGGAAGCTGATCTAGAGACTCCCTTTTGGTACCTTGGAGCCTGCATACCTCAATGGTAGGTTCTTCGCGTTCGACGTGAGGTTTTAATCATTAGCCTCTGATTGAGTGATTCTACAGGTGTTCTATGCCAGCTCACTGATTCACATGCCGTAGACTGTACCTATAGTACCTTGAGGACCATTTTCATTATTGGTGGTACCTCTCGCGTCTGTTAATAGCTTTCATCATTGGCTAGTAATCAGGCGATGTTATCGCATGTTCGACTTCAGCTCACTTATTCACATGCTTGAAATTGTACTTTTTTCGGGTCGAGATGGAGCGCAAGACCCTAGATTTTGTTTGCTGGAATCGAGGCTGCGATTTTGTGGATTATTATGATTAGTTACATGACTCATTCATTGGATGGATGCGACCATACATGAGTCTATTTATCTATCCTCACTGGATGGCTGCGTCCATACCTTGGATCTGGATTATTGTATACTCTGTTATGGATGGTTGTACCCATACCACTTATATCATGTATTTGAGATATCAATTGTACTTCTCTATGTAGGTTTTCCGACAGCAGTGTTTTCAGTTGGACACGTTCTCGTAAAGAATTTCACCCCTCTCTCTCTTTCGAGCCTCATGATTTAGGGGGCATCTGTTACACAACAATTTGTCACCGTCCCTGCAATTCCCCATCCCGCACATTAGAGGGCTTATTCTATGACCTGTGAGCAGTGACATGATCTGAAAACACTTTCATGGCATTCCCCTGAAGACATCTCCTTGTGAAAAACCCTAAAAATAGCCTTTTCATCCTTGGCGCAACTATCCAGTGTTATACCCGCGCCAATGGGGGACATCCTTCAAAGAGGGTGCGCCAATTGGCGCTCTGTCTCAGAGTCGCACTCACACCAAGCTTAATAAAGGATGTTTTTTAAAAATAAATGGCGGAAGATTGACTCCAACCAACTCCTAAACTGATCTCTAAATTGAGTTGGGAGGTTGGCTCTGGATCTCCATGTAGAGGAAGTAGTTTTCCACCTCTCATGGAAGCTTCCTTGAGGATAGGGCCAATCCCATGATTGTAGGGATCCCAACTCCCCTTCCACCATCTAGATAAGCTTGCCATTTCCCTTTGCAAGCTAGTCTCCAAGAGCCTTCATAGCCTAAATAATGCTGTAATAGTCCTCATAGAGCCAAAACAATAGCAAGGAGATTGATGATTGAAGAGAGAGGCTTGTCCCTATTCCCGACAAGCTTTACCGAGACGTATTCCGCTGACGACCCGCCGAAGGAAGATTTATCATCAGAGCCAGGTTGTATTTTCCTTTGTATGAATTAATGATAAGCGACTTTGGTTATGGTTCCACTTATATTGTTCATTATGATCATGATTTGTGTCTTCTCTGACTGATACATAATTGCATCTATTGGATTTTACACTTGTGTTTGTCGTGTTTCTTGAGTGTGCAGGTGTTCAATCATGGTGAGTGTGAGGATTGTGATCTTCCGGAGCAAGGGAACGGGAGCGCTACCTTCTCTACAAATGACAGCATTGGATTTGAGGTAAGCCTTCTTCGCAATTTGGTTTATTTCAATTAGGAACTTGCACCATAGCATGTTACGATTGTTGCTAGACCCGATCTGGGCTAGTAGGGATTGCCTCTATCTGCAGAGGGGATTTACCTCTAAAACAAATTGGCGATTCCACTGGGGGCATCTGTTACACATCAATTTGTCACCATCCCTGCAATTCCCCATCCCGCATATTGGGAGGCTTATTCCGTGACCTGTGAGCAGTGACATGATCTGAAAACACTTTCATGGCATTCCCCTAGACATGGAATTTCATTCCCCTGAAGACATCTCCTTGTGAAAAACCCTAAAAATAGCCTTTTCATCCTTGGCGTGACTAGCCAGTGGGATACCCGCGCCAATGGGGGAAATCCTTCAAAGAGGGCGCGCCAATTGGCGCTCTGTCTCAGAGTCACACTCACGCCAGGCTTAATAAAGGGTGTTTAAAAAAAATAAATGGCGGAAGATTGACTCCAACCAAATCCTAAACTGGTCTCTAAATTGAGTTGGGAGGTTGGCTCCGGATCTCCCTGTAGAGGAAGTAGTTTTCCACCTCTCATGGAAGTTTCCTTGAGGATAGGGCCAATCCCATGATTGTAGGGATCCCAACTCCCCTTCCACCATCTATATAAGCTTGCCATTTCCATTTGCAAGCTAGTCTCCAAGAGCCTTCATAGCCTAAAGAATGCTGCAATAGTCCTCATAGAGCTAAATCAATAGCAAGGAGATTGATGATCGAAGAGAGAGGCTTGTCCCTATTCCCGAAAAGCTTTACTGAGACGTATTCCGCTGACGACCCGCTGAAGGAAGATTCAGCATTAGAGCCAGGTTGTATTTTCCTTTGTATGAATTAATGATAAGCGACTTTGGTTATGGTTCCACTCGTATTGTTCATTATGATCATGATTTGTGTCTTCTCTGACTGATACATAATTGCATCTATTTGATTTTACACTTGTGTTTGTCATGTTTCTTGTCTGTGCAGGTGTTCGATCGTGGCGAGCGTGAAGATTGTGATCTTCCGGAGCAAGGGAATGGGAGCGCTACCTTCTCTACAAACGAAAGTGTTGGATTCGAGGTAAGCCTTCTTCGCAATTTGGTTTATTGCAATTAGGAACTTGCGCCATAGTGTGTTACGATTGTTGCTAGACCCAATCTAGGCTAGTAGGGATCGCCTCTGTCCACAGACGGGATTTACCTTTACAACAATACTGAAACTCTTTGAAGTAATACTTAGTCTGTTTGAAGTTGAAGAACAAATTGAAGTCTTGGAAGCTTGATGGTGTTGTGACATGCTTGTTCTTGAGAAGGCTCTACCATTGGATTCATGAGCTTGGTTGTTGGTGATGTATTCTGAACTGTCTGATGTTTTTCCTGTTTTCATTATGTTTCATAAATTATTTCTATAGTCAGATGAAAATTTTAGGCTAAGAAATGACTCCTGGAAGCACCTTAGACTTGTTTATCCTTCACTGTTATATGTTTTCTTCTGCTGAGGTATTTTATAGTCTTTAATATTTCTCTTTAGTCCTCATGCTTGTTTATTTCTCTAATAGTTCAAATAGTTGGTTTCAACATGATTTATGGTTTTCCCTGCTTGTCTACTGCCACCTGAAAACTGTTTTTAAAGTCTCCCTTTGAAGTACCATTGTTTACAGCTAGCCAAGGAGGTCTGTTTTGATCATACCCTTTTTCCCTGCTTGAAAAATTGTTTTAAAGGTCTTTATAGTTGTGATCATAGATGTGTTAGGTGTTCCCTCTTCTATCACTGCAATTATCAGTGAATCTTTTATGTTTTCTAATTCATTTGAAATAAAATCTTTGAGGAAATAGGATGTGCTCTGGAATCTTAGATTTCATTTTGAAAGTTGTCTTGAAGTCATCATTTGCTTAAAGTGTGGTTTGTAGAATTCATGGTTAGCCCTATCTATCAAATACCTCTTTATTGTTCAAGTTATGTTTTCAAGTTCCCTTTGTTGAGAATTCATTTTCTCTTTCCAAATCATTAATGTCCATCTCATTCAAAAAAACTAAAGGATCTTATGGCCAAGTTATATTTTCCCTTTGATATCCCATATCCATTGATAAGTTTGTCATAAACCTCTTCTTGACTCCATTTCCCAATGAATTTGACACTTCTTATTTCTATCTATACTACTTAGACCTTTCATGTTCTTCTGTGCCAATTCAACCAAACAAACAAACAAACAAACACTTGCAGTTAATAACTAGTCTAAAACCAATACTTAAAAGCAAACAAGATAAACCTTTGCAAAACAAATAATTTGAGAGATCCCTCTCTAAGAACAGGAGGACTAGATCCTGGAACTCTAAATATTTGTTCTGATGTTGCCTTGTCTTTTGATTTTCCAAACTATCAAAACACAGGACCCCAACATAATGGCAATCACTGTGGGACATATTGTGTTCATAGTAGCCTAGAAAGCTCTTATAGACTCATTAGTCTTTCAAACAACCATAGAAACTCAGAAAAACCAAAAAATATTTTTAGTTTTTCTTCATAATAAACATGGTGGTGGAACCATAAAACATTTTACCTTCACAAAAGCTAAACATTTTCCACCTGGTGACTCCACTAGCCTCCAGTAGGCCTATTACTTCAATATTCCTTGTAAAATATCCTAGGAATTCTTTGAGCAAACCAAATCATGATGTTGGTGGATAGCAAAGTTTAAATTCATCCACCTGACGACTCCACAATCCCAAAAAACCTAATAACTCCACTGGTAGAAGACTCTGAACTGGTTGAAAAGATTCAGTGACATGTTTTTTGATTTACCAACATGGATTCAGATGCATTAATAGAAGAAAAAATATTGACCAAGATGGAAATAATGTTGTACATGTTTGGAAAAATAATGGAGAGGTATGAGGCTAATTCAAATATTAATGATCTAGAGCAACCCATGCTTTTCCCTGATCAAACACAAAGTCAACCACTACAAGATATAAACAACAAACAAAAGATGCATGATGAGAAATATTACAAAGAGAACAATGAGGAAGATTGTCAAGAAGGGATTGATTTCCTCCCTTTATCTTGTATTGCACTATTAAGAGAACTTTACAACCAAAATGCAGATGTAAAACATGAACAATGCCCTGAGGAAAACATAAGCCATCTTGAACTCACAAAATCTGAAATAGGAGAAGAGACAGCACAACCAGAGTCTTTGCCTTTATGTCATGACTCATTTCAGATTATTAAAGAAGAATGGCATCCTGAAAATCTATTAGAAACAACTCATGAATCCCATATTCTAAATGACTGTCACAAAAATCATGAGGAGTTGTTTAAAACTGAGATAAATCGGGAAAAAGAAGAGAATCCTCAAAGTTTCCTTGCAAACACAAGTAATGATTCCCTAGAAGAGGCTCAAGAAGACATATAGCCTCAAAATCAGTCAATACAAGAGGAAGAGGACTGTTGTTTTTCTGTCCAAAGAAAAATAAAAATTCCCCTTTTGACAGAAGAAGAAATCGACCAAATATTAAACAAACAGTCAACCCTCAAATCTTTAATAGAACAAAACACTTCTGCTCATCTACCTACTAAACCTTGTTGTCTTGAAATAGAAAATAAACTTTTAGATCAGCTAAAATAAAAACAAACTGATAACCCAATATGTTTGATTGGTGAAACTGTTTATACTAATGATTTTTCAACTTTTGATCAGTCTGATAATGATGATGAGCTCCAAATAGAAACTAATCATGCAGGGAAACCAAAAATTGATTGGTCTCATGAATTTCATTATCATCAACTTGAAAGCAGAAATCAGCCAATCCAATCCATCAAAAATAGCTTTCACATAATTGGGAATTAGCAATCTATTAGTTGTAATGTTGAGGTTGAGAAGAAAGTGGAATTTCTTGAGCAGGATGAAGATAAGGAGCCTTCCCTGAAAGGGTGGAGGTAATAAGAGATACCCTTTCTCAAGAATATGATGATCTCTTCACAGAGTACAGTCCACTAAATCAGAGCATACCAAGAATACAAGAGGACAACACTGCAATATATGATGAATCCTCTAGTTCAGATAATAATGAAGATGAGGAAGTTTTTCTTTCTCAAGAGAATCTTTAACTTCATCCAGTGGAGGAAAGGGTAACCCTGGTTGAATCCTATATTACAAATATTCATAACCAGGCATTGTTTCAAGATCCCTATTCTCACTTCTTGATGGCATTTGAAGAAGGGATAAAGGTTATTAGGAGCAGTGTATTACCAAAAGCAAGAATATTATTTAGCACTGCTGCTAAAAAACAAAAGGAATGGGAGTGGCCTTGTTTGTCCAACCTATCCAAATAGATGAAGAAGGACCAATCATCGAATCATTTACTGGATTGGTTGTAATGGAAAAGAGAGTTCATTAGCTAAACATGTAAATATTCCAAGTTAGATAAGGTTAGATATGAATGTCAGTAAAGCTTAGCTTTGAGCATTTAGTTAGTTGTTGATTTTTGTCTTGAATATATATATATATATATATATATATATATATACCCTAATCTACCTTACTGATAAGCCAAGATTGTGTTGTTTGGCTGATCTAATTCACTAACCTATCAGCAGTAAATTGAAAAGCTAATTAGTCATGATTAGGTTGTATGACTAACTAGAAGTGTGTTTTTAGGAGTGGCATTTGAGCTTGCACACTTTAGACTTTGTCTCTCTTTTCGGTATGGGGCTATACCTTTCTTATTTTGACAATCTGGCCTCTTTTCTCTTTTCCATTGTTATATTATAAGTCTAAAGTGTGCAAGCTCAAATTCCACTCCTAAAAACACACTTCTAGTTAGTCATACAACCTAATCATGACTAATTAGCTTTTCAATTTACTGCTGATAGGTTAGTGAATTAGATCAGCCAAACAACACAATCTTGGCTTATCAGTAAGGTAGATTAGGGTAGAAAAACAAAGGTTCAAACAAGCTCAAAATATGAACCTATGAGATTGATGAAGAAATGGTTCCAATATTCTTAAAACTTGAACCAGATGAGAAAGAAGAGAGCTCAAATAAAATAAAATAAAAAAGAGTTGAAGAAATAATGAAGGATGTTCTTAAATTTTCAGATCTTAAGACTTCACCATTTTTTTTTTTTTTTATGCAATTTTAGTCTATGTGTAGCTTGTTTTTATGCCATAGATTTGTAGCTAGTCAAACTGCTTAATCTTGGCTTGCCTGCTTTTAAATTTCTGTTTTAGAATTTAGAGAATAAAAATCTGTCAGACAGTCTAATCCTGACAGATAGTAGTTAGGTAGAGAATTTATGAACTCAACTGTTTAAACTGAGTTCATGGAGAAATAAGAGTAGAAATAGATTAGTTTCATGTTTTTCAAAAAAATAAAATGTTGTTGAAGAGATTTTTCTAGTCCAAATGCACTCTGAAAGAAGAAAAAATGTTAGGATAATTAGGAATGGGTAGGTAGAGCTGTTATTTTGATAAGAGTTCCGTTGTTTCAAATTGTTGCAGAGATCATCAAATCAGAGAAAGGTCAGCCAAAAGAAAAGAAAATTTGCTACCCAATGGATGAAGGCACTGGTTCAATGAAAGCCAGAGAGTTACAACTGAGGTTATGGACACCTAAAAGACCAGCTGTCCTCCCCAAGTGGAGCCACTGTTAGCCATTGATAAATTTTGTTATACCAAGAAGTGGGTAAACTTTTCTTTTCAAAACTTCAAGAGATAATTCCCTTTGAAGACTTATCATATTTTAAATTTTTTATGATGATTATTACTCTTTGAGTTAATCTTCACTGCTGTTTCCCTTTTATCCTAAAATACCTGTTGTTTTACCAAGAGAAGACTGCTTAAAACCCCTATTTTCCATCATTTTCACTGCCCCTTTAACCCATTTTTTCCCACAAAATTCCTCTAAAAACCCTTCATTTTAGCCTCAAAATCTTCCAAGACCCTTTTAAAAACATTTGATCCCCTTCCATTTGGTTTAAAAAACTCCTTTTTCCTCTACCAGAACCCGAATTTTGGCTTAAAAACTCTGCTTTTTGGCATAAAAACACCCTTTCTGCACTATAAGATTTTTTAAGCCCCCAAGGGCTTATTTCCTTTAAGATCCTGACCTCCATATGCCCTAGCCCCGTAGTCAGGTGCTTAAAGGGACTTAAAACACTTCCCAAACCTCATTTTCCTTATATTTCACATTTCCGACATATCATTTTTTAGACAGATCTGGACCATTGATCTATCCAGATCAATGGCCCTCGAGTCATCCTCCACTCCGCCTTTCCCTCTGCTCTGCCTTTTACTCTATTCATTAACCTACCCCTTCGCAGAATCTCCACCATCCATTTATAAGATCTAATGAACGAGATTTAACCCGATCCCCTGCCTTACCCTATCTTTTGTTCATATGACCCCGCTCCATCTTTCAAATCTAACCCTCCATTCATATAGATCTGACGATTGGAATCAAATCCGATAACCCCACCTCCATCGGGACTACCATCCACCATGTATAAACCCTGCCCAATCTAATTATGACATCTGCCCCCCACTACTTTCTCCACTGTGCATCTCTCCTCGTCGCGTGAAATCCGCACTGTCAGATCTCCAACCTCTAATATGACGGCTCAAATCACGTTTCATGTTTTTTCACCGCCTGCAAGTTCACACTCCCAAAAAAATGTGAAATGGACAGTATTGTAGGGGACGCCTATCAACCGATGTATGGTATCGTGTTTTTCTGGCCAAATTTCAAAACCGCCCTAATGCTACACGAAAAACATTCCGGTTTTTCCACTTACCACCATCCTCCACAACAAGTCTTTTTCATCTTTTGATCCTGGCCATTCGTCATGTTAATCCGACGGCTTGTGTTATATCCCAATCCCAAGCCATTTTCATTCATCTGTCCTCCCAAAGGACTTCATCGCCCGATCTCGGCCGTCCATTATATTAATCCAACGACCTAGATTAGATCAAACTCCAAAGTCTTTCACCCTCCATCATTCTCCAAAGTTATTTCATTAGGAAATCTCAACCATTGATCATTCTAGATCAACGATTTTTATTCATCCTTGCACCCAAACTCCATATGCACCCATTTTGCTTCCACCAAGGATTTTTCTCCCTGTTTTATGCAAAATCCTCCATTCTGCACAGCTCCGTCCCCTCCACCGAACCTCTGAAGTTGTCTTAAACCATTTCCGTAGGATTTTATAACAAGTTTGTGTGTTTTTGCAGGGCTTTAGATCATATTTTCTCTGTTTTCTTCCCAGTCACAATCCATCGAAAAAAATGCCTAGAATGACGATTTTGTGGCATAAATTCAAAGGAAAATGAGCTGCAGGGATTAAAATATTTGTTTGAATCATCTGGAGCACAATCCTCGATCTCAAAAACCCTCCATCTGCATAATCCACCTGTATAAACAATCTGAGCAAAGTGTATCAGTGAAGAATAAAAAATAAAGGGATTAATGCCTAAAAACTTGAATATCAAGGTCTTTAATCGACAAGTTTAAAGGATAAAGACAGTGTTAAGGAAAAAAGACCTGAGAACAAAGATCAAAGCCTAATTAGGCCTAAAACACAGACAAAAAGTAGATTAAGGTGTTTTTAATATAAAACAGAGGAATATGAGCTGAAGGACACCTCAGAGCCACATAAAAGGAGCTAATTGAATCCCCAACTAACAAAAATGCCACTTGCAGTCTAAATGAATCAAAAGAAGGCATAGTTATTGCCTAAACAGAATATATTTGCCTAAAAGACACTTGAACAATTATTACCAAAGAGAGAACAAATTATAAACTGTCATTGAAGTTATTGTAAAAGATAAATAGGCCTCGAAGTCAATCTTTTTGCCCATTAATCCTAAAAAAGTAGAAACAGAGTAAATGAAGTAGAGTTGTAAATGAAATTCTTCCCTGCCTTAAGCCTTACATGGTTTGAAAGGCTAGGAGTTGGATTTAGTATAGAATTAATTGCATTTCAATCCTTAAACTCTCCCACCCCCTAATTTCTTCTATAAATACATCTGAAGAAGATGAGATATGGGTTGGTTGGTCACTAGTTGTAATACTGAAACTCTTTGAAATAATACATAGTCTATCTGAAGTTGAAGAAGAAAATGAAGTCTTGGAAGCTTGATGGTGTTGTGACATGCTTGTTCTTCAGAAGGCTCTACCATTGGATTCATGAGCTTGGCTATTGGTGATGTATTCTGAACTGTCTGATGTTTTTCCTGTTTTCATTATGTTTCATAAATTCTTTCTACAGTAGGATGAAAATTTTAGGCTAAGAAATGACTCTTGGAAGCACCTTAGACCTGTTTATCCTTCATTGTTTTATGTTTTCTTCTGCTGAGGTATTTTATAGTATTTAATCTTTCTCTTTAGTCCTCATGCTTGTTTATTTCTCTAATAGTTCAAATAGTTAGTTTTAGCATGATTTATGGTTTTCCCTGCTTGTCTGCTGCCACTTGAAAACTGTTTTTGAAGTCTCCATTTGAAGTACCATTGTTTATAGTTGGCCAAGGAGGTATGTTTTGATCATACCCTTTGTCCCTTCTTGAACAATTGTTTTAAAGGTCTTTATAATTGTGATCATAGATGTGTTAGGTGTTCCCTCTTCTATGACTGCAATTATCGGTGAATCATTTATGTTTTCTAAGTCATTTGAAATAAAATATTTGAGGAAATAGGATGTGCTCCCGAATCTTAGATTTCATTTTGAAATTTGTCTTGAAGTCATCATTTGCTTAAAGTGTGGTTTGTAGAATTCATGGTTAGCCCTATCTATCAAATACCTCTTTATTTTTCAAGTTATGTTTTCAAGTTCCCTTTGTTGAGAATTCATTTTCTCTTTCCAAATAATTAATGTCCATCTCATTCACAAGAACTAAAGGATCCTATGGCCAAGATAGATTTTCCCTTTGATATCCCATATCCATTGATAAGTTTGTCATAAACCTCTTCTTGACTCCATTTCCCAATGAATTTGACACTTCTTCTTTCTATCTATACTACTTAGACCTTTCATGTTCTTCTATGCCAATTCAACCAACCAAACAAACAAAAACTTGCACTTAATAAATATTCTAAAACCAATACTCAAAAGCAAACAAGATAAACCTTTGCAAAACAAATAATTTGAGAGATCCCTCTCTGAGAACAGGAGGACTAGATCCTAGAACTCTAAATATTTGTTCTGATGTTTCCTTGTCTTTTGATTTGCCAAACTATCAAAACACAGGACCCCAATAGATGGCATGTCCCCATAAGTTTCAATAATATCTTCTAAAACAATAGGTGATGAATTTGTATACGTACCTTGGATCAACTGATATGTGGGAACCTCTTTATAGAGCACAAGAGTTCCTCTAACAGGGAAAATGGTATCTCCAACTACTGGTATGAGAGATGGCTGCTCTTCTTCCAATGTACTAGAGCTGGAATCTTCCTCCTCTTCCTCATACTCTTCCTGAATCATGCATGGGACTCTATGTGTCAAGAGCTCAATACCACCTTGCAAAGTTGCAAGTGTCTCTTCTCCGGATGCAAGTACTTTTGCAACTGGTGGTGAATGTAGTGACTTCTTGTCTAGACTGACAAGAATGACATCCTCCTTTGTTTCCTTAGGAAATATCTCTTTGTGGCACATATTTCTCTTCTTCACATTAAACTCCTTCCTCAACTTGTGAAAGAAATCTGAATATTTAGTCACCTTTTCATGCTCCATGTGACCAAACCACCAATCATTGGCTTCACCTAAAAGATGAAGTGCTGCAATTTGAACAACCTCTCCTTCAACTACAGGATGTAGCCTAAAAAATGCATCTAACTCTCTCCTCAAAGCTCTAATAGTTCTTTAGGAAGGTCCATCAAATTTAGTAAAATAGAATCTATTATGCCTCTTTATTCTATTGCTGTTATAGTGTAATATCTCAAAATAGGGATTGTACAGCAAGCCTGCTAAAATAACGCATTTTTGAGAATTCAATGCACTGAAATGAGTTTGTAGCAACTAGATCCCTTAGATTAGATCATCTGAGATAAAAATCCAAAAGGAGAGAAAAAAAAAATCAAACTAGTTGGGCTAAACAGATCTCCCACAACCTAGTGTAGCTGAAAATCACCCAAATAGAGGGGTTGCAGCTATATGCAATGGACTGCTACAGAAATAACGTAGATCCATTTAAGAAAAGAAATAGGCTGATATGGATGTTCAAATATCAGAGGTATAACAACAAATCAGATTCACATTACAGCCCATACATTGTACAAGAGAAAGAATGAGACTATACAGGAAAAATCCTCGAAAATGAGGTGTTATAGCCATAAGAAAAGTCTGCAGAAACTTGAAAACGTTATTTTAAGGGGTTGAAGCACCATTTTATTAATACTCAGATCTAGAGAAGATATGTACATAAAAATATATATCTATTTCAGATTTGTGTACAAGAATAGCTCATCTATATATTCCCCTTGGGGTTTTGTGCAAATCATGAAGCAGAGAGAGTAGATCTGAGATCTAGAGTTGTAGATCTACAGAAATATTCAGAAATTACTGAATCATATAGAATAATAGTATATCGGATATTAAACATACATGGATTGGGTGGCCAATCCATGGATCACCACAGTGAGAGGAAGAATCCTAACATCAGATATCTCTCCTCAAGAATGCAGACAAAACACCCTGCAACTCCTCCTTTGCAAATAATGCAGTCCAGGGAGAGAAACTAAAATGTAGGCTTTGAGAATGCTTTTTCCTAATGTGAAGGTCTGGATCTAAAGCTCAATCATCTAATGCACTCTTCTAGGAGGTTAAAAGACACACTGACTGAGAAGAGGCACTAGTAAAATCTAGATTTGAGCAGATCTAGTGTCTTCCACTTGCTGCAACTCACAAGGACAACCCAACCCTCAACAGGATTAGCGTTATAGGTGTAAGGTGAAGCTTGGCCCAAGCCTAATACTGGAAAAAATGGAACAAGTATCCTCCAAGAGATGCTCAAGGAAGGAGGTGGGAATCCTGAACAGGAAAACCCAAAGAGGACTGTCTAAACAGACAATACCTTCATAAAAGAATATCCTCAACAACCCCTTAAAGCTACTCTCCTCTTACTTTTATAATATTGGAGTCTTGTCAAAACCTAAACCACTTCATTATTTTAGCTCCTTTCACATGTAAAATCTCCTTCTAGAACTGTGTTGTCCCTAAAGGAGGTTCAATGCATCTAGACTGCTCTGTCAATATGGTCAAGGTTGACTTGGTCAAGTGATCAACCTCTTTCACACTCAAGTGTGTTTTATAAAATGACCGAGATTTAGCCATGTTCACATTGGGCATTGATTTATTTTATTATTTTTAGGAGTTTTACATGTCCTCCTTTACATTATATCCATCAACATGAAATGAAAAACAAAACAAGGAAAAATAGGATATTCCCATTAGCTTGGGCTAATTGGGAATATTATAGTCCTCCCCTCCAAGATGTTGCTTGTCCTCAAGCAACTGATAAGGTGAGTGCTGCAAAATCTCCCCTCCTTCTCATGTGGCCCCCTCATCCAATAGTATACACCATTGCTTCAGAATGTTTGCAAGAATTTCACCTCTCAATGGTTCCTCCCAAGTGTGCAAGTTGAAATTTGGTGAATAAACCCAATGGCCTCCATCATGAAATAATGGACGGTATATGCAGAAACCTTCTTACTGATCCATGGCCTCCTCAAGGTAGAAGTGATGACAACCATGGGGAATTTCATCATCCATGAAAGACTCCGATCTCCATGCTATCATCCAAATGAAGTGGATAACCTTCCAGCTTGGCAATCCATAGATAAATCCCTCCCCAATACATAGGAGAGTCATGCTCCCAAAAAACACATGGCTCACCTCACTAGGAAACAATTGGTCTACCATTGTGGCCATATAATATCTCATACTCCCATTGAAGCATGTAGTGCAAAAAGAGTGTGAGACTCCTCTCCCCAGTGACACATCCCACCAATGTGCCACTCCTCCCACCATGTTCCCAGGAGTAAGAACATCTCCAACATATGGAATCATGATTAGAATCAGGCTAGCTACCATGTGTGATAAAGGAGAAGGAATATGTTCTCTCATGTGCAACCAGTGCAGTTTCACCCTTAACTACCATAGAATAGGAGATGACAAGTGCCTCCCCCAACACTTGTTTATTGTCCCATCCTCCTTGAATTCTTGGAGAAGGTGTATCATAATTGGTGTAAAATAATCATTCCATGAAGGATATAATAACTTCCCAAGAGCCTCCAAGGGATGACCTGCATCAACATAGTTCATGGCCTTGAGTGACCCATGAAACCCTTCATAAATAGTGCCCCATCTTGGAGCAATGTCCTGCAAATGAGTGTTAGATAAATATAAGCATGTAGGAGATACATCATAATATTTCGAAAGAAAATTCCCTCCATATACTTGTTTTACATTAGTGAGATGACTCATGGATAAGTCCCCTTTCACACTCAATGAGTAAGGAGGTGTAAATGATGGCTCTTCCCATGAGCTATGTTCCTCCTTATCTAACAAATAATCCATGCACTTCCTCATATGAGATTTCACCTCTTCTTTGAAACCTTCCCAGATGAATCCATCTAAGATAGTGTGATATGCTCTAATGAAACTAGTGGGTTTGGAAAGCAAGATATCATAAGCTACATCTAGCAGTCTCTCCTTGAGCTTAGAGTCCTTAGCCAAAAAGATATGTTCATGGAAATAAATGACTCCCTCAACTAACTTATACCTCCCATCCATTACCTTCCAATAAAGAACCTCACATGTGAAAAGGTCCTTGGAGTATTCCATCATGAGTTAGGAATCCCAATAAGGATCTAGGATTCCCAAGAATAACAGCATTGTAGAAGTCTAGAATGTTGCCCTTGTCATATCATGTATCTCCTATTTGACATGCTTGATGTCAAAATCACATGTTGGAGCATCATAATCTTCCCTTTGCTGCCTCATTTGTAGCTGATCTTGCTCAAGAAAATATGGAAATTAACTTCCCCTTGGAAAGTCCTTGTCTTCTAATACTTCCTTAATTTGGCCCATGCATGTAAGAGGGTTAGCATCCCCTTGCCATGTTCAAAAATCTTCTTTGTGAATGAAGATACCATGGTCTGTCCCAAAGATACGGAGATGCCATGTGTCCCCATGCCCTGCCATCATAGACTTCTGATTTCTCCTTCCTCAACACTAATAACTGAGTGGGAGATAGCAATGCCCCTTTCAGGAAATTTATTACCTCTCTTCTAAATTCATGGGAGATTCTCTGTGTTGTGCTGGCTTCTCCCAAGGCTCCTTTCTTAGCCAAGTATGAAAATTCTGCCCATAGTTGAGAGAACACTTTAGTTTCCCTCCAATCAAGAGGTGCTTGAGGTGCTCTTGTTGTGACTGCGTTGTTATCTCCTACCTTCCCTTCCTCCTCTTATATAGTTGAAGTTGGCCCATCATCAATACGAGACCTCAGATATTGGTCTTCTATTGAAGGAGGAACCTTTTCCCTCCATCTTGAGAAGAAAGCCCTTCATCAAATGGAGATCTTGCCCTTAGCAAAGTATCAAACAATTTCACACCCTCTACCATGGTCTTCAGAAATGGATTTGGATCTATAGATGCTTCCAACTCGTGCAAAATATTTGTTTGATATGGTTTGATAGTCTCAATAGGAGATGTCACACATGAAGTCTCATCAAACCTCTCTATTAATCTTGCAATAAACTTTTCATAAGTAGTTGTATTTGCATTCCTTAAGGAAAAAGACTCAAACAACCACCAGGAATATGCTTTACCTTCAAAATACAGCGCTGTTATTTCGATGGCTTCATTTTTTGAAACTTGATGCTGCTGCACAATGTTGCTTAGCTCCTCCACCCAAACCCTAACTAGACATTTAGGTGATCCATCAAAAGTAGGTAGAAAGAATCTACTCAAAGTAGGCTGCTTCTCCTTTGTGCTTCTATCCTCCTTGATCTCGCAGAACCTTTGGAAGTTCAAGTTATGTTTGAACTCCTTCAATTGGGCTTCATACTCCCACAAATACTCTCCAAGAGTCTCCTTCTTGTGCACACCTCCTTTATTCCTCTTCATGAAGAAGTCACTGATAGAACATTGAAGATTTGGTGATATGGATGAGTGCACATATCCATGAGATGAGGATTTATAACTTTCCTCATGTATAGATCTTGTATATCTTTTCAAGGGATCTTCCTGCTTTTCCCTCCTCATTTATTTGACGTCTCTTCTGATACCTTACAGAGCTTGAGACAAAAATTATGTGAACCTCTTTTCTCCTGTCAACAAGGGTTTTCTCTAGTTTCTCTTGTAGATCTCCTCCTCCCCATGAGAGGACTCCATACTTCTTGAAACTCATAGGCTAATCCAAGGAAAGTTCCTTTGATACCACTGTAATATCCCAAAATAGGTATTGCACAACAAGCCTGCTAAAATAACGCGCTTTTGAGAATTCAATGCACTGAAATGAGTTTTTAGCTCCTGGATCCCTTATATGAGCTCATCTAAGATCTAAATCCAAAAGGAGAGCAAAAACAAATCAAAATAGGTGGGTTAAATAGATCTCCCACAACCTATTCTAGCTGAAAATCACCCAAAGAGAGGGGTTGCAGCTATATGCAATGGACTGCTACAGAAATAACACAGATCCATTGAAGCAAATAAATAGGCTGATATGTAGGTTAAAATATCAGAGGTATAACATCAAATCAGATTTACATTACAACCAATACATTGTACAAGAGAAAGAATGAGACTATACAGGAAAAATTTTCATAAATGAGGTGCTACAGCCATAAGAAAAGTCTGCAGAAACTTGAAAACATTATTTTAAGGGGATGGAGAATAATTTATTAATACTCAGATGTAGAGAAGATATGTACATAAAATATTGATCTATTTCAGATCTGTGTGTTAGTGTCAGTCTTTGCAGCCTTCCTCCAGTGATCAAACATGCTCTTACAAAGTGATTTTAAGGTGTCAAGGTCAAATTTTGTCATTTCAGTGAGTCTTCAAGTAAAATTTGGTCACTAGGTATTAGGTCTAGGGTTTTCTTTTACTCTTGTCAAAGTTGTCCAAATGTCGGTTCATGTCACCATTCAGCTGAGTGTACCATCATTCAGAGGGTTGTCATCATCATGTCAAGTTCCACTGGGTCATTTTACACCTTGTTCATGCTTCAGTTGTGCCTAGGTAAGGTTCATTTCCCTCTCCTAGGGTTTTGAAGGTAATTTCCCTTGGATGGTCAAATCATCAGAAAAAATTGTATCCTGATGTTCATACACCTTCCCATATCCTTAATATACCTTATTAAACACTTCCCATCACTGAGATTCCCCAAATTCCTCATTTTTGCACAAACCCTAGTTTCTTGCTACAACTTGGCAATTTTCTAGGCTAGGCCTGTGTTTTGCCCTTTTGGACCCCTTACCCTCACTCAATCTCTGAAATTCCACTTTCCCCTGCTTCCTAACATCCCTCCCTACTTCCCAAAAAAATTTCAAGAATTTATAAGCCCCTTATCCCCTTCATTTCGATTCATTTCGACAAATCCCTTGTTCCACACATCGGGATAGGTTTCACTAAAATGATGTTTATGAGAAATAAAAGATGAATTTGGGAAAAATGAGAGAGGTGTTTGTTCACAACAGGCCAAGGAAGAAACCAAACTTCACTTTTTATACAGGTCTCATGGTTTTAGAGAAATTTCAAAAATACCGTTGCCTCAGGAGAATTGATGCACCTCTGAAGTGACCTTGGGAAAATCAAGATTTCTCCTAGCTTGGTTGGCCAAATTAATTTCTTGATGAGTCAAATGATAACTATACACAAATATATTTCCAATGAGCTATCATGAGCTCAATTTGGAGTTGAGGAAGACCTTTAAAAGTTGACTGCAACAGCACTCTACCTTGAAGCAGCCTCATTCTGCTAATTTTGACCAGTCTGGGGAGATTTGATTTTTGGCATGGTAAATGAACTCCAAATTGAAAATTTTCACTTGGTTTGGAAAGTAGACTCAAATATATTTCCAACGAGCTATCACAAGCCCAATTGTGACATCAGGAAGGCCTCAAAACGCCTCCTGCAAAATGGCGCGGCGCATAGAAGAGTGGGCGCGGCGCACAGGGCAGTTTCACACAGTGTAAAATTACACTGGTGCGGCGCACACAGCCTGCGCGGTGCACTGGGCTTTGCGCGCAGCGCATAGGCTTGAGACTGAAATTTTCTGCCAGTCTTCTTCAAAATTTAATTTTACTTTGTTGCTCCGTGTTGAAGTAAGTTAAAGTCGATCCCATATTGCTCATAGTTTGTGTTGGGAGTTGTTTAAAGATTGGTCGCAGATTAGATACGAGAGTTGAATGGACAAGCGTACAAATTATCATTGTGGTAAGAAATTCTCCTTAGGGTTTCAAGTGGTGTATTAAAAATTCATTTTCATGCCGAATACTCACTGTCATGCTATCTTTTTCCACCTATGATTCCTTTCTCATCAGTGTTATATTATCATTATAACCTATGTTTTATTTCCTCTTACACCTCTAAGAAGCATTCACTCCTAAAGCCCCTATTCCCTAATATCCCAAGTCATTTCTCATTCATATAATCATTTCATTTCCTATTGCTTTCCCTTTCCCCATATCATTTGTAAAATTCCCAAAATCCCAAAAATTCAAATAACTGTCCATTGTTCCTACATTTGCCAAATTCTCAAAGGGCAAATAGCACTTGACAAGACCTCATTATCCTTACTATCCCTATTTACCACTGTCCCATATTCTTCATAGTTCCATTTTACATTTTCAAATCAACCAAACATACACTTGTCATACACATTGCAACATCATGACGGACACAGACTCAACAATGAAAAAAACAGTGATTCCGCCACTGAACTGCATGCACCAGGAGGGCACTGAAACGTCGGAAAAGGCCTGATCCACTTCAAATCTTGGCTAAAGCTTTGTTGGCTGAGCATGATACTTGATGAGGGACCTTTAGTCCAAATTTCAAGGGATTTGAAGAAAATTTTGTCATCTTGAAATTTTTTGGTCACAACACAGGTGTTTTCGCCCGACGCGTCGCGCCACTTGGCGCGCGCTTATGATTGGGACATCTTCTGGAGGAAAAATTGATATTTTTGAGTTTTTTATGATAAATTATCCATTTTCAGAAATTTCTGAGAAATTTCATCAAGTTCTGGATGGTCTTAAGGGTCAAAAACACTCCAAAAATGGCCTTTCTGCCACTTTTTGCACCAGCAGGAACCAATCTTGGGAGATTGAAGTTTTGGAGGGGAAAATGAACACCAAATTCACAAATTCCACTTGGTTTGGAAATTAGACAGACAGGGATTTCCAACGAGCTATCATGTGCTCAATTTGGACTTCGTTAAGTGCCTCAAAAACAGGCTCAAAGTGGCGCGACGCATTGAGTTTTTGGGCGCGGCGCATACAGAAATTTGGCCTCATTTTGACTCTTCAACTCAGAAATTCGCCCAGTTTTGACTAGTTTCACTTTTTGATGTAACTATTGATATATATTGATGTAATTTGATGATTATGATGTAATTTTGGCTCATTTTTACTTTTTCTATAGAATTCATTCACTAAAAAGGGAAAATTAAGTGAATGGATCAGTTTCCTAGCATATAGAGGCAAGTTGTTTGATTGCCTAGATTTTAGTTCCTAGTTTAGAATTGGTTGAAACAGCTCCTAGAAGGATGAAATAGACCCCTAGAGGAATGGGAAGGGGTTAGGATGGTCTATATCATGTATTTTCTCAGACATTTTCAGGGTTGTACTCTTGGGAATAGTTTGGCACTTCATTGTACATATACTTCAGCATTTTTGGCAAAGGAAAGACCAGAGTTTTGCAGCACTTGTTGGGATCCTTGTGGCTCTGAGTTTTGATGATTTTTTTCTCCATGTATCTATAAGTTTCAATGATGTTTATGTATGCCATTTCCCTTCTCTTTGCTTCTGAATTGAACAAATGAGTAACTAAGATAGAATTCATTAGTTTGCTGGTGCTCTGCCTTAAACTTTTATTTAGTTTTATGTGTTTTCATCTGTTTGAAGAGGATCCTTGCAGCCTCTTGCCCTCTTCAGCTCCTCAGCAGTATTTTCTATCCATTCATTCAATCTAAGACATCAAATCCATGGCCTTCCCTGCCCCAACTCGAACTCTGCAAGAAATTGGCCTCATCCCCAAACCCAAAATTTCCTTTCCCTTGTTTCTAACAAAACCCTACAAAGTCATTTCAAACTCCGTGATTAATATACCTAGCCTAAAATTAGCACTCATTTCAGTCATCTCAAGCCCTATTGATACATTTTTCCTGAGATTGACCCGGAGAGAGCCCTCTCCTGTTCTGGTAGGGCTAGCTACCAGACTGAGTGTGGTTTGGTGTTACCCTGAATCTCGCCTTCCTTCAGCCTAAGGTGGATTTGGGCTATAACATAGTGGCGACCATACTGGGGAAGAAAATTTTGTTGTTTTCTTTATAAACTACAAACGGAGCCTGAAGTTAGCCAGGTAGCCTTCGAAACGCTCTTGCTTTGCATTAGCGAAAGTAGATGAATGATGCTTTAGTCAATCTCTGGTCTAGTTTATGAGCTAAATAGTTGCTTCAGAATGAAGCAAGTAGTTGTATTTTTGCTGCTGGATCTCAAGACCAACTAGTGCTTCAGGATTTTCAAGATCCCTTCATCATTCTTTTGCAAGCATCAGGAAAGATAAATGTTTCCTGGTTCGTTATCAAAAGCTTTGGCTTCAGTGGTTATTGTGAGTTGCCTACATGTACATCTTTCTACCTGCTCGAGAAAAGTGAGAGAAGAATTTCAGTATGTAGCCATCTACTGGATTATTTACATTGGAAGGCACACTACACATGATTGTACATATACCGTCAGCAGGCAGTTGGTTGTCATCATGATTTGAAACCCTCAAATCTTGATGGACTGCTGCCATTAAAAAGCTTTGTAAGTACTTGTTTTAGTTAAGTCAGTTATGAGTCATTTCTTTTTGCATCGAGTCAGTTTTTTCAGTCATTTTAGTTTCAAGGTTGAGTCATTTTTAGTCAAGTTTTAGTCAATAAAATGAGTCAAGAGTTTTGTGTTGTTTGTCGAAATAATGATTCCATAGCCCAATGGACGAAGGCACTGTCTGCTCTCCCAAAGATCTGTCATTCTTGGCACCTCCTAGGTGCTACCATCTCCATTGGAGCCAATGTTAGTGTCAATATTTTCAGCCTTCCCCCAGTGATCAAACATGCTCTTACAAAGTGATTTTAAGGTGTCAAGGTCAAATTTTGTCATTTCAGTGAGTCTTCAAGTAAAATTTGGTCACTAGGTATTAGGTCTAGGGTTTGCTTTTACTCTTTTCAAAGTCGTCCAAATGTCGGTTCATGTCACCATTCAGCTGAGTGTACCATCATTCAGAGGGTTTTCATCATCATGTCAATTTCCACTGGGTCATTTTACACCTTGTTTATGCTTCAGTTGTGCCTAGGTAAGGTTCATTTTCCTCTCCTAGGGTTTTGAAGGTAATTTCTCTTGGATGGTCAAATCATCAGCAAAAATTGTATGCTAATGTTCATACACCTTCCCCTATCCTTAATATACCTTATCAAACACTTCCCATCACTGAGATTCCCCAAATTCCTCATTTTTGCACAAGCCCTAGTTTCTTGCTACAACTTGGCAATTTTCTAGGCTAGGCCTGTGTTTTTCCCTTTTGGACCCCTTCCCCTCACTCAATCTCTAAAATTCCACTTTCCATTGCTTCCTAACATCCCTCCCTACTTCCAAATTTCTTTTCAAGAATTTATAAGCCTCTTATCCCCTTTATTTCGATTCATTTCGACAAATCCCTTGTTCCACACATCGTGATAGGTTTCACTAAAATGATGTTTTTGAGAAATAAAAGATGAATTTGGGACAAATGAGAGAGGTTTTTGTTCGCAATAGGCCAAAGAAGAAAAACCTCCTTCCCTTTTTACACAGGTGTCATGGTTTTATAGAAATGTCAAAAGTACCGTTGCCTCAGGAGAATTGATGCACCTCTGAAGTGACCTTGGGAAAATCAAGATTTCGCCTAGCTTGGTTGGCCAAATGACTTTCTTTATGAGTAAAATGATAACTAGACACAAATATATTTCCAATGAGCTATCATGAGCTTACTTTGGAGTTGAGGAAGACCTTTAAACGTTGACTGCAACAACACTCTGCCTTGAGGAAGCCTCATTCTGTTCATTTTGGCCAATCTTGGGAGATTTGATTTTTGACAAGGTAAATTAACTCCAAATTGAAAAATTACACTTGGTTTGGAAAGTAGACTCAAATATATTTCCAACGCGCTATCAAATGCTCAATTTGGACATCAAGAAGGCCTCCAAAATCTTCCTGCAAAATGGCGTGGAGCATAGAAGAGTGGGCGCGGCGCATTGGGCACGCGTGGCGCACAGGGCAGTTTCACACAGTGTAAAATTACACTGGCGCGACGCACACAGCCTGCGTAGCACACTGGGATTTACACACAGCGCATAGGCCTGAGACTGAAATTTTCTGCCAATCTTCTCCAAAATTGAATTTTACTTGGTTGCTCCGTGTTGAAGTAAGTTAAAGTCGATCCCATATTGCTCATAGTTTGTGTTGGGAGTTGTTTAAAGATTGGTTGCAGATTGGATACGAGAGTTGAATGGAAAAGTGTAAACCTTATCATTTTGGTAAGAAATTCTCCTTAGGGTTTCAAGTGGTGTATTAAAAAGTCATTTTGATGCCGAATACTCACTGTCATGCTATCTTTTTCCACCTATCATTCCTTTCTCATCAGTGTTATATTATCATTATAACCTATGTTTTATTTCCTCTTACACCTCTAAGAAGCATTCACTCCTAAAGCCCCTATTCCCTAATATCCCAAGTCATTTCTCATTCATAGAATCATTTCATTTCCCATTTTTTTCCCTTTCCCCATATCATTTGTAAAATTCCCAAAATCCCAAAAATTCAAATAACTGTCCATTGTTCCTACATTTGCCAAATTCTCAAAGGGCAAATAGCACTTGACAATACCTCATTATCCTTACTATCCCTATTTACCACTGTCCCATATTCTTCACAGTTCCATTTTACATTTTCAAATCAACCAAACATTCACTTGTCATACACATTGCAACATCATGACGGATGCAGATTCATCAATGAAAAAGACAGTGATTCCGCCACTGAATTGCATGCACCAGGAGGGCACTGAAATGTCGGAAAAGGCTTGATCCACTTCAAATATTGGCTGAAGCTTCATTGGCTGAGAAATATACTTGATGAGGGACCTTCAGTCCAAATTTCAAGGGATTTGAAGAAAATTTTGTCAATTTGAAATTTTTTGGTCACAACACAGGTTTTTCCGCCCGACGCGTCGCCCCACTTGGCGCGCGCTTATGATTGGGACATATTATGGAGGAAAATTTGATATTTTTGAGTTTTTTATGATAAATTATGCATGTTCAAAAATCGCTGAGAAATTTCATCAAGTTATGGATGGTCTTAATGGTCGAAAACACTCCAAAAATGGCCTTTCTGCCACTTTTTGCACCAGCAGGAACCAGTCTTGGGAGATTGAATTTTTGGAGGGGAAAATGAACTCCAAATTAAAAAATTCCACTTGAGTTGGAAAGTAGACAGGAAGTGCTTTCCAACGCGCTATTATGAGCTCAATTTTGACTTTGGGAAGTGCCTCAAAAATAGGCTCAAAGCTGTGCAACGCATTGAGTTTTTGGGCGCAGCGCATAGAGAAATTTGGCCTCATTTTGACTCTTCAGCTCAGAAATTCGCCCAGTTTTGACTAGTTTCACTTTTTGATGTAAATATTGATCTATCTTGATGTAATTTGATGATTATGTTGTAATTTTGTATCATTTTTACTTGTTCTAGAGGATTCATTCACTAAAAAGTGAAAATTAAGTGAACGGATCAGTTTCCTAGCATATAGAGGCAAGTTGTTTGATTGCCTAGATTTCAGTTCCTAGTTTAGAATTGGTTGAAAAAGCTCCTAGAAGGATGAAATCGACCCCTAGAGTCATGGGAATGGGTTAGGATGGTCTATATCATGTATTTTCTGAGACATTTTCAGGGTTGGACTCTTGGGAATAGTTTGGCACTTCATTATACATACACTTCAACATTTTTGGCAAAGGAAAGACCAGAGTTTTGCAGCACTTGTTGGGATCCTTGTGGCTCTGAGTTTTGATGATGTTTTTATCCATGTATCTGTAAGTTTCATTGATTTTTATGTATGCCATTTCCCTTCTCTTTGCTTCTGAATTAAACGAATGAGTAACTAAGGTAGAATTCATTAGTTTGCTGGTGCTCTGCCTTAAAATTTTGTTTAGTTTTATGTGTTTTCATCTGTTTGAAGAGGATCCTTGCAGCCTCTTGCCTTCTTCATCTCCTCAGCAGTATTTTCTATCCATTCATTCAATATAAGACATCAAAGCCATTGCCTTCCCTGCCCCAACTCGAACTCTGCAAGAAATTGGCCTCATCCCCAAGCCCAAAATTGCCTTTCCCTTGTTTCCGACAAAAACCTACAAAATCATTTCAAACTCCTTGATTAATATACCTAGCCTAAAATTAGCACTCATTTCAGTCATCTCAAGCCCTATTGATACATTTTTCCTGAGATTGACCCGGAGAGAGCCCTCTCCTGTTCTGGTAGGGCTAGCTACCAGACTGAGCGTGGTTTGGTGTTACCCTGAATCTCGCCTTCCTTCAGCCTAAGGTGGATTTGGGCTATAACACTATGTACAAGAAGAGCTCATCTATACATTCCCCTTGGGGTTTTGTGAAAATCATGAATCACAGAGAGTAGATCTGAGATCTAGAGTTGCAGATCTACATAAATATTCAGAAATTAATGAATCATATAGCATAATAGTAGATCAGATTTGAAACATACATGGATTTGGTGGCCAATCCATGGATCACCACAGTGAGAGGAAGACTCCTAACACCGGAGATCTCTCCTCTAGAATGCAGACAAAACACCTTGCAACTCGTCCTTTTCAAATAACACAGTATAGGGAGAGAAACTACGTTGTAGGCTCTGAGAATGATTTATCCTGATGCCAAGGTTTGGATCTGAAGCTCAATCAGCTAATGCACTCTTCGAGGAGGTTAAAAGACAGACTCACTGAGAAGAGGCACTAGTAAAATCTAGATCTGAGCAGATCTAGTGTCTTGCACTTGCTGCAACTCACAAGGAAAACCCAACCCTCAATAGGATCAGCGCAGTAGGTGTAAGGCGAAGCTTGGCCAAAGCCTGATAGTGGACAATATGGAACAAGTCTCCTCCAAGAGCTGCTCAAGGAAGGAGGTGGGAATCCTGAACAAGAAAACCCAGAGAGGAGTGTATAAACAGACAATACCTTCAGAAAATAATATCTTCAAAAATCCCTTCAAGCTGCTCTCCTCTTCCTTTTATAATATTGGAGTCCTTTCAAACCCTAAACCACTTCATTAGTTTAGCTCCTTTCACATGTAGAATCTACTTCTAGAACCGTGTTGTCCCTCATGGAGGTTCAATGCATCTAGACTGCGCTGTAGATATGGTCAAGGTTGACTTGGTCAAGTGATCAACCTCTTTCACACTCAAGTGTGTTTTATAAAATGGCTCAGATTTAGCCATGTTCACATTGGGCATTGATTTATTTTGTTATTTTTAGGAGTTTTACATGTCCTCCTCTAAATTTTATCCATCAAAATGAAATGCAAAACTAAACAATGAAAAATAGGATATTCCCATTAGCTTGGGATAATTGGGAATATTACATATAGGATCCTCTTTCTTCTTTGATTTTGAAGAATTTTTGGAGAGTTAGCTTCTCCTTGAATGCTCTAGACTGTGCCTTGTACTCTTCAAGATATCGACTGAGAGTCTCATGAGTCTAAGGTGTTCTTATTTCTTCATTTCTACACCTCTCAACTTCTCCAAAGAAAGTGGGCATAGTGGATCTATGAGGAGATCTATGATTCTCTGGTTTTTTTTCTGCTGATAGGAAGTGCTTGGACGTTCCTCTTCAAATATGCTTCTTGGATCTCCTCTTTGTCCTTCCTTTTTCATTGTATTAACCTCCTTGGAGAGATCTTGCATGGATCTAAAGAAAGGAGTGGCAGAATTTTCATCCTCCATGATAGATCTCATCTAACTGCTTCTTCTTTTTATGTAAAATATGAAGTGTCCACAAGCTGAGCCAAAGATCATGCTCTGATACCACTGTAATATCCAAAAAGGAAGAATGCAGTAATACTTAAACACAATATAAGGACTGTAACTAGGTAAAAAATAAATCTTAAGACAATATCAGAATCTATAGAGACGTTGAGCCATTTTATTATGTTCGAGAAGATTTAATTACATAATGTACAAAATATGAGGAGATCTAGCTAAAGAGATGGCCTAGAATCACGCAGAAAACATGCCATAATAGGCACTGTGTAATTGAAGAGCCACTAAAGAAAATACTGCATTGTACCTCCAACAGAATATGAGCATATGACTATAGGCTGAAAAGGAAAATGCAGATTTACTCAAATATGGTGCTCAGATGATGCCAAGATTCAAGATCTGGCCAATGTGATGGATTCCCAAGATAGCCTAGAAAGGATTTTCCAGATCTACAACTATGGAAAATCACCCTCCTAGGATTTGATCCTTGATCTGCTGGGAAATACAGATTTGAAGTTAGATCTAACAAATAGATGGCTGAAATATCTCTCAAGGTCAGATCTAAGCTTGAAGGGTTGATCCTTTCTTCAGATCTACAAGCTAGAAGCTCTAGATCTAGCTTCTCAATCCTCCAATGATGATTACAGCTGCTATAGCACAACTTCCAATAGAAACTGCACTATGTGGGAAAGAGAGGCCTTCTTATTGCTGAAAAATGATGCAATAAATTGTAGGCTGATGGAAAGACTGATGGAAATGTGAGAGGATGATCCCCCATAGGATTACTAGCTAAAATGCTAGTAACTTGCTTCCTCCTTTTGGATCTACAAACTAGACAGTGCAATTCTTGAAGGAAGTACTACTGCTAGGAGGTCAATAAGTTTTGGCTTGATTCCAGATATGAAATGAAGCTCTGGGAATGTTGATCTATAAGCCCAAGGTGATAGGAATAAACCCTCACTAGTTCTCCAGTTGAAGTACTGAAGACAACTTCCACCTTCCAAACAGATCTTCAGAAATCTGCAATTCCTGAATATGAATGTTCTACAGAAAGTAGGAAAAGATATGTGGCACCAATTCCTAATGTGGAATGCAGTACAATACTCTTTCTAGAGCTACCCTATTAAAGAGGTGGTATTCCTGCTTGGGAACGCCCTGTGCTAAACAACACTTGCAATCTCTGCTAAACAACCCAACAAAGCAATGGAATGTCACATGAAAATTCCATATTTGAAAATATCCTTAACATCAACAATCACCAGCATACCCATCCTTTCCTTCATCTCCTTTATATAATGTTTGAGCCTTCCCATGCCTTGGCCTCCATCTAGACTACGTTGTGCATGTGGACCAAATCCTCCATGTTTGACTGCGTTGTTTGACCAAATCATCCATCATGTCTAGGTGCAATATACACCCTCTCCATCATGTGTGCATTAATTGCACAACTTCCTCCATCATCTTATCATGAATGCTTCATGATCTCTTGTTTGACATCTTCAAGACCTTAGTTGACTGTGTCAACCTCTGTGATCTATCTCATAAATGAGACATGATCTCCAATCCCATTCACATTAGTAGTTGCTCAACTACATCATTTTGTAGATCTAGGCCTAATTAATCCACATTCAAAAATAAAATGTGGATATTTATTCTTATTGAGGATTATGGGTTCCTCCACCCTTTTATTTACTTAATTCATTACGAAAATTAAGAACTCTAATATTCCAAATATTAAGTGAAAATTTGGGAATATTATAGTCCTCCTTGGCACAATGTCTCTTGTCCTTTAGCAACTACAAAATGAGATGCAAAGCCATCTATTCCCCACCAAATGGCATCCACATAAGGAAGGATTCCTCCATCTGCTGCATTGTGTTATGCATGTTTGGTTCCAAAGTTGTCTTTCAAAAACACATAGGATGACTTCCAACTGTATGGTTAGATGCTCTCCTTCCACTATGAAGTGCCAAGTGACAACTATATGAGTTCCAACTTCATCATTAATACATGAGATACATAAATTAAAGTGGTTCTTTCCACAAAGGAAAAGCTCCCTCTCACTATACATTTCTTCATCCCATGCTTTATGAATTTGATTGAGCATTGGCATGCTCCCATCCTTAGCCCTGTTGGCCTTTTTGGATCCAAGCATCATTCAAACGTTATGAAAAAGAAGAAGGGAAGGATTTATATGGGTAGACAAAGATGTAAAACCATATTCTCCTAGTAGTAACCACTGGAGTAAGGCCCTTTGCTGCCATCCTACATCTCCTTTATGTAATATGGTCAAGCCAAACTCTCCTAAAAGAAACCAAAGAAACAAGAGATCTTGTTGCTTTCTCTCCTCCACTTATGCAGCATGAAGCAAAAACATACTGATAGACACGTGGAATGTCACACCATCCCAATACAAATGAACTCCATTAATGCACATCATGAGAGAATCATGCCAAGCTTTACCCAATACAAAATACATAGACATAGGATATGTCATGTGGTGGCCAAAATGTCTCAAGGGAAACCAAAATGAACATGCCTTCTTTTGTTGCATTTTAACATTGATATAAAACGCCCGAATCATAGAAATATGAGCTATTGGGTGGTATCCATACTCACTCAAGAGTAGCAAGCGCATCCATGCCTCCTTCATTTCATAAGTGTTTTTACAAGGCATGGATCAAAGAAATAGGAACCTTTGGGAAGTGACAAGAATCTCCCAAGGGCAAGAGTTCAAGAGTTTCTCTCGTTGGAGCATGTGCTCCATATTCCTCTTCATGAGGTACTAGATATGCTCTTGTCATGGTTGCGCTGTTATCTCTAGCCTTCTCTTCCTCCTCTTCAATAGTTGAGAATGCCTCATCATCAATAAGAGACCTTAGATCTTGGTCTTCTTTTGAAGGAGGAATCTCCATGTCTTCCTCTTGAGAAGAAAGCTCTTCATGCAATGGGGACTTTTCCCTTGGCAATATATCATAAAATTTTGCATCCCCTTAAATGGCTTTCTGAAATGGAGCTGAGTTTACAGACCCTTCCAACCTATGCAAAAGTTTTGTTTGATATGGTTTGATAGTCTCCATAGAAAGTGTTTCATAAAAAATTTCATCAAACCTTTCCACTATTCTTCTAATGAAATTTTCATAAGTATATATATTTGAATTATTTAAGGAAAAAGATTCAAACAACAACTAAGCATAGGCCTTACCCTCAAGATGCAGTGCTGCTACTTCGATGGCTTCCTTTTCTGAAACTTGATGTCGTTGCACATAGGTGTCTAGCTCCTTCACCCATGCCGTAGCTGGACATTTAGGTGACCCATATAAAGTAGATAGAAAGAATCTACCCACACCATGCTACTTTCTCCTTGTGCTTGTTTCCTCCTTGATCTTGCAAAACCCTTGGAAGTTCAAGTGATCTTTGAACTCCTTAGATTGAGTTTCATACTCTTGGAAATAATCATCAAGAGTCTCCTTCTTTGGCACATCTCCTCTCTTCTTCTTGTTTGTCATGAACAAGTGGCTGATAGAGCATTGTAAAAATAATGATGTGGTTGAATTCTCACACCCATAAGATGAGGAATTAGATCTTTCCTCATGTATAGATCTTTCAGATCTTGTTGAGGGATCTCCATGTTTTTCCCTCCACATTTCTTTGATGTTTTCTCTTATACCCTACAGAGTTTGAAAGACAAGATTTGAGAACCTCTTTCCTCCATAAAATAAGGTTTTTCTTTGATCTCTCATGCTGATATTATCCTTCCCATGAGAAGACTACATAATGATTGAAAAAAATAGGTTGAGCCAAGATTAGGGCTCTGATACCACTGTAATATCCCAAATGGGAAAATTCAGCAATAAATGCATGAAAAACGTGTTTTTCAGAAATATAAGTTTAAACAGAAAAATGCATCCCACAAATCCATTAGATATGACAATATTAAACTTATATCTAAGAGGAGATCACAAACAAATTACTTTTTCCAAGTTAAACATGCCTCCCATGCTCAAAACATCCCAAAAACACTGAAACCTTAAGACTGCTACAAACATAAATTATTGCATAAAGAGACAGCGTAGTTATTTGAAGGTTATACTTATAAAATGGAGAGAAAAATCAGATCTGATTATTTCTTAATCAATAGAGCACAAAAACAGAGATCTAATGTCTTTTTACATAGATCCAAGATGACTCAACAAGGGTTTCTTGACAGAAATGATATACATGAAATATCTACTGTAGTTCTATGGCTGAATCATGTTGTATGGCTGAATAAATACATAAATATGGCTGATCATGCAAATAAATGGTTGTAGCTCCTTTTTCTAGCTTTTCCAGAATAAGGTTGATCCTCCTCCTGGGAAACTAGCTCTCAAAACAAGGGATTAAACCCCTCCATTGCAATACCTTAAGAAATAACACAGTTTCTAAAAGGGACTACACTGTTGCTGAAGGTAACTTCTTGGCCTAACACCAAATAGTCAAAAATGCAGCACAAAATTCTCTCGTCAGATTTCTTAAACAAGATCTCCAAGCAAGAGTGGGGAATTCCTGCATGACAAAACCCTTGCACTAAACAGTGCAGAAAACTTAGCTAAATAGCCAAGGAATGAAAAGAAGTATAACCAGACAACATACAAAATATATTCTTCAATCATGCCTCATATGGCTGCCATCCCCTCCATTATATAGTTGATGAGTTTCCTCATCAAGGGTCCCACCCAATTATGAGGTTGCTTCCATGCAATGGCTCCTCCACCAAAATTACGCTATCTCCAATATTCTTTCTTATATTTTTATAGCACTATTTAATTTATTCAATCCTGACTAGATCAATCTTGACCGAATCAACCTTGACTGGATCTTCATGCATTGTCTCTTTTCACACTAAAGGTGTCTTCATTTTGACTAGCTAGATCGATCTTCATTCACATTGAGTTGTCTTTATTTAGGATCCACTCTTCAAACATTAATGTTGTTGCATTGGTCAAACTTGACTCTTTCCAGACATTTTAGACCCTGTTCACACATGTGGATGCTTTATTTGGTTATTAACATGATCCATTTTCACATTATGAGGGATTTTATTCCTACTTAAGAAACTTATGACTTCTTTTCCCATTTATTCATCTAGCTAGATATTTCAAGAAAAATTAATACTCCTATTAGCTACACACTAAATTACAAATATTACAGTTGGCCTAGTGCAAAATATCTAAAATGTGCCCCAGAACCCTCCTTGTTGATCTCCTAAGAGAAGGAATCCTTCCTCCTATGGAAAACTAGCTCAGAAAGTGGGTTTCTCAAACCTCCACTGCAACACCCTGCAACGCAACAAAAAAATGAACAGAAACTACACTGTAGCTGAAGACTGAAGCTTGGCTAGAATGTGAGATGCGTGAAAATGATAGATCAATACTCTCCCAAGAGGCCTCTGAAAGAAAGAGGTGGGATTCCCACTCGAGAACACCCTGTGCTAAACATCACTGCAATCTTAGCTAAACAACTGAAGAGAGCAAGAAAGTCTAAATAGAGATATCAAAATAATTATCATAAGCTAAATCCATATGGCTGCCATCCTATTCCTTATAAAAAATGTGAGCCATCTCACCTTAGGTCCCACTCATTAGGGTTTCCACCATCATGTAATCAATCTCCCTCCAAAATTGCATTGTTCCACCATTAATGCCACTCCTCCATAACAACATTGTTTGATTTGGTCAAATTTGACCAAGTCTTCATGATCCAGTCTTTTTTCACACCTAAGGGTCTTCAATCTAGCTTTTAGATGACCTCTATTCACACTAGGAGTGTCTTTTATTCCTACTAAGGGGATTTATGGGTCTCTATACCCTCTTGTTCTTCTATCTAAGAGAAAAATTATAATTTAATATTCCAATTAGTTGTGTGTTAATTTAGGAATATTACATAAACCCCATTATTTCATTCTTTTTGTAAGTGTACAAAGACTGAAAATGGTGCACTATGTCCCCCATTCACCCATCAATTTTTCTCCCATCGCAGCAGTCCCTGGTCACTCTTGGTCGAAGTATCACACCCTTCCCGTATAAGCCATCATGACATTCATAACCAATATATACCCACCGTGGACGTCCTACCAAGTTGAGGGATTTCCCCATCAGAAATAGTTATGACTACCACCAAGCTTCTTTTTATACTCCAACCCTGGGCCATTGAATCCCCATAATTAGTTTTCAGTCACCCCTTTCCTTAATTCCTGTGTTAAAATTATCACATCTAGGATACTGATCCCTTGCAACTCTCTCATTCGGTTGAGGCTTCCTTTTTGTCGACATCAACACCTATTTTCTAAAAATGAAGCGGTACCTTGGATCAACCCTATGTACAAAAGGCACATCCTCGGATGGCACTATGGGAGGCATCATTTGCCACAAATGTCATCAATCCTCTTGAAATTTGAGTGCAACACAAGCTTTCATGTCAAGATGGAATTGTACCTTACAACCATTGCACTTTTATTAAATTCATCGAATATCCGTGCCTTGATAAGCATCTCTTTCAGCAATTATTACATGAGAATGTCCCAGTTAGACACCCATTCGTATCATGCACATTTATATGCCATGCCAAGATTACTCATGTGGGTACCACATTCCACCTATTTTCAAATAAAAAATGCCCGTGAGGGCATCAGTAATCATCGTCATGAACCAGAAGATCACTACCATACTAGTGACACTGACATAATATTTATCTGTCAAATCGATTTTTTTAGCTAGCCAAAGCATCATGAGCATGGGACATACACACCTAGCATAAAAATTGTATTTATTGTATTATACCATCACTTGCAAGGTTCCAACAGGACATGGTCTCTCTTCGACCCAGTGCAGGGCGTCTCCAACTTCATAGTACACGTAACTCTCTCTCTCTCTCTCCGCACATTACACAGAAAATAAATTATAATGTATTTTTGCTATACAGTTCTTCTTAGACCTCACACATTAGTGGGAAACTATTATCACTGGAAAATTGGACAAGCAAAGATGACATTATTAAATTTCAGGTAGAATTATTTACAAGGCTAATGAATATTACAGAATCTGAAGTGTTTAAAAATCTCTAAGGTTTAGAAGGAAAATCAAATTGTGCACTGAAGGAACCAACAAAATGGGCCTTTGCACGCACTTTTCTTCAATAAGCATGCCTTTGCGTGAATTTTCCTAAAAAATCCACAGAGAACTGAGAGTGGCGGAAGTCACTTCCAGGACTATAAGGTGCACTTCAGGACATTGAAGTGACACTTGAGGCTGACTAAGGATAGCTGCCCAAGCCTCCTTAGGACCTCAAGGGAGCACACAATGGATTAATGTGACACACAATGGGATCACCCCCCTCTCTTGGGTCACCATCAATCAATGTAACAAGAGAGGAAAGAAGAGTTTGAATTCTCCTATAAAAGGCCACCAAGAGATGAACAATAGGAGAACACATTTTTATGCTACTCATAATTGCCCCAAGAAAAAAAGTAGTGTATGATCCAGCACAGAGATAGAGGGGACTCAATTTTTGGCCATCCAACAAATCCAGACCTTCAAATTAGAGAGAGGAAGACTTTGTTCCAAGGTAGCTCGAAAGTAAAGACATCATTACATCAGGTCTTAGAACTCCCTAGTTCTAAGTGCCCCTTGGAAAGTGGGTAAATGTTTCATCCTTTATTCCTACTAGCACTCAATAAGAGGGGATTTAAGCGTCACCATTTGGATTATTGAAGTTGTTTGACTCTATTTAGAGCTTTTGCATTATTTTTTTTAGTTTAGTTTTTATGTTTGAATATGCATGCTATTTCACTATTTAGTATGTTTATGTCTTAGCATGTTCCCTAACTTGCTTGACTTCCTTTATTTTCTACCTATGACCAAGAACTTAAGAGGAAAAACCCACTCCTCTTAAGTAGGTGTGATTTAGTACATTCGTGTGCCAAATACGCATACAAAAGAAACATATTGTCGGAGTGTCTGATCACATTCACCGATTGTTGACTCGAGTTATTCGAGAACTATTCTTCTATCGTGATCATCACGCTGATTAGTTTAACTTTTCTTTCTGTAGTTGTAGTTTTGTTGAGACCTACGAGTATCGCTATGTACTAGAACATATATTATTTTGGGGGTTATTATGTACTTTGAACACTATTTTCAAACCAAATCGATATATATATATATATATATATATATGCTCTTTTCCTATTCCATGCATGTTGTAATGATTACAAATTTTGCAAATGTTTATCTAGAACATAATTAGCAAGTACATCTTTCAATGTATACATGTGTCATGGAATGTAATGATATGTAATGTAATCAAAATTTCTTTCTAACAAATGAACATGCAGATACATTCTCAAAATTTGAGGGTGTCTAATGGAATCTTCCCCATACAGTTGTAGGACAACAAGTAGTGAATCTCGGTTAACAACTAGTTCTCTAATGCCGAGAGAGATTTCTTCGAACCGAAGCTCAATAACTGCACTATATTAAGAAATGTTATTGGTTGTATGACCTAAACATATACCTTACAGATCTACTAACTCACCATTAGGTTCATAGATAACCCAGGCTGCAAAAGATAGATTTTGGGAACTATGGTAGGCACCATCTCCGAAACTAACATAAGGTGTCAAAGACATAAGCAAATCAAGTAAAGCAAGATAAGCAGGAAAACTACTTGTAAACACACACCAAACCAAAATGTACTTAAATGAAAAACAAGCTAATGTATATGAGTAATTACATGAGAAAATCATGCATAATATTTCTTTAGATAAATCCCATTTCAGGGCTTATGCAAAGGATTACCTTCATATTCAATGAGCTCATAGGCCTCTTTATGAAAAACACATTTTACGATGTATGACCCATGCTACATAGGTTCGAAATTTCCTGCCCCTAGTTTATTGTGTGCTTGGTCATAGAGAAGAACCAAGTCTCCTTTTGAGAAGGAATGTGGAGAAACTGTCTGATAAAAACAGGCTTTGACCCATTTCTTCTATTCTTCGGTAACCAAAGTGGTGAAGCAACAAGTTTCGTTAAGCCTTTCCAAATACAAGAGACGTTCCTCCTCTGGCGAGATATTCAAAATTAATTGATAACTATTTTGAGCGAAGGAATTTCACATTCAATCAGAAAGGTTTCTTTGAGGCCATATACTAACTGAAATTGAGTGAATCTAGTAGCATTCTTGGCTGAGGTTCGGTATGCCCAGAGAGATGAAAAAAACATGATATAATATTTTTACTTGTGCATCAGAATAGTGCGCCGAAGCATAATAACTAAAACTTTATTTACTGCTTCAACTTGGCTGTTGGCCTGAGGTTAATATGGAGTTGAGCTGTCGTGACGCTAGCCCAGCTAAGAAGTCAGCTTAGCCATCATGTAATGGCAGAAATGAGATCCATGGTCTTTTAAAATGGATTGAGGAATGTCAAACCGAGTGATAACATGATCGAAGATAAATTGAGCCGCAATTTTACCATCAAAAACATATGTAGGCATCACCTCATCCCATTTAGTGAAACAACAAACGACAATGATGATATAAGAATGCCCACCGGCCGAGTGAGGGTTACATGTCATCAAGAAAATACCCCATTTGTAAAACTGACTGATGGTAACAGCTAGGTGTAAGTGTGCAAGTGGGGTGCGCATCTTCCACTGGTAAATCTAGCAAGCATGGCATTTATGGACGATAAGAATGTAGTATTTGAAAATAGAAGGATAGAAAAAATCAACACGAAGGATTTTTTGATCTGTTGCATAGACATACATATGACCACCACATGCCCCAGAGTGGTAGTCGTTGAGCACTCTCTCAACCTCTTTGAAAGTCAAAAAATGACGAAGAATTGAGTCTACGCTGATGCGGTATAAATTATCCCCAATGATACGATATGGTTGAGAATGATGTCAAATAAGTTGACGATCATAATTTTTCAACTTAGATCGAAAGTTTTGGGTTTGTAGACACACGATGATATCACCATACCATGGATTGATAATGCTGATCATGAAGAGAGTGTCATCCAGAATTTTCTCATCAAGATCAGATGGTGCGGAGGCAGAGGGAAGGGAGGATATCAATTCAGTGAAAACGAATGATATCTTTGATTTGGTAGGAGAAAATTCCATATAAAACTCCTATAAAATGACAATCCATTTTGAATATTTACCCCCAACAACTGGAGGATCAAAATATAATTCATAGGATTTGATTCGAGGATCATGGTAGTCATGCGTAAGAGCATATAATGTCGAAAGTGTTGAAAAAAATGTATCGCAACAAAATCCACTTTCTCGACATGGTCATATTGAGTATCTATATCAATAAGGTTATGACTAAGGTAATAGATGACATGTTTAGTACCATCGTCATCATCCTTGACCAGCACCATAGCAATGGTACCAGAGGAAGCTGCTAAGTAAATGAAATAGTCACGATGATAATTTGGGGGATGTAGTAAAGGAGCATTAATGAGAACTTTCTTTAAAGCATCGAAGGAGCATTGAGAAATTTCATGCCACATAAAGGGGATCCCTTACTTGAGTAATCATGTAAAACCCTTAGCAAGATCTGCATAGTTGGGAACAAAATGACGTGGGAAATTAGCTTTCCCTTGTAGAATCTACAATTGAGATAAAGAGGAGAGAGGGGATAAAATAACAACAACCTTGACTTTCAAGGTATCGAGACGAATGCCTTATTTAGAGATGACAAAGCCAAAGAGTCTACCCAACTCAATGCAGAAAAAAAATTTATGCGGATTCAAAAAAATGTTATATTGTCGGCAGCGTAAAAAAATCTCCAGAAGGTGCGCGGGATGGTTGTGACACTTAGTTTAATGAGAAAGGAGGTCATCCAAGTAAGGCTATATATTGTGCTTAATTTCATGGAAAGAATGGGACATCACGTGATGAGAGGTAGCACTTACATTCTTCAGACAGAAAGGGATATTTTTGTAAGAAAAGGTTCCCCATGGACAGATAAAGGTATTCTTGTGTTGATCAACCAGAAATATTTTAATATTTTTGTAGCTAGAAAAACCATACATAAAGGAGAATATCTCACTCCCAACGCATTCATCGATGATATGGTCAATAAACAGAGTGGGATAGTTATCCTTCAAGAAGGCTCAATTGATATCTTGATAATCAACAAAAATGTGGATGACACCCTTATTTTTATTGATAGGGACAATATTTGACCCCAATCTCTCAATGGGATAGGATAAATAAATCCAGCCTTAATAATTTTTTCAACCTCTCCCTTTATGGCGGCAGCCTTTGTAGGGTGCATAGGGTGAAGTCGCTAATGAACATGCTTTACGTCAAGGTAAGTAGGTATTTCATGCACTACTATACTTGGGTCGATGTGAGGCATTTCGTCATAGGACCATGAAAATAAATATCGAAATTCTTGAAAGGGACTAGTATAGAACTTGACCTCATCTGGAGAGAAAGTCACCCAAATGTGAATGTTCTTGAAAATTCCTAGTTTCACAGAAATGTCGATAGGAATTTTCTAAGTGAAACTTCCCATGTTCCCCGTAGATAAGACCTCATGAGCTGACATCAGTGTTGGGAGTGGATCATGTGGAACATGGTGAGCGAGATCTTCAAGACACTGCTGAACTACTCCAGGGCTTAGGAGAAATGCTAAAGGTTGATGAGTATCATTCTAGGGTGTTTCCTTGAGAGACATAGTTTCCACTATACTTTTTTTAGATGGAAATGTCTCATTTAGGGGATCATATGAGTCTGAGGAACTGAGCAAAGGAGACTGGGAGTACGTGTCAAAATTCATGCTAGAAGTAGCATGTTCAGAATAATTAGCCGAAGCTGATAATATTTCATAATAATTTCATTCTACCAGACTTAACAACATCATATCACCAAACGAATAGACCTGATTAGGTGAAGGGATGATCCAAGGATCAGAAGAAGTTGAGATCATATTGACCTAAGCATTGTTTGGTGGAGGAAGAGAAATAGACCCATAAGGGTAGAACCTTTGAAAATTCCTTCCCCCACACTCTCATAGGGTGTGGTGGTTTGGTCTACATATGAAACATTGTCTTCTGAAGAAGTGGAAGTGAAAAAGGAAAACCGATCAATAGTGATGATATTTCCTTCGTGCGGGAAAAAGAGAACACAAAAGAGAGTGGATGGCATGCAAATCAATGTGAGTCCAACTGCGACCAAGGGGAAATTATAATATATTTTGGCATCAATGAATTCAACCTCAACGTTGACCATTTTTCGTTCTAATGTGATAGGAAAGTTGGGAAGGATACTTATGCCAATATACCGGGTTATCAGATCCTAGCATATGAAAACTCATGTGCTTTCTTCTCCCTAAATTACTCAAGAAAAAAATTCTTCATTAAGAAAACATTTGATGCAGCTTAGAATATACATAAAGGAAAAGAGTGTTACACCATTTTTTGGTCATCTAACCTATTATCATTAGATGGACCCAAGTACACCATGTAAGACCAATTTTACCCTAAGTAAAATTGCTTTCACTATGTAAAATAACTTAATAAACCACATTTATTAGGTTGTTTATGGTCTAAACAGGAAACCCCAAAAGGAAATATTAAACAAACCTGTTTTGTTTAATTTTCCTCATGGAATAATTAATTAAACCATAATTTAATTATTATTCCTAGTCATGTTTAACCCAAAAACAAAGAAATTAATTAGATAAACCTTTATTTATCTTATTAATTTCTAGGAATAATTATTTAAATCTTATTTAGATAATATTCCTTGTAAAATATGACCAAATCACCCACAAATAATTAAATAAATCATTATTTATTTTATTATCTTTCAACCACTTCCTTAAAATGATAAATAAATCATTTATTTATTTATTATTCACAAATAAATGGATTTGACCCAAGTCAAATACTTTTTCCCTCCAACAAATATAATAAAATATTCCATAAAAGGTGGATCTAGATTTGGTTAACATTATTTTAATCATGCACCAAGATCTAGAATGACCCAATATGTTGTTATAAATAGGAGGGTTTTTCCTACCATTCTTCACCTTTTGTTGCCTATTAGATCACTCTGGATCTATACACTTGGTCACATTTTTCCACTATTTGCTGTGTGAGCTCCCTTTGAGTTCTATTCTTTGTATGGGTTTTCTACACCAACAGGAGAGAGAAATGCTAGATCTGAAGTGCTGAGGACTTCCAAGAACCCATCCCATTGAGGAGAATTGGAAACATCTTCTTGTTTTCCTCCCAGGTGCCCTTAATACAAAATTCTTTCAAAAATTGTTCTTGTCTTGTCTATTGGATATATGGAGCAAACCCTTCTTTTTACTGCTTAATGTCTTTCTATGCATAGATCTGGTTTTTTGCAGCTCTTGTCTTGATCAACTAACTACAGATCTGAAGATATTGGCAACCATATTTGATGTTAGGGCTATTAGTTATGCGTAGCTAAAGTGGTCTTTTTTCGTACACTTCGACAAAGGATTCATACTAACAATTGGCGACTCCACACGGGTTTTCAATTACGACCGCTGTCGTTTTTCATATTCCTGCATATCCAGCTACTTCAGACCCTAGGGTTTCTTTTCAGCTTTTTTTTTTTCCTATTTTCATGTTGTTTTTCCCCTATAAAACCCTAAAACATTAAAATTTCTAACTTTCGTGTGTTTCTGGCCCTATTGCGTAGGTAAGCGACATCAGCCGCAACTGAGACGGCAACTTTTCCGAAAATCTGCCGCCGGGACAACCGCAACTGGAGGTTGCACTTTTCGGCCCAAAAACTGCGACCTGGACCTCTAGGTCGCACTTTTCAGCCTCTTTTTTGCGACCTGCACTAAAAATAGGTCAGAACCTGCGACCTGCCAATTTTTCAGCTGTTTTTCTGCAATTTTTCTGGGTTTTTCTGAAGCTTCTGTCAGGGTTTTCCAGCCTCTCTCTCAGCCTGTTTTGACCTGTTCCTGATATGTTTTGCTCATCTAAGTGGGAACCTAGCCCCCCAGGGCTTCAGTACCCTCCACTTATGGTGGAAGAGTTTTAGCTGCTTCAGGTGTCTGATTTTTCAGAGTTTTAGCCTCCCCTTTTCCAGATCTGATACCTCCTTTTCAGATCCCTTTTAATCAGCTCTTCTACCTCTCAAATCACCTCCTGAAGATTTTTTTGGATCTACTTTTAGGGCCTCCTCCTTGCCCCTTCTACTTTTTGCTGATTTCCTCCTTTTTTCCAGCCACCTTGCCTCTGCCTCTTGGCTGTGATCTGCACCTCTTTTCAGCAGCTTTATCCTTTAGATCCCTGTCCCTTTTGACCCTAGATCTATTGGCCTCTTTTTAAGTGTGTTTTGACTATATTTTTGCCCTTTTTTAGATTAGTTTTGAGTGACCCGCCTTCTTGGGTTGAATCGATGCACTAGTAGCTGTTATTTTTCTGTTATTTCAGCATTATATACTGTTCTCTGCAGATTTATTTTCAGTTATGCAGCACACTTTTTCTCTTGCTCTCAAAACGAAAAGGGTTTAAAAATTAAAATTAACGCACGCCACACACTCACCCTAAGCGAAGAAGAGCCTGGTTTACACCACCAGGAAAAGACTTTAAAATCAATTGACACTGCACCTATCTGCCCTTGTTTCGACTTGATTCTGCACCTCCTTGCCCTTGTGGTCGTTCTTCTTCCCCTTGTGTCGTGTTTGTGTTGTCATCATTGCGCCCCCAAGGTGCACTTCCCGGAGACTTCTTGGCCTTCACCCTCAGTTTCCGGTCGATCGACCTGCTCCGTCCCGCCGTCGTCGAGCCAGTCCTCCTCCGAGTCCGCACTCCGACTCCTCTTCTGATTCATTGGGTTCTCCTTCTCCTTCTGGTTCTCCCCCTGTCACCTTCACTATGTCTGGTCCAGGGCCTAACGCTAGCGGTGCTCCCGGCCCTAATGCCGGAACTACCACTAGCGGAACCGCCACAGGAACTACCTCGGCCATACCCTTGCTGTCGTACATCGCAGGCCTCAGCCTCCCCGATTTCAATCAGTTGATCAATGACCCTATCCGCCACAATGTTGGTTGGCCTGCTATGCCAACCAAGCTCCCCTCCAACATCCCTAAGTTTGAAGGCCTTGCTGGAGAAGATCCAACCAATCATGTCCGATCTTTCCACATGTGGTGTTCCTCCAATTCCATTACCGATGACTCCATCCGTCTTCGATTGTTCCAACGCATGCTTACCGGCAAAGCTTCTAAATGGTATGTAGACCAAGCCACCTCTTCCCATACCACCTTTGCGACCATTGCCCAAGCCTTTTTATCTTACTTCCAGCTCCCTCTCCGATACGATACTGGTACAGAGCTTTTGACCTCTTTCAAGCAAACCTCTTCAACCCGCCTTTCCGCTCATGTCCAGGAATGGCGACGAAGACGAAGCTTATGTCGAGCTCCCCCCTTCGAAGATCGGATCTATATGGACTGGTTCCTTCGCTCTCTCTTAGCTCCCATTGGAAAATATGCCGCCTCCCATTTCCCTCAAACTGAAGAAGCCGCCCTCCAAATAGCCTTGAAATATGACCTGATCTATGCTCAGTCTGGTTATGTTTATACCGTCCTCCCTGACCTCCCCAGGCCCGGTGGCGCTAACGCCCCGGGGGCATCTCATTCTGCCGACGGTATCATTGGAGCCCTTTCTCATCCATATGCTCAACCTCCTATGGGCTATGGTCTCCCTCAGGGAGGGGCCAGCACCTCTAGCACTCTTCCCCCTCCCGGTAGCATGTATCCAGGATACAGCATGCCTCCTCCTTTTGCCCAACCTCCTGCTTACCTCAATGTTACTCAACCTAACCATTTCCCTTATCCACATCCTGGTGCACCAGCTCCTCCAGCATATGCGCTTCCACCTCCCTTGCCTCCTCAACCCCAACAACAACACCTACAGCCCCCTCCAGGGCAAGTATTTTCACAGCAGGGCGCGACTAATCCCCCTTCTTCTCAACGAAGGCGGAGAGGAAATCCAAACCAATATGCCCCTGGTATTCATGGACCCAATCTTCAAAGTGTTGACCCTAACACTGCTAACCAGCAACAAGGTACTCAGCCCAAGCTGGACAAGCCGCTTCGCACAAATAAGCCTTGTTCGTGTTGCGGTGTTTATGGTCATTACACCCACGATTGTCCTCTCTTACCCCAAATGCGGCAGATGTGGGAGTCTCAAGCCACATTGTGCCGACAACACGCCTCCCCTCATGCTCCTCCTAATGTGGCCACTACTCAACCGGCTGTGTTTACTGATCCTTTCCCTCAGCAAGGATTCATGGCTACCCAACCACCTGACGGACAGGTCGCCACTCCGCCTTCCCTTTCTGGTTCCTCTGATTACCAGATCCTCATGATGAACTCTGATCCATCCCCAACCGTCGACCTTCACCTTCAAACTCAGTCTCGCCAGTACCCCAAGCCTCCCGCTCAGTCTACCCCCGAGTCCCCTTCTTCTGGTTCTACAGAGCCTCTTTCGACAACCAATGGTCCCTTACATATCCCTCAACCCAAAGTTGAGGTCCACACCAAGATTCCTAAAGGACCGTTACGTCGAAATGCTGCTTCTGGTCGAGCTACTCATTCGTATAGCATAGTAGATGATTTGGCGCAATCTCCTGCTGCCATTTCCACATTGGAACTCCTCTAGTCGTGCCCTTCCCAAAAGAAGGTTCTACTATCTGCCGTGGGCATTGTAGATCCTGCTGATGACCAAATGATTGTGTTCGACGCCCATCAATCAGACCATCCTCCTCTTCCTGCTTCCGTTGCCTTCCAAACACTACTACATTTGGCGGAAATTACGACACCTGTTTCCGACGCTTTTGACCAAATGTCGGAAATTTTCCCAAATTTTTTCCATCCCGCCCGAAACCGTCGCTATACCGACGTCTATAGAAATGTGTCGCAATACCGACACTTAAACAAGTGTCGCAATTGCGACGTTTAAAGGAAGACGTCGCAATTGCGACACCATGGCCCAAAGCGTCGATATTGAGACGACTCTAAACGTCGCAACTGCGACACAATGTCTAGGTGTCGCCATTGCAACGTTTGGAGGCACCGTCCTAATAGCGACGCCTTTTCCTCCGTCGGTATAGCGACAGTTATTTTCGCACTACATAAAAATACCAAACTTATATGGGCGCTACATAAAAATTCGAAACTTATATGCGCGCTACATAAAAATGATTTTATTGTTTCGTATTTGTCGCAATAGCTACATTAACGTTTGATATCACGCGCACATTCGCCCTCTGCTCTTGCAGAACAGCATTTGCCCTCATTATTCACGCTGAGCTCTTGCAGAACAGCATTTGCCCTTAGCATTCGCCCTCAGCGTTCACCCTCAGCTCTTGCAGAATAGCATTCACCCTCAGCTCTTGCAAAATGGTAAGTTCTTACTGCAGGCCCTTCCTCCTATAGTAGGGTTGACTCTATTTGGGTTTTTTTGGTCAATTGCATTGGATTGTGTTAGGCTGTAGGGTTCTCTGTAGATGTCAAGAATCAAGATTCAATACCCTCTATTATCTTCATCACCCAATACAAAATTTAAATTTTTCCCAAAGAAATGCTTATTAATTTGGCAGCCATTATTTCTCCCTGCTTTAAAAACCCTACATTTAAATGAAAACAAGCATTGCATTTCAACTACAAAAATATATTAGTTTTCAAATGTACATGTGTGCAACAATAACGTCGATATCTTGTGGCGCATTCGCTGCAGCTCAGAACACCATTTTCGACATTACTTATCTGGCCTCTTCTGAAACGACATTCGCCTTGACACGTGCATGCCACGAGCTCTTGTAAACGACGTGCACTCGCCCCATGTACATTTGTCCCACCTGACTCACCACCTCTGCAAACAGCCTTCAACCCAGAGTTAACTCAGCTCTTTAGAGTGCTGTTGCACCCTGCATTACTTCCTCAACTCTTCACGAAACAGCCATTTTCCCTCGACGTTAAGCATTCGGCGTTCGCCCTCGGCTCTTGAACAACGTTAAGCCCTCGGCTCTTTTTAAAAATGGTAAGTTCTTACTTTAGGCCCTTCCTCCTATAGTAGGGTTGACTCTATTTGGGTTTTTTTGGTCAATTCCATTGGATTGTGTTAGGCTGTAGGGTTCTCTCTAGATGTCAAGAATCAAGATTCAATACCCTCTATTATCTTCATCACCCAATACAAGATTTAAATTTTCCCAAAGAAACGCTTATTAATTTGGCAGCCATTATTTCTCCCTACTTTAAAAACCCTACATTTAAATGAAAACAAGCATTGCATTTCAACTACAAAAATCTATTAGTGTTCAAATGTACATGTGTGCATCACTTGTGTAGGGTATTCCTTTTCCACTTTCACATTATCCAAGAATGTGTGCAGTATAGTTCAT